>BLBF01000018.1:53876370-53905242 GCA_015471245.1 Laticauda colubrina | reverse complement strand
AGAATAGAATAGAATAGAATAGAATAGAATAGAATAGAATAGAATAGAATAGAATAGAATAGAATAGAATAGAATAGATTTTTTAATTGGCCAAGGGTGATTGTACACACAAGGAATTTGTCTTGGTGCAAATGTTCTCAGTGTCCATAAAAGAAAAGATATATTCGTCATGAGCTAAGAATCATCAGGTGACTGACTGTGTTAAAACATTTAAAACAGTTTGTTTACACATTATTCCACAATAACTTTTAATAATGTTCCAGTGGTCCTCTCAAAAGAGACATTTGGGAATTATTGCTCCTCATCAAGGACTAATATAATTAAATGCTCCTGCTCCAATTAGTTTCATTTGGTGAATTCAATGGAGGGAAGAAATGTTTTTAAAAGCTTTGCTATCCTGTGCTGAATAAGCCCAAAATGTGATATAAATCAAAATCTCACCAAAGCCCACCATTCCTTGACTTCACAAAAGTCATATTATAACCATGGCAATGAGACCTGTATGTCTGGTCTTATGTCATATTGCTTTAGAGCTATACGGGGAAATTCTGCTAAAGACAATCTATGGAGAAAAGCAAAATAAACAACACAAGAAATCCCTACATTACAAAAAAGTGGAGTGAAGTAACAATCTTCTCTATCACTTCTTTCAGAGGAGGAAAGATTACTAATGCTGTCATTATCAACCTTCAGCAACTCAATGTCATTTACATGATAATGACCCTGATATAATCTACTGACAGGATTTGGTCTTGCACCATCCTAATAAGGCTACAAATCATGTTTTAAGGCTGTCTGTGGTCCATAAGCCAACAATCTCCTGCAATTACTGATCATTGACAAGCAACTATACTCCTTTGTGGGCTTACAAAATCTGAGACTGATTGTCAATTCTATCAGAGAACCAGTGCAACCTCTAAGAAGACAATAGAAGGAATAAGAATATTTACTTCCTCCTTCTTCTCTCCTACCATGACAAAGGGAAAGTTCCTCATGACTATCCAGGTAATATCATGCCTGTATTACTCCATTGTATCCATTATGCAAGCCCAAGTGCATCAAAACACATGGGCCAAAGATGTTATCTTTTCTTGATGCTATCTGTTCCCATTTTCTCTGCTGGCTGATGCTCAACTGGTATGGATTCTACGTAACATTTTGCTACACTGAAAGTAGTTTCTGACATACTTTTAAATATTTTTTAAATAAACTATGACCAGGAGATTCCTGTATTTTTTATCCTGAAGATTTCTGCAGCTATCAAACATCTTCATACTTACAATCCTTTGGTGGTAGAAGTACAAGTAGCTGTGCACTTGCCATCCTTCTACTATCTGGTCCTTGGAACAGGAGCCTTACTATATCCACCAATGATTCAGCATACTTCAATGTATTATCTTTTTAATATGTAGTTTTTCTTTCATGGATAACACTGAATTTATGGAGAGACAGTCAAATCTGAGGGAAAATCTAGATCCAAATCAAAGAAGTCCTGCCTTAGTACTCACCATTTGTTGCAACTAATTTAATGGAATCTAAAGTATGTGTGCATATATAAAACAGAAGGGGTCAACTTTGAAGGGTAAGAAACCACCAAAACTAAGATAGTCTTCAGAGTGCTACCAGTAAATTTTCTTTAAATCCCCATGATGTCCTTTAGTAATACAGCAATGTTTGGGCAACTGGGGACAAAAATAATATTTTTCTGTGGATCAAGTATGGGGCTATGAAAGTCAACAAGAAATTTCAGCCCAGCCTAGTCAGAAGTTCCTGATCTCTGCCCTTAACTCCATTCTAGTCTCTAACCTCTAACCTCCATCCAGTTCAGTTGCCAGAATAGTTTTATTTCTAAAGTTACTAACAGGATAAGCAAATAAGAAGCAAGTCTGCTGCAATTTTTCAGGCATCAGTCTATAAGAAAAGTAATTATGAATCTACAGAAATAACCAGGATGTCAGGAGCAACATTCATGATAAAATTCACCTAAATAAAAAATGACATCAACACACACACCTATGCACAGAAAGAGACAGGAACTTCCATCTTATAAAAGGAATAAATAGGTAAAATAAATATAGGAACAGACTTGCTGAATCAAGCCAAAAACTCTGTTTTCTCACAAGACTTCTCTTCAATGAATGAATGAATCCAATTTCTTTTAACTATTACCACCACCACATCTTGTGATAATAAATTCCACAGAAAAATAATATTTTGTATGAAAAAGTACTTTATTTTGTAGGTTTTTTTCTAAAACTCCTTCCAACCTGCATTACTCTATGACTTCTGATTCCTTGCACAGGTCCATCTGCCATTTCTCCTCACTTTTATCTAGTTATCACAAGAATATCTGCAGCCCAGATGTGATATATGGAGATCCTTGATCATGGATCTGAATAATCCAAAAGAGAAAGAACATCTCTTTTCCATAGTCTGCCAATCATACTTTCATGCTTTCCTGTGCCAAAAAAGGGCCAACATTTTAGTCTTTTTGCTTACAGATGTTCTTACTCAATTTTTATTGTATCCTATTTGCAGTCAGAATACTGGAGCAAGCATAAGAATCACAGTGAGGAGGGTGGAATGATATCATCCTGAAGAATAGTCAAAGCTGTATTTAGGGTGAACAGGATACAATTTTCTGTATCAATAAATATAAAAAGCAGAAAATTTGGATTGGTGCAATTCACAGATCATTAAACCCATCTATTGATTTCAAAGAGATATAAGTACTGTGTTTCTCCAACAATACGTCCTCCCCCAATAGGAAGACAGCATGTTTTATGGGCATAAAATCAAATTAATCCCCTCCCTCCAAATTAAGGCCTATATTTAACATGAGAAATGGGGGGGAACGGTGGAGAGGAGCTGGCCGTTAGAAAGTCCTTTTGTTGCATACCCGGATATGGTGCTGCCTGCGTTGACTTTGGTGTTGGTGGGGCACTTCGTATCGGGAGACCTTCCTCCACCATTGCTTTAACTTCTCCCTTGCTGCCGTGGCGTTTAGAGCAACGCTGCGGCATTTGGCACAGTCACGAACAGCCAGCCAGGGCTCCTCCCTGCAACCAGAGCCCGATGGAGACATTCCGCTTTAGACGCTCCTGTCGCCGCTTTCCTTTTGCTTTCAAAGGTAAAGCCAATTATTTTAAAAACAATGCCCTACTACAACATAGCCACCCCTGCCCTAGAGGGCAGCCCAACCCCACATCGGGAGGCGAATCTCCTGGGGCTGCAGTGCAGGATCACCCTCCCGGGAGAAGCGCCCAGCCGCCATCCCTGCCTGGCGCTGGGCAGAGCGTGAAGAGCTTTGCCTGGGGTGCCCAGCGCAGCTGACAGGTGGGCCTCCTTCCCGGCAGCGGAGCTCTCGTGAAGGCAGTGAGCACCTCCCCACCGGACCCTCTGCTCATTCCACCAGGGCAGCGCCAGAGCCATATGGGCTGGGCAGAGCCAGGAAAGCGAGCCGCGATTGTGCGCCCGCCTGCCAAGCAAAAGAGCTGGGCCGACCTGAGCTTGGCTTCCTTCCCAAGTCCCTCCAGCGTGAACCTGAAGGGGCCACTGGGAGAGGCCGCCCGAGGCAGTGATAGTGCCCACCCATCCATGGACAGGGAGGCAAGACTCCGAGCTGAGCCCCGCCGAGTCAGTGCCTCTGCCTGATGCATGTTCCACTGTAGCGTTTGGAGCTGCCAGCGCATTTGGAGATGCACGGGGATGGGCTGGGTTAGGGGTGGAAAATAAAGGCGGCTTCGGGCTCTCTCCGCCGGCCAGGGTAGCAGCACTGCCATCACCTCGCCTCCCTGTCCATGGACAGGTGGGCGCTATCACTGCCTCGGGCAGCCTCTCCCGGTGGCCCCTTCAGGTTCACACTGGAGGGACTTGGGAAGGAAGCCAAGCTCAGGTCGGCCCAGCTCTTTTGCTTGACAGGCAGGCACACACCCGCAGCTCGCTTTCCTAGCTCTGCTCAACCTGTACGGCTCTGGTGCGCCCCTGACGGGATGAGCAGAGGGTCCGACGGGGAGGTGCTTGCTGCCTTGGCGAAAGCTCCACCACCGGGAAGGAGGGCCCGCCTGTCAGCTGCGCTGGGCGCCCCAGGCAAAGCTCTTCGCACTCTGCCCAGCGCCAGGCAGGGATGGAGGCTGGGCGCTTCTCCTGGGGGGGGGGGCAATCCTGTGCTACGGCCCCGGGAGATTCACCTCCTCACATGGGGTTGGGCTGCCCTCTAGGGCAGGGAAGTCTATGTTGTAGTAGGGTGTCATTTTTAAAATAATTGGCTTTACCTTTGAAAGCAAAGGGAAAGCAGCGACAGGAGCGCCTCAAGCCAAGTGTCTCCGCTGGGCTCCGGTTGCAGGGAGGAGCCCTGGCTAGCTGTGCGTGGCTGCACCAAACGCTGCGTCGTTGTTCTAAATATTGCGGCAGCAAGGGAGAAGAGAAAGCAATGGTGGAGGAAGGTCTCACAACACAAAGTGCCCCACCAATTCTGAGGTAAACATCTAAGCTGTCGCTGCCTGCCCACATGAGGATGCAAGGGGGGGGGGAATTCAGTCACCCCTGAAAAGACAGCCTGGCCGTTTTTCCGGGGTCAAAAAAAAATAAGGCCCGGCTTTATTATGTGAGAAACACGGTATACTATTTGTGTTTTCTTTGATATTCAGCACAGTAATTTTGACTACATTTGATGCATAAATTCATAAATATATTAGAAAGTTCTGGGAGATTTATTCTAGTGGATTTAATGCAATTTATACAGTAATTGTTGCATAGGATTGGCTGCCCATTTCCCTAACAAAATCAAGTCAATTTTCATTTTCTACTATCCATGTTTTGAACAGTATTAGAACTGTGAGCTATTTTAGGATTATAGTATAAGCGAACCATACTTATAGGTTAGTGAACTCTTGCATGCTTTGGAGTTCTGTATAACTGCAGGAAGTTAATCTTCCATGGAACTAGATTAACCTGCTATGGAAAGGTGGGGGCATGAGTTTAGTTTCTTTTCATAGACATGTTCAGGCTGGTTGTATGATAACACTTAATTGTTTGCAACAAGTACTTATGTAAAAATTCCCATAGGGAAAAAATGTCAAGGATACATTCTTGTAATGGCATTAACATATTGCTAACTGTTGTTATTTCACTTGATGACTTATAAATCTCTCCTTTTGCACAAGATTTGTATGCAATAATGCCAAACATGGCATTGTCAAGGTTTTTGCGTTCAAGTCTGCCAAAATAAATAGCAATTTCTTCTCAACTAACCTGCCAGAGCAATTTAACAATAAAGCAATTTATTATTTAACATCAAGCAATTTAACATCAAGCTTGAGCACCAACTCTCCAGAAAAGGGCAGCATCTTAAAATATATGTGATAGACTTTGGATTTCCCACTGGCAGGAGCACATTTAATCCTTTTTTTAAAAAAGAAAATTTTATTGATTTTTAGAAACAAACATAAACAAACACAACACAGAACATGAAAACATAAAACCTCTTTTCTGAAAGCAGCCTGATCCCGAGTTATATCTCTTTGTACAGAAACCAATTCAAATTCATGCTCATTTTTATATACCATTCCATATCTTATTACCATTCTACATTTTCTATATAGCTTCTCCCCTCTTTTAACTTTCTTAATTTTATTTTTATTTGTTTCATCTCAAATCAGATTATTATATTTATATTCTTTGTCTCTTCTATTTCAGCTGTCTATTATCTTTTCTCATTAAACAAAATTCCTCCTGTGGTCACTGATTGGAGTATGAAGCCCTTAGATCTTTCCCCTAAAATTATAACACTTAATATAGCACATAACTTCCATTCGGATTCTGCATAGTACATACAAAAAGAAAAGAAAAATATAAATATATAATTAAAACAATGGTCTATACCAATTCAATTATATCATTTATGTTAATATTCATTTAAATTTTAAACATTTAACACATTTCAAATAGGTATCATGCTTCTATGGGAACACTTATAAACTTTCCATAATTATTCCCCCCCACTTCACTTGCATTTTAAAACATTATGTCATTAAAATGTTCCCATTCCTTTCTAAATAAATTCTCTCATTTAATTCACTCCATTTATTTTATTCACAAATGTTTCACTAAATCATACGTTATTTCCAATTTTCTAACATTATTTCTAAATACAAATATAACAATGCAATCATATGTACCTTTGCAGAATCACTTTTTCAATTAAATTTTTACCCATTATCTCTAAATAAGTCCTGTTTCTTTACATCTTGCTTCACACTCTTGTAGCTTCTCTTCCTTTCCCTCCTCCTTTGCTTCTTCTCTCTGCCTTTTCTACCCCCTTGTTTCTCCACCTCAATTTCCTTTTTCTGTATTCCCTTTTTCTGTTGCTTTCTCAGATTATATCCACTTTTCACCTTATTTTTCCCTTTTTTGGTTGTTTTTTTAGGTCTCAAATTCTCCATTCTCTTTCCCCTCTTTCCCCTTTCTTCCCCAAGTAGAGTTACTTGTTCATTTAAAATGGCTTCTTCTTTGTCCCAATCTTCTTGTTGCATCGTCTTTTCTTATAATTTCTCGTAGATAGAGATCGCCATTTCTAAGAATTGAAAAATGGAACCAAGAGAGCCCTTCCCTTCTTGTTCCTCTTCTTTAAATCTTTTAAATTCTATTTTCAATTCATTCACAAGTGATGCCATTGTAGAGTTTTTTTTCTTTTAAAACAATCACCCAAGTATTTTTAATCCTTCAAATATAGCTCCAAAAGTCCCAAAGTCAGCAAGCAATCCAAATACACACAAGCTGGGTTTTTTTGACACCTTCTTCCTTTTTTTACTTTCTCTTCCTGGGATTAGTATTTAATTACAAAGTTCCAGTTAAAATGTATCTTTTAGAAGTCCTGTTAAAATTTAACTTTAGATTCTTTAGATTCTAGGCTATCTCCTCCTTCCAAATCCTGTTCTTATTCTCTTCCTCTCCCTTCCCACTTACAGCAAAAAAAATAATAATAATCCTTCTTTCCTTTTATATTCAGAAATCTTTATTATCCCCTTGGCATTAAATTTTCCAGCTTCAATACCTGTTGATGCCAAAGCAGATTTTTCCGATTTCTCATTCATCTCTGTTCGCTGTCAACATAAGGAAGGAGAGTGAATTTTTTTTTTCCCTTTTCACTTTCATTCGCTGCTTCCAAATCTTCTTTGGGATTGATGTATCCTTTTTTAAAATTTGAGTTCCAGGATGCCTTCATTGTTGTTTCTTTTCCCGGTCAGCCAAAACTTTCACTTCAGCACTTTCTTCCTTCTGCACATTCTTTTCCGGATGAGGGCTTCTTTGAGGCGACCATTTCTGACTGCCGCTCTACCACCTTTGGTAAAGGGAGTTTAGATACGGGGAGGAAAGATACGGTTTTCCTCGACCCTGCTTTAATCTCTCCCATCTTTACCGACCTCTACGGGGTGACTTAGCCCCAAAGTCAGATGGCTCGGGGCGCTCCGGTGGTGTGCCCAGGTAGAAACTGTGCACGATCACGGATTCCTGCTTGCCGCTGAAGCCCTGCAGACCAGAAGTCCCAGGAGCACATTTAATCCTGAATTGTGGTGTTGATGGATCTTTCCTCCAGGAACACAGAAGCAAGATATTAACTCCCCTGCCCCCCCAAGTAGAAGACTGTATGTCAGTTAGCACAAGATGCTAGACAGTCAACTGATCTCCTGCCCATCAAGTGTAGAGAATCGTGTTCCAATCATTCTCAAGATGAGAATCACATACTTGATGCTTCTGTTCAAAATTGATTCTCTTAAAAATGTCTAAGACCAAACATAGGTTTGAAAGGCCAAAGTCTAATGGCAAATGCCTCTTTTTCAAGATGATTAAAACTATGAAGTAAAATCAAGAAAAGAACCTTTTTAAAAAAAAAGGGGGGGGGGGTCCAAACTCTAAAGTAACATAAGTCTCATACAAATCTCATACACACATAAGAAGCAAATCCAGATTCCAAACATAATAAGGACTTAGATCACTGAAAAGGATTTAGAATATAGTTCTTAGAAATTTGTTCCAAATTGTTTTAAGACATCTTAAATCTTAATTTCACCTGTCAACAATTTAATGCATCTTGAAATGATTTTTACTACCTTTGAGTATGGTACACTTTAAAATAGCAAAAGCAAAAATGAAGAGGATTCTGCACAAAGCAGCTTTTATTAAATTTTAAAGGTGGACATAAAGAAGACTGGAATATTGAAGAATGCTCCTAAGAATACTGTGGACTGTTAAAGCAAACAAACAATGGATTATCAAACAAATCTACTCATAGTTGTCACTTGAGGCATGAATGACTGGGCTCAAAGTATCCTACATTTTACACAATTTGCAAAGACCTAACTCTCTGAAAAAGGTTCTAATGTTGGGAAAGGTAGAAAGAAAGACAAGAAGATGACCAGCAGTAAAATGGGTAGTCTTATTTATATTGGGTATACTCTGACAGGCCCAAAGAACCAGGTTCTGGACAGATTGTCATGGATAAAATCTATCTATGTGGTCACTAAGAGTTGAAAGCAATTTGCTGGCACATTATCAATTCATCAAACAAAAAGAAGAAAGGAAACAAGAAATAAGCAGTAAAACATATCAATAATTGAATCTTAAATAATACCCCCCGAAAATGACAGGTCGGAGATAATCACTCAGCACCATTGGCAGAGATGAGGGAATATAAGGCCAGTACATCTGGAGTTGTCCATGATGGGGAAGGGTGATTAGACCTTTTTGTATCTGATAATGAAAACTGGGATTTTTGCATCAAATAATAAAAATATTGAATGGAAATATTATAAATCAGGGAATGAGGGAAAGAGACTTGAAGGAAGATTTGCTGAATTAAGAATTGAAACACTTAGCATATTATACCAGGTCATATACTTTGATCATTACAGAAGCCAAATGTTACAAACATAATTTTGTCACTTACAGATATTAAAAGAATGAAGGTGGGAAATTAGATTCAGAACATATGAGAAAGCCTGTCTGAACTGATAGGTTGAATAGGATCAGGGAATACCAAGACTTTTTCCAGCAACCTCTGCTATTTGGGTTCCATTCAAATTGTCAGCCAGTATGTCTATTTCTCATTTGTAAATAGGCAAAAAGTTGCCAAGCTTTCTGTTGCTATTCCTATAGCCAAGGGAATCCTACAATTTTGAGCTCTTTTGAAATATAATGGTAATAAACTGCAGAATGGTCTTACATTAGTTGTTTACATACTAATGTTCTGATGTACCACTCAGGCCAGAAGCTTTGCAGATCCTATCTGGTTTCAAGGTTACCAGAGTTCATAGTAGTGAGGGCCAGGATGGATTTCTTGTCATGCAGAGGGCAAACAAGGTACCTATGAATATGGGTAAGATAGGAAGCAGATTTATGCAATTCAGTTTATCTGTCCATCTTTCCTAATATTGTCTGTCCTGATTGATAGTAATTGCCAATTGTGTAATGTAAATCTTCCATTTTGTTTGTTGTTTGACCTTTCATTAGAGGTAACAGAGATTGGATTTGGGATTTGCTGCATGCAAAGTATGTGCTCTGCCATTGGCTGTGCTCCCTCCCCACTTTCAATACCTGTTCTAAGCTTGAAGGATCTACCGTTCCTTATGTCCTCCTCATCTGACTTTCCCTGTTCTGCTTTGCTCTCCAAAAGTCCCTGCTTGTTCCAATGACTTCTTCAAGACCTTCTTTCCCAACTACCCATTACCTTCCAGCCTTCAAGGACACCTTTCTATTAAAAATTATAGAAGAGTGCTTGAGTTGGATGAAGTTGAATTAAAGCACTTAATTTGTAGCTTTTACCATGTCAGAGCCTCTAATCTTTCAGCCCTGTAAGAATAACTATGTTCATTTCCCCAATGGGATTTATATAAGATTATTGACCTTCTCATAATAGAATTTCAAGCAATTCATTCTGTTTTACAAATTGAAATTATGGTAATAAGGTATAAGAAGAGCTGTGTGTAAATTCTCTATTAAGTTTTTCCAAAAGAGTGCATTAGTTTTAATGTCAGCAATCTAACTGATCATATGTGATTATTTTTACCAGTCAAGTTAGATATATTTTGGAAAAGTAACTTTAGAAATCTGCTGTCCTGTGCAAAATATGAGGAACTACTTGCAGTTTATTTGCTTATTGGCCTTCAATTTGGACTTAATGGAAAAGTAAGATTTTAAAAATGAAATACATTTTAATAAGCAAACACTCTGAATGGAGCTGTTAATTTCATTTTTAAAATAAAATAACGTTGTGACAAAACCTTGATGTTTATACCTTTATCAGTAAAGTTGCTGATAAATAATATTTGTTGATAATTATTTGTGCAGCTTCTGAACCTAATTTTCCAGGAATACCAGGGAATAAGGTAACTAACTATAACACTACAACTCAATCTTATGCAGGTTGTAGGAATGAGAGTGAAAGGCAATAAGGCAGAACCATAAACGCACAGCTACATCTGGTTCTGTTCTCCTTTTCTTGACAGCAACAGTTCTATCAGGCTTTAGTAGAAGGAAGGCTGATCATAAAGATCCCCTTGGATCTTGTTCTCTTTGATCTTATACGGACATGATAAATGACAAGACTGGATTGCATTTCATGGATATGCCATGTTGCAGGAACAATTATGCCATATTAGTGGTGAACCCCAGTACATTTCTATGTTTAAGATCTTGCATGTAAGAATAGGATCAGATGAAGATACTTGTGAACTGTGAACTAGGCCTCAGTATTTAGGATGCTTCTCTGTCTTCAAAGCAACCACCCTCTTAACTTTAGCACACTTAAAAGGCCAACATACAGATTATATGACAGAACAGAGAAGAAGCTACATTTAGGATTCTGACTTCAGCTACATGACACCCTTCCTTCACAGGAGCTTTCCTGGTAATCTGTTAGACCTTGAGAGAATTACCCTTGGTCAACTCCCACCTTCATTTATAGAGCACTTGTCCTCCAAGGAATAAAAAAGTGCCAGCTTAGAAATAAGTTGCTTTGTGACTTGGGAGCCAAGGTCTGAATGGCATAGGAAAGGAACAAAGCACAAGCTGTTTAATAGATAGAAATGTTGTGATAGGCTCTACTAAAAGTTAACATGTTTAAGAAACCTTCCTCTTAGCATTAAACCATTTGGAAAGTAAGGAGTAAAGCTTGGATTCTACACAAATACATATTAGGAAATCTGGTATATCAGAGGCTCCTAATCTTTTTGCCATGATACTCCCTTCAATATAATCTGAATGGCCACACTTCCCCTAAAAATCCAAATTCTAAAATGAACATAAATTAACAATGAAAACAACACAATAAAGCTTTGGGAAAGGTGGATTTACTGTAACAATGTAACTACGAGGTACTTCAGATTTCCCCCTGCCCTGAACTCAAGGGAGTTTTGGGAAATCTTAATATGTGAACTAGTATTCTGGAATGCCTCATGATGCTGCAACATCTGGCTTTCTCCATTTCCATTTCATAAGTCAGTTCAGTTTGCAGTTACATCATAATTACAAGCACTAGTAAAAGATAACACTAATAACAGATTAGCATTTCCCACTATGGTAGCTAGAAAATAGAAAATCCAAGATAAACACACGCACACACCTTTATCACTGTCACTCCTTCAAATCTCTGGGGCAATCGTCTAATTTTGCTTTGATGATAGAACTGATCCTGAAATGATCCAAATCCTAAAGTGATCCTGATTTCTATAGGATTAGGCAAGATTTCTATTCTGAATATTTTAGAAAGTCGCAGGCAATCAAATTCATGTGTAGTAAACCAGAGTATCCTTCAACCTATTTTGGTAAGTAAGTAAATATTAATATATTTGCATGTCCAACCAGTCTAATCTGATTATCATTTCATTTCAGATTGGCAAACCCTTTTCTACCTCCCCTCACAACCAAAATAAGTAAACTGAAATCGACTGAATTATACAGAGTAGATGGATGTTTAATTTGTAGAACTAATGTAAAACTCATGATGTCATCATGATTTTATCTGTTTCTTCTAGGATTATTTTATTCACCTGAGATTATTTTATTTTCCTAGGATCTTTCTAAAGACACTGTTGATGTGAGGCAACCAGGGCAGTTTCCATGATTAGAATCTGGACAGATTAAATTCATTTCTTTGGCATCCACATCTTTGAAAGTATTGACTTTGTGTAAAAACAAAGCTATAAGAGAGCTTTGTCTCCTGTATTACAACCAATCTATGCATAAAATAGACTCACGTGATTATTGGATATCGTTCCTGCAAATGGAATATTGAATACTTCTTTAGAATTTCAATGGTGTACCTAGAAAGTTAACAAGTAAGGAATAACTCTTTTCTTGAATACTTTCATTCTCCACATGCTGTTAGGAAAGACCATTAAGTGGTAAAGTGTGCATAAGCTGAAATGTGAATCTTATAGAAATGTTCCAACACTCGGTTGATGGAGCAACAGAATGACAGGAAGACTAATTAGTTGTAAGCATTTATCTCGGAGAGATAGAAAAATCTAGACTGGGAAAGTTGGCAATCAGCCAAGTGCATGGAGAAACTGGCTTGACGGGGAGGCCAATTAGTCAGAGAATCATTAGAACAGCTTTGACAGAATGTCAGTCTGAATTCTTCAGCATACAGCCTTAACCCTTGTTTTCTCTACACAATTTCCTGTACAAAGAGAACCTAGCCTCCTTCTAGATAATTTCTTATGTATTAGCAAACATAAAACTGAAGACACTCACTGGATCAGGCTGACTAGTGTATTTTATAGTACATTTTGTTTCCCATACTTCCAAGCCAACATGATAAACAGACTGAAAACAATCTATTTGCAACAAAAAGGCCAGAGAAAGAAACTCAATATTTAAACTTAGTGCATGAATATAAGGAGAGTCTGAGCCTCAGTGAAAACTACAATTTGCTGTAACTAAAGTTTATTACCTACTGTTATGCCCCTGTCGGAATCTGATTCCAAGGGGGAGGCTGAGCAGCTGATAGTGGGAGTGTGGCTCCGTTGGCTATGGAAAAAACTGGGGAAGGGCAAAGTCTGACTGGGCAGAGCAGGCGAGAGGTAGAGCAAGGCAGAGGGAATTCCGAAAGATCCAGACCCACCCCCTCTTCATCCTAGGGCATGCAGGGAGGAACAGAGAAAGGAGCAATGTGAGTTGCATGGCTTACAGGGGAGGAAAGGGCCCTGATTCCCTTCATTAGCTGCAGCTGGGAACAGATTGTTTAAAAAGGGAGCTTGCACACAGCAACATGTCGGAAGCAAATTGTGTGTTATCTTTTATTGTCGAGGCTAATTGGGGTTCCTGGCATCTTCCCAACTGTGTGTGTTTTGTTGGCCTTTGAAGTCTGCAATTCCTTATCCTGCCCTGTCCAGTTAATTGCTGCAGCGTGGTTTGTGTGGATTTTTACAGTTTATATGTGCTTTGTTTTTGGACTGAATTTCTTCCACTAAAAGACTGTTCTTGGGAGAGTTTTTTCTCCAGCCGAAGGTAAATTGACATTGGGGGCAAAGTTGGAGGTATTAAAGGGACTTTTCTTACTTATGTGACTGTGTTGCCTTTGTGCCATGCCCCAGATCATCACACCTATTCAAGATGAGTCCTTGACTTCCTGTGATATTGCTGTTCCTAAAGAAAAAAATATTAGATAGGCTTTTAGATTAGATTGGGGACATTTTTTGACAGTTTATCATTCCTCTAACTCTTTGCTTCTTTTAAAGCAGTGCTTGCCAACCAGTGGCCCGTGGCACGCTAGTGGGCGGCGAGAAAATTTTGGTGGGCCGCAGAGAAATCTCACCCCCTGAGCACCCCCCAAAGCAGTTAATCCAGGCTGCTCAGAAACACAAGGCTGCGCCGCCCAAATGGCCTGCAGGAATCCTCCCCACCCACTCACTCCTTACCCGGCAACCTTGCCTGCCAAAATGCTATTTTTCCTTTTTCTGACCATCAGCTGTTCTGCTGTGCTGGGAGATTTAGATTAGCTAGGAAGCAGGAAATGGTTGGATTTCTTGCTTTATAGCTAGTCTTTAGATCTTCGGCTCTGCTTTTAAGCACAGCTGAACCTCGCTTAGGACTGAATGTTCTATTATTCAGTGCAGACTCTTGGCAAGCAAATTTGAGAGACTGAGCTAGATAGATAGATCTCTGAATGAATATGTGATTCTATGAGCAACTCAATCTGCCTGCCTACTTTGCCTGATTTTGGGTAAAAGTTGCTATTTTTTTTATAAAAAATTCAATTTTTATGTAAATATTTATATTTACATACAAGCCATGCTTGGCCAGTCACATGACCACCAAGCCACACCCACAAATTAGGCCACACCCACAGAACCAGTTATTGGTCCCTGGGATTTAAAATTATGAGTTTGGTGGTCCCTGAGGTCCAAAAGGTTGGCGACCCATTTTAAAGGACAGATTAGCAGTAGCAGCAGAATTAGAATAATATAGAAGGCAACCTTCTATTTTGCTTTCTAGCAAAGGTTGTTGCAAGCCAGGCATTTTAGTCTCTGGAGAGTGTTCACATTCAGCTATCTACATCTGCTTTATCACCCATTTATTTTGACATGATACAGTCAACAAAAATCCTCTAAAAATTCATTATTTTTCATATATAGATTCCCCCCCCTTTTTGCTTTCTGTTTGCTTACTTTGGAAAAGCTATGGGAAAAGAGCTAGTATGTATTTTCGTTTAAAATTTGTAGAACTGATCCCATTATCCATCTCATATTGTATGGTCTTAATGTGTTTTAATTTTAAAGAAGCCCATCCTATTGTAAGACACATTGCAGCCTCTTTTCAGGGTAGCAAATCCAAGTCTGATTTAAATATGTAATACATATTCAAACTTGAAAGATTCTCTTCCAATAAAAGCAGCTTTACATCTACAGAGTCTTTTTTTCATAGCCTTGTCTATCTTATAGGGCTGACAACAATCTTAAAAATGTCTATTTGCCTTTTATCTTCTTGTGAATTGGGGTGGGGAACTAAGTTGTTTTCATAAATCACTTTCTTCATCTCAGTTCCCACCTTTTTAATTGTTTTCTTGGCAACAGATTTCTCTGTCCTTCATGGCCATTTTCTATATTTATCACAAGTCCTGAACCAATGTCTTGGAGGATGTTATGGATTCAATAGGGATGTACACACTCATTGTAAACTTTAGGAAGAGAGTTGCTGGCTGTAAGCATGTATCTACTACAGTTTGAAACAAAGAGCCCAATAGTTGTTTCTGACAGGGTTGGTCTCCTCCTGGAAGGGGCTTATATTGAACTTGGTACAGCAAGCAGAAGCTGTAGTCAGGGAGACCTTTGGTTGAGGATGGCAATGATAACTTATGCCATCATCACCCCACAACTGAATTTTGGCTATGCCTTTGAAAACAGATCAGATGCTGCAACGAGCAACTAATTTCCTGTGTGTCCAACCACACTTGGCCAATAAAGAATTCTATTCTATAATACAACAGTTAGGCTGATAACAAAGGAAGCGTACTATTGCAAGTGTGCACCTATTCTGCAGTTGTTGCACTAGTTTACTAATAAAATTCTAGACCCAATTCAGTGTGCTTGTTATTGTTTATTATCTATTATCTGCTATTTTAAAATAGATAGCCTTTATTGTTATTTTTTTACTGTGAGCACACATTAAAAATGAAATTGTGCTGCGTGCTCTCAAAAGAAAGTATATATCTATCCATGTATACATAACACACATATACACATGCTATCAGAGGTGGTATTCAGCGGGTTCTAACCAGTTCTGGAGAACCAGTAGCAGAAATGTTGAGTAGTTCGAAGAAGCGGCAAATACCACTTCTGACTGGCCCCACCCCCATCTGTTCTCTGCCTCCCGAGTCTCAGCTGATTGGCTGGGTCTTCTTTTGTTGCCCTACACAAAAGAAGGGAGCTGGAAAGCAGGTTCATGGGGTGGGGAGGGAATGGGATTTTGCAGTAACCTTCCCCCAGGAGTGGGGAGGGAATGGAGACTTGCAGTAACCTTCCACTGCCACGCCCACCAAGCCACACCCACCAAACCATGCCACGCCCACAGAACTGGTAGCAAAAATTTTTGAATCCCACCACTGCATGCTATACAGACACACACACACAGACACACACACATGTACACACATACAACCACACCCATTTTCAAACACATACACACACTGGATATACTAATCATTGTCCCTTTTGAATATATAGCAGAAAGAGGAAACTTGAGTTCACAAGGTTGATACTACGATCTATATGACATAATACCAGGATATATAAAGGATCAGTTGATCCATACTGAATTTGCTTTATCTGTGAGGATATGTAGAGAGGGCCTGCTTAAGATACTGCCTTGGCATCAAGTGAGAGGACCATAGGCCAGAATCAGGTTTCATCTTTGATAGCCTCAGATAATAAAATACGTTTTCCTTTAAGGTGGTCTTGGCTCTCTCATTTGGCAATCAAGGATATTTTGGAAACCATTTATTTTTTGCATAGACTGGTATTTTAAAAAATATTTGTACAAATTTTTAATGAGGCAATTGGGATGTTTCTTTTATACTGTTTCATATTGTTGGACACTGCCCAATATCTCAGATCAAGCAGCATAGAAAATTTAAACAAAGAAATAAGCTGTATTTGTAACTGTAATAAATATATTTAAAAGTGTCTTGGGACATATAAATGATCTTACAGCAATCAATGGCATTTCTGTGGTTGTTTTTCTTCCCCATTTTATGATATATTTCCTCTTTTTGACATACAGGTTATTTCCCTAAGCATACACTTTTGCTAAAAAAATTACACGAGATCTAGTAACAGGTTTTTCCAATTGCTGTATATTTCAACAGACTCTTGGTTAACAGTGACTAATGAAATGTAGGAAGAGTGTAATTAAGATTACATTTTAAACAGGCAGCATGCTTGGATAGCTTTTTCACTAACGTGAGACAAAACCCTGCAAATTTCATGATTCATTTCTCAGGCATCAGCATAGCAGGATCTGAATCTACAACAGCAAAAGGACACATTGAAGACATGTATGCCATGACATTGAGAGATGATAGCTGGGATGGCTAGAATTTTATTTCATTCAATTTTAAAAGATCTGCCAGTACTTTTTTCAGCTTCATTTCGTTTTCAAATTTTGAAACGGATAATGATTCACATATTACACCCGGCCATCAATCTAAATACTGTAAATGAGGGTGGCTCTTCTATCTAGTTATGCTTGCATATAAAACATAAGGGACAGCTATTTGATATATTATTTCTATACCAGGAGAAAAGCCATGTCATGTGATAACAAGTGAGCAAGTTGTCTTCTTAGTAGATTAGAGATCCTTCTTTGACAGCTATGGGCAATTGCTAGGATATCATAAACAAGCAGAGAAGACTAAATGTAAAAGTTAAATGCTGAAATAAATGGGAAGGGAATTCCAAGCCCACAAATACATTTTAGTTCAAGCAATTATCCACAGGGGAGAAAAAACCTCTTATATTTCCTTCATAGCAACCATATTTCAACCACTAAGGCCAAATACGCTTTATAAAATGAAAAAAGTTCCTCCTCAGTCATCTCAAATGAGAAACTATTGGTAATAACAGAGAAAGCCCTGGAGGCTTGGGTGAATGTTTTACATTCCATTGGATTTCTGACCAGAGAGGAAGTAGCTGCAGCTAATTCTCCGAACTCTGCTGCACTATCTCAATGAGTATAGTAAGTTTTCTGAAAGGGATTAAAAATAATTGTATAAAGAAATGGAAACCAGGAAAATGACTTTTTTTAGATTTATGGACCCATTTAAAATTAGAAAGTTCAAAATAATAAATTACAGAATGAATTAGAAACACTGAAGAAAATAATTGCTTAATATAATGAAACCAGAATTAGGGCTATTAAAATTTATTTCAAATGAGATTGTCTTGTTTCTGCATGACTTTACATTAAAAACAACAGGGGTATTTAATGTGAAATTAAATAATTTTGTACTATGTGTGTACTGTACTGTATTGCATAATATGAGAGAAATACTAGTTACCCTGTTCAAATAAAAACCATTTCTTATTTTGGAATTGAGGGCAAAAATAAGGCCTGTTGCAGAGGATGGAGATCAGATGTTTTCAAGGTTCAAACTGGCAACAGGTGTATGGAAGTTAGAAGAATTACCTACATGTTTTACTAGTGGTAACTATATACACCCAATTAACAAACTTCAACCAGAATCCCCTTGCTGAAGGTCACCAATACTGTTGAAATGATTTAGAGAAAAACAATAATGGAAATACACACTAAATGTTGCTGAGCTTGATCCATTGATTTAAATGATTCTAAATTGCATGTACATACATATACACATGCTCCACATTTTTTGCCTATGCCAGATAATTTGCATGCAATCCAATCGACACCTCAAATCCCAAGCTATTTAAATTGAGAAGATATGTTTGGATTGTTACTTCACAGCAAGTAGATTAAAAATTACAATACCTCTTCCCAATAGTCCAAATACCATCTTCAGGGAATAGATGGATTGCATGACACAGCTTTTCAAACAACAGCACTGCTATTAAGGGATCTTAACCAGGCAACAGGGATGACATTTCATTATAATTTTATAATGTAGACATATTTAGATGAGCTGTACATGCATTATCCATTTTCATTATGAAGGTTTATAAAAGCAAAGTTGCTTTTCCTTCTTTTAAACCATATGCATTTAAAAAATTTAATTCAATTAGGCATCTGTAATAATAAAAAAATAATTATAACAGCAGACAATAACAAAATTAAGTATTGAATAGGAGATAGGATATCTGTATCAAAATACAAAAATGTGTTAAAATTTTTAATTATTAGGCTTTAATTATTTTGACCCTTTACACTGGGTCAAAAATACTATGTATCAAATGAACAACTATTCCCATGTTTTCTCTGGATGGCTAGATTTATTAAAACCCTTAATTTTCGTATGGTATAGTAGTGCCCTGATAAAGTGATGCCACTTATTTTAAAAATGTATATAACTGCCCATTTCATTGCTGCAACCCTGGGTGGCTTAGAGTTAAAAATAAAAAAACAATATAAAGACAACCCCCAAAAAACCAGAAAAAAATTATTAAAAACATTAAAAACTATTAAGTCATAAAAAGAGCTATGCTGCGACTTAAAATAGAAACAAAAATCAGCTTTTGTTTCACTGAAAAGCTTCCCCCTTGTAGTGTTATCTATTCATTGGTACAACTGTCAGAAACTAAATTCCATCCTTAACTTTTTGCACTGCTTTTAAAAAATAATCAAATTCACTTTTATCACATAACTTTTACAAAGTTGTATACAGGCATCCTTCAGATTACTGTTCAGGTTAAATGTTCATAGAATGAACACTCACAGTAAGATGACTCCCTGTAATTTATATTCTACAAAATATCTGCAGGCAAGTATTTATTTCAAACTGTTCCCTCTGATGGTTACAAGATCTCTTTGGACTATTGAGCCAGCTTTTTCTGCACATTTCTTCAAATCCCCCTTTGGCATCTGCTAGAATGAAAACTGGGAGATGGTCCTGTATGTAGTAAGCCTTTGCTTAAGTGACAGCACTACTGCACAGTTGTCATTTCATTCCTGAATCAACCTATTTTATGAGTTTACAACAATAGAAGACTGGTCTTCAGAAAGTCAATTTCAAAAATACCAAGTTGCAACTAACAATTCAATTATTAGATTTTTAGCTAAAGTTATGTTTTATGTGTCATATTTTATTCCCTTATCTAACCTAGCCATCACAAGACCACAAAAGGCATAAATATTTGAAGGAAGATACAGCCTTTAGCCACCTTCACACACACCCTTGACTCAAGAAACAAATTGTGTGTATGTGTGCGTCTCTCTCTCTCACACACACACATGCATGTACACACAAAAAAATATCTACGCTGAGTAAAGCAGCCTACTGAATAAGCCACTTTTTGAAAGGAACTAGTTGATTTCAGCTGCAAATAGCCTTCTGTTTGCTCTCATCCATGTTGTTTCCCCTCCATAAAACCGCCAGCTTACTTATCAATCTCTGTCTTTAATACCCAAGCTGTGCATGGAAAATTGGTCTTATCATTTTGTAAGCACAGCAATTTCTTAAGTAAAGACAGAGGCTATGCTTTGTTCAAGAGCGCAAACTTAACACCTAACAGTTAATACCTAAAAGCAGAAAAAGATACAGCATATGCAGATATCGCAGGTAAGCACTACATTTGCCATAATGCTTTGTATACCAGCTTACCTTTGTCTTCTTTCTTGGACAGATGGGCACAGTTCTTAAAAATGAGATTGTAATCAAGTTACTTCTTTGTTCAGCTCTCAGAAGCAGTTTAAGGTAAGGAAGGGCTCCTGCTTTGCTTTGTAAAATGCTAGTTTCCTACTTATTTTAATTAATCAGGTGGGTCAGAACCACTCATAAAGGGGAACCACATATGACCCCCTAAATGTTGTTAAACTGTGACAGTCCATTTAGTTATGATTACAAATATAAGAAAACTCTATTGATTTCTTTTTTTTTTTTTTTGCAGCTGTACTTCTCTGAGCACAATTGTTATTTCAAACCTTCTTCAACGAATAAAACACAGACAAATAATTTGCACAAACTTGCATACGTTATAGACTTTTGTTTCTTTTCAACCAGGGGGTATCTAAACAGGTTTTTATATGAAGAATGTTTGACATCCGTACAATAATATACTTCCCTCTGGTGGCTGTTTGGGATATGGTGCAAATCAGCTCTTTAGCCAAAACAATAATGGAATATTTGCATTGGATTCTGGAACCAAGTTGAAAAGTACTATCAATCTCTTTCCCTTAAATCACCTCTAATCATTACTGATTTCATTTTATCACAACATGGTTAAAGTGAAGAAAACAGAAAACTGGTTATTCAGACTTGAGTTTTTATTTTTATTTGCAATAGTTTTCACGCCAAGGTTAGCAACAAGGACATCATGCTAATATAAACGAAAATAATTCTGAAAAGGCAATTTTTAAAAATAAGTTTCCTTTCATTCTGCAAAAAGGGTATTATTTTTTTTCTCATGAAATTCCTTTTAAAAAATCATATATTACATTACTAAAAATCAGTATGCGTAATTTGGAAAGAATTTATACATGAATTTTGCTTAGAACTGTTGTGACACATACAATTTATAATTAGTAATAGTAACCATGAATTTTACAACTAATATCCTAAAATAATTATCCTTTTTGCATTTTTACCAAAATGAAAAATAACCTCTGTAAATGGAATGGTTCCTGTGATATGGAAAACTGGTTTAAAATCAAGATCTGTATCCAATAGATATGCACACGCTACTACCAAGGCAGTCAAACCCTGTAGCTAATAGTTACATGAGTTAATATGCACTATATTATACATTGGTATACCTACTTTTTTGAGGAAAAAAGGAAACATTTTGCATTTAAACACATTCATGTATTACAAAACAAATAAACCAGTTAAACTCAAACAAGGAAACTGGGCAAATATTTTAGAATCAATGAATCCGTATCATCTCATATTTGTAAATAAAGGCAAATGGAGTCCTTAACATGCCGTCTTTTGTCTACAGATGGGAAGAAGTAGAGAAGCAAAGCTTCAAGGTATATGGGTTAGAGCCATCTGTAAAATGCAAAAGGAAACTCAACAGTTAGAAAAATACTTTAAGTTTTACTCTTTAAAATAGCCTGCTTGATCAAGAAATTGTAGTTTTAAATAAAAGTGATACAAACTGAGATGGCAAATAGCAAATTACTTTGAGCTAATTTTCCATAAACACAGTTTGATAGAAATATGGCTTTTTTTTTTTACTCTAGAGGACAATTTACCTGCATTTTCTCACAACCACATTTCTGCCACAGAAATATCGCATGATTATTCAAAACACAGTTCCTTTTTGCTGAGAAAATAAAATCACCAATGCTGTTAAGACAGTTACAGATCAGTTTATTTCTAACACTAAGTTACTGAGTCTTCGAAATGGACTATGTTGTAGTTTAAACAGTAGGTCACAACTCCTTAGAAGTCCGTGAGAAAATCAGAAGGATGTCACAATGGTGGGAAAATTTGTGCATCAAAGCTGAATCACTGTCTAGACAAGCTGGCACGCTCAAGCACAAATGAGAGCAAGTGCAGAGGACAATCTGATATCTTACACAGGCAAAGAGGCTCATGGGCAGCACTTGCTCCTGCTCTGCCTGGATAGTCAATAGTTAGCTTTTTCAAGAAAATTGGATTGTTTATTTCGAATTAAAAGGTTGTATTTTATAAATTGCAAGTTTCTAACACTATTTTGCTTGATATGTAAATCAAAATGGAATTAGTAAAAATAAATAGTATACCTAACTTTCTGCTGAACATTAATTTTTAAACTGGCGGTGGGGTCCCCACAAATTAATTTGCCATTTACACCACCAAGTTTAAAAATTATTGGACTATATTATAGAACTGGGAGATTATTCTTTCTCAGTCAAGCTAATCATTTATTACGTAGGAGCAAAATTTGTTGTTTCTTCTATTTTAGACTTGGATGTATGTATACACATCTTTATCATAATTGATAATACTATCCTACAGTAAACAGTTGCAATTCTATATATATTTATCTAACAAATACTATGCAATTATGTGTGTGTGTATTTATTTCTAATGCACTTATGCAATTATTATTAGAATAATTCATAATATTGCTTTATCATAATCGGTAAAACAAATAATATTATCATAATTGCTTAGCAAATTTATCTAGCTATTGGATATTTAACATGCTTTCTTAACTAGCTTTTAAGATATGCTGATGATTTGTAGCACTGTTTTCCAAATATAAACACCTAGAGAAAACTGCGGACCATAATGGAACAAAGACGACCCTCTCCCAAGAAGGTCCATCTCCCAGGACCAAAAATGGCTTTCTCTGTGGTGGCTCTCTCCTGCCTGCATCATCATCCCGGCAGAGCTAAATTGGTCACCAATTTGACACAAGGTCCTGAAGACCTGGTTCTGCCAATGGGCCTAGGGAGCAAAAGAGTAATGTGGAGCCCATCAAGTGGCAAGTTTGATTGTTGTTGTGGGAAGGGGAGAGTTTATTGCTTCTACATTGTTTTTATACTGGGTTTTATCTTTGTAAGCTGCCAGGAAAATCACTTAAATTATTTGGCCAGCCATATACATTTTTATAAATCATTCAGTCAATCAATCAAATTAAAATACAGCAGGCTCAATGGCATTATGAATGCTAATTTCTGCAAATTATATTTTCCAGCCAAATAGTATTTAATTAATACATCCTCAACAAATATGACATGAAGAATACTTCACAGTGATACTTACTAGGCACTCTTATCTGGTAGTGATTGAGTACTGTAAGAGCTTCCACTGCATCTGTCTTGCATTCCCATTCCAAGAGACCAGAAAGTGTTTTAGCTGATGCTGGCAAAACAAAGAGTTAAAATGTTTTGCTTTGCTTTTTTTTTCTGTCAGAATCATTTGCCTAGGTTTTTAAAAAGATTTTTAATGAATAAATGAAATTGTTTTCTATCACATTAAAGGCATATTTAATCCAATAATACTCAAAAAAACTGCCCATGAGAACCCATAAATACATCCAATCATGGCTAATATTCACTGACAGTGTTCTCCTTCAAGTAATATTTACTTACGTTTTGGATCAAATACTTTATATTTGATAAAAGATAGGACTTCATGATCATCACACAACTGTAACAATAGGAAAACAAAAATATGGTTGCAAAACAGCAAGACTCAATGCTAGAGCAATTCAGATACATCATTATGAAATACTTCCATAAATATCATGGATCCCCTAATTGAAACAACAAATATTGATTTATTACAATGTGGCAGGGTAGAAATATAATAAATTAAAATAAATAATTTCAAATAATCCTTGCTTAATGACCATTCAAAGTTACGGCAGCACTGGGTCTAAAGTAGAGGCCTGGCAGCAGCAGTTAACAGCTGGCTGAGGCTACTGAAGCATATCTTTCTATTTCAGCTCCTATGCCACCAGCACCAATGCTGCTGTGCAGGGCAGAGATGAAAATAGGTGGGAGAATTCAAAAGGATGTAGTCCCTGAACTTTTAAATAAGGATTCACGGCAAATTAATTTAAGAACATGTGCCATTATAGATAGACTATCCTTAAAATATGTTATGGAAGAAGAACTGAGACTGATAGGAAAGTAGATTTAAAATTACAGACTACAAAAAGATATGTAAAAAGATGTAAAAAAGAATTAGATTTTGTGGCTTGATTATTGTTTAAAACCATGGTCTATTCTTACCTTTACAAAGGTCTCTTCAGTCACACATAGGGGTACATTATAGTAATGCAATACACAAGAAGGTGGCTGGATGATGTTCTTGGATGCTTGGCCAGCACTTGTAAAACGATTGTTCTTGCTCATTGCAAAATCTTTATAACTGCTTGTCCCATCTTCCAGCTCAAATATTTGACTAGGAACAACTGAATGCTGCTTGGATACACTGCAATTAAAAAATAGACCAGAAAATTCCATTCACATTCAAATCAGAAAACTTTATTTAATTAGCTCGTAAAGTTTAATTATGATCTAATATAATAAAATAGATTGATTAACCTTCCAATTATTGCAGTAAAATACTCTTATCAAATTACAGGGGAAGGTCAATGAAATTATGATTGTAAATACTCTGTTGCTTTGCATGTACACTGACAGCTTCTGCACTCGAAACAAATTCCTTGTATATCTAATCACATTTGGTCAAATACAGTATTCTATTCCTATTCCAGTCTACTGCATTATTCTTCTCTATTCTACTCTATTTATTTTTCATTTTGTTAATCACCCCTTAGAGATGAGCTGGACAGTGTACAATACAATCAATAAAATTAACATAAAAATCAGAATAATTTAAGATTAAAAAGTTTACAAATTATAAAAATAACATTGTAACATTCCAAAAGGTGAAACATTCCAAAACCAGTGTGTATGTGTGTGTGTGCGCACGCGAAGCTATTGTTAATACAGGGGTGAGTAGGATTTCTCATGGGACCAGCTAGCCTCACAGTTGTGTGGGCCTCTGTGTCCTCTACACAAGATCATACAGCCAAATTCTGACCACTGCCTGAACAAATGGGATGGGGCGATGTGATATGGTGAAGCTGGTTCCATAGGGAGACTGGCCCTATGCCTGTAAGTTTTATAAGTAGCCACCAATACCTGGAACTAGACCCGGAAGCGAATTGGCATCCAGTGCAATTCACAGAGCAAAGATGTTATATGTGCCCCTTTTATAGTACCCAGTATGGCTTCCACAGCTGCATTTTGCACCAGCTGAAGCTTCTGGATACTTTTCAAAGATAGCCCCATGTAGAGAGCATTGGAACAGTCCAATGGGGAGATGACCATGGCATGAGTAATGGAACAGAAGGCCTCTCTTCCTGGAAGGGCATAACTGGCACACAATGCGGAGTTGACAAAGGCCCTCCTGGCCACAGCTGCCACTTGCTCACTGAGCAGGAGTCATGAGCCCAAGAGAACCCTCAAGGTTGCACCAGGTGGTCCACTCATCCAGGACCTAAGATGATAAACTCCTGGATAAAGAGGTCAACCCACAGGCACTCTGTCTTACCAGGTTTCAACTGAAGTCTGTTGTTCCCTATCCAGACACCCCCCCCCCAGCCTCTAGGCATCATGAAAGGATGTCCACTGCATCATGTACCTGGGATAAAGACATATAGCTGCATATCAGCAGTATAGTGGTGATACCTCATCCAGTTCCAGAGGTTTCTTGTAGATGTTAAAAAAGAAGTGGAAGAAGCAATGACCTGTGGGACACCACAAAGGAGGACTGTGAGCTGGACCTTTCACTCCCTATTAAAACTGATTGGGATCGGCTTTGGAGAAAGGAGGTGAACCAGCACAAAACTGTGCTGTTCACCCCCAATTCCCTAAGTTGTCCCAGAAGCATACCATAGACAATGCTATTTATAGCCATAGAGAGGTCAAGAAGAGGAAGGATGGAGGCACCATCTCCATTACGCTCCCACCATGAGTGCAACCAATGCAGTTTCAATGTCATATTTCAGCCTAAAACCAGACTGAAAATAATCCATTTCCAGGTAATCCATTCCTCCAGGATTCTCAGGTTGAAAATTAATGAAAAGTCAAATGGCATTTTCTGAATGTACAAAAAGGAATTTTCTCCAAACTAAATCAAGCTGGTTTAACACATTTTATTTTATACTGGTATTGATATTAAAATAAACATTGTCATGCACACCTACCAAACATTTAGTCTCTTCCCAAATAATTTGACATTATTGAGATGTGTCACTGCTCTCTCAACAGCATATTCATCACCCATTTCCACTAATGCAGTGCCTGGAATAGTCTTCATAAATTTCACCTGTAATATTTAAAATTATATATAAATTCAATTCAAAGAATGATAGGACATTTTTCAATTTCAGCTGGAAGATATATAACAATTGACTGGTTTTCAAATATATTGACTGTCCTTTTAAAAAGTCATACACAAGCTTTTTCAGGCAAATGGTTGCATTTGAACTTTTGGTGGTCACCTGAATGCTATACTAAAAACTGGGTGAGATCAATTAAAACAAAAGCTTCAACTTTAGTGTTAATGCAACTACTCTATTATACTATAATAAAATTACAATTCAGTGAACAGTATTCAGAGGCCATACTTCTGGCTTTGGTGGGCATTTCTGCTTTACAATCACATTACTAGACATTTAATTTACCTTTTCAATATTTCCATACAAACAGAACAAGTTGAAGACTCTTGAACAATTCATCTTTTGCTGGTGCAAACCACTGACCATGACAACAGATCCTGAGGGGTTTCCTCCATGCATGTAAGATGAGGAGGCTTGTGGAAGTGGATAAGCAACAAGCTCTGGAGTATCCCGAGATGCCATTCTATACCGACTTGGTAAAGGTAACAGAGGACCATGTGATCCTAAAGAACAAAAAATACTCCCTAGTTAATAAGTTTAGAATATTTAGGTATACAATGGAGCAATTAAAGATAACATTATAAAATAACAACAGCAACATGTCTTATTTAGTGATGTTTCATTAAATAATAAAACTCAGTTTTTAATAGTACAGGTAATTCTCAACATGACAATTGAGCCCCAAGTCTCTGTTACTAAGCAAAATAGTTTTTAAATGAGTTGTGCCACATTTTATTTTATTTTTACCAGTGTTAAACAAATCACTACAGTTGTTAAGTGAATCATGAGGTTAAGTGAATCAAGCTTCCTCCATTGACTTGCTCGTTGGAAGTCAGCTTGGAAGATTACAAATAGGGACAGTACAACTGTCATAAATACATGCCAGTTGCCATGTGTCCAAATTTTAATCATGAAATCATAGGGATGCTGCCATGGTTCTAAGTGTGAAAACCAATCATAAGTCACTTTTTTCAGTGCTGTTGTAACTTCAAAAAGCCACTAAACAAATGGCTGTAAGTCGAGGATTATCTGTATATTGGTAGTCTGTGATTTACAATCATTCATTTAGTAATATTTGAAGTTACAACAACATTGAAAAAAGTGACTAACAACCAGTCCTAATGAATGAGCGGATGAGCTTGGGGAACAAACATGCTGTCTAGGAAACAATCAGACAAGAGAGGCAAGAGCCACTACTAGCTTAATGGTCAGAGAAAGAAACTTAGTAAGGAGCTTCCCAAATGATCAAGCATTTAAAAGTGGATGATAGCAAATCTGTATCTTCAGATTTGCAAGATTCTGTTAATGTGGCCTTACAGTAAAATAGAATTAGTCCCTGAAGTCATGTTTCCTATCTGGTTTACCTGGAAGGGCTGTCATCACATTTACAACTGTCCCTGTGTCCCTGAGATCATGGAATCACAATCGGGGTGCTTGGCAAATGGCATGTATTTACAACAGTTGCAACATCAGGGAATCACATGATCATCATTTGCAACCTTCTCACTTCTGACTTCAGACAAGCAAATTAACTAAAAGTGTTATCATATGGCAAGATGGGTAGCAAATAAATTTTACAAATAAAAAAATAAAATCAAGACAGGAAGCCAAATTTGCTTAACAAAAGTATGACTCAGTTAACAATTGTACTGCTAAGCACTGGAACTACCAATCCATTGTTGGAGGTTGTCAAGGATTATTTGTCAAGCAAAACTTGCAGCTTTTTGTTCCTTGCATCTGTTTGATACTCAACAGTGAGTACCAAATGAGCAGTATTCCACCAAATTAAAAAAAACCTTACTTTTAAATAATATAAAATAAAACTTATGGCTTTGATTCCCAGAAACT
Organism: Laticauda colubrina; assembly: GCA_015471245.1. NCBI lineage: Eukaryota > Metazoa > Chordata > Lepidosauria > Squamata > Elapidae > Laticauda > Laticauda colubrina. The sequence goes on along the minus strand of BLBF01000018.1, from coordinate 53,876,857 downwards.
TTTTAATGTACTTTTTAATACTACTGAATAATCTTAAGTTCAAGATAGGTTTCTAATTGAATTAGAACTGGCAGTATCTATTCTAATAGAATGGTATCTTTTTTTTTTTTTTTTTTGAAAAATTTTTTATTAATTTTTTAACAGACAAACATATACCAACAAAACACAAAACATAGAAAACATAAAATATCTTTTTGGACGGCAGTTTGAACCCGAGTTACATCTTTTTGTACAGACATAAATTCAAGTTCATGTTTACTTTTATATAGCAATTCCATTTCTTATTTGCTATTTTACATTTTCTATATAGCTTCTCCCCTCTTTTCACTCTTTTAATTCTATTATATTTATTTCATCTCAATTTAAATCATTATACTTATATCTTTTGTCTGTCCTGTTTCAGCTGTCTATTATTTTTTCTCATTAACACAAAATTTCTTCTGTAATGACTGATTGGAGTATAATGCCTTGTCATACTTATCCTTCC
>BLBF01000018.1:53827849-53866370 GCA_015471245.1 Laticauda colubrina | reverse complement strand
ATATATATATATATATATATATATATATATATATATATATATATACACACACACACACATATACACACAGCTATTAAAAAGCCATTCTCACAAAATACTGGAATGCAATTCAGAAAAGAAAGCTTCAGTTTCACTACACACGCTTCAAATATTTTGTATGCTACACTAAGTATGCAAAGTTAGTATGCCCACTATTTGTACCATTTATAAAGTAGAACAGAACAAAATGAGGGAAAAATAATTGTTTCCCTTCCAAATTATGCTGAAAAACACTGAACTAATCTATTATGACTTTATCACTATTTATTTATTTAATATGCTGCCAATCTCACCTACAGCTCTAGGCAGCTTACAATAAATAAAAACAACAAAATAAAATTTTAAAACATTAAAATAATAAATGCTAAAATTAAAATTTAAAAAATAACAAAGGAGCAAGATGCATATGGAGAGGACATGGGGTCTTATCCCAGTCCATTAATCACCTCCAGTATGATACATCCCATCGGGACCTTGTTTTGGCATGTGTTATGGGAATAAAGAGATTACAGGACTGTTCTTTGAAAAGTTACAAGATCTAAGTGGCAATATGTTAAAAATGTGTACATTTATACTGAATATATTTATTTGTACCATCATGGGAACTGAATTCAACTCAAATTAAACAAAATCCTGCTTCCAAAAGTAGACTGTCCTGACCCCCTGGAAAATCTCTCCACAACTATTCTCACTTTACATATTGTGCTGTCCAGACAGTTATAGTTAATGGGATTTGGGATAGTTAAGAATTGAAAGCTGTCCCCTTAAGGGAATGCATCATTGTAAATGTAGTTAAGGTATCCTGGAAAATGTAGTACATGTAATGTGGTCACATCTGTAACCCTGATTGATCACTGAATTGACCCTTGGGTAGGTCAGGGGAGGTTTCTTCACTCTTGCCTGAACACACAGCCTCATGGTAGCAGCTACCCCTGCCTCTACGATATGGGATGAAAGAGATAACCATCTTTTTACCCATAAAGACAGATATGCAAAGGATTGGACATTAAGAAGACCTTGGCATTTCGTTATATAGTTATCTGCTATTCAGTTAGTATTACTATTTACTGTTTATCTTAGTTAATTGCTCTTTACATAGTGGTAGAATTTAAAATTCCAGGCAGGGAGTGTGCTGTCCAGACAGTTATAGTTCATGGAATTTGGGATAGTTAGTTAGGAATTGAGAGCTGTCCCCTTAAGGGAATGCATCATGGTAAATGTAATTAAGGTATCCTGGGAAATGAAGTACATGTCATGTGGTCACATCTGTAACCCTGATTGGTCACTGAATTGACCCTTGGTGGGTCGGGGGAGATTTCTTCACTCTTGCTTGAACACACAGCCTCGTGGTAGCAGCTACCTCCTGCCTCTACGATATGGGATGAAAGAGATAACCATCTTTTTACCCATAAAGACAGATATGCAAAGGATTGAACATTAAGAAGAACCTCATCATAACTGTGAGTTGATGGGATGCCTGATAAACCAATAAAAGAGACTTTGTATGGATGCTTTGTGGAGCTTATCTATCTGCCTTTGTACAGTATTTGTACAGGACAGGCAGAACACATAATGGTATCCATTTTACACAAGAAAACTATGGTTCAGAATTATTCATTTTAAATAATGTTAAAATGGGATTACATAATGGTTTTCATCCTCATGCTTCCTATATAGAAATGCAGTTACTTATTGATGTGTGGAGCTTACATACTTTCAATCATAACAGACAATGAATTCAGTAACGAGAAGGAAGTGTGCAGTCCTCAGTGCATTCTGAGCTCAGTTGTTTGCTTGCAGATATTTCACAACATCAAAGCTTTGACGATATTATCTAGTTGGGTAATGAAATGTCTGCCAGTAAACAACCAGGTTCAAAAAACATCAAAGACTCCACAGTTCTGAGTCACATATGTTCATTTCCATGAAAAGGAAGATAAGACAAAATGAAAAACAGTTTTCCATACTAAACCTGTATTAAATATTTACTTTTAAAACATTTAGCTTTGACTTTTGTAGAAAAAAATGTTACTTACAGAAACTTAAAACTATTTGAGATTAATTAAGACTACTAAAATTAGAGGACAGAATCTCAAAAGTAACGAACAAATGAAATCTAAATATAGAAAAGCATAAGATACTGAGAACTCTAATAAATAATATATTACAAGATGCAATTACTTCATCACTATTTCTTTCTCCATAAGCTATGTATTGCTTAAGTGACTTGGAAAAACTGTAACACAGGCAAAAAAAGAATTGCTAATTTTATAGTTGAGCCAAATAATTTTCTATAACCAAAGTAATAGTGCTGCTGCATAAATGAGATCATACTTTCCCAGTTTTACACAACAAAATATATGAAAAGAACACATGCATATATATGAAGATGCCTTCACATTCAATATAAACCAGGAGGAACAATCTGAGATCTTGCCAATGTAAAAGTAGGCAGGGAAGCGCAAGCTTGCCATAAGCAAGCATAGCATGGGCCATGTTGGCGAACCTGTGCTGCATGTGCCAGAAGTGGCACAGAGAGCCATTTTTCCCAGCACATGAGAGGTCGCCCGGAAGAGCCTCACTGTGCATGCACACCACCACCCAACAGCTGATTGTTGGTATCTGGTGCACATGTGCAGGGGTGGAGGGGGGTACATGGGAGACACGCGAGGGGATTGCACACGCATGTGCAGGGATGCACTGGACATGAGGGAATCACGCATGCATGTGCACACACAGCATGGGATGAGTCACGTGCGCATGCGCAGACGCGCAAGGGGGAATTGGGTGCACATGTGTAAACATGCAGCATGAGTCATGTGCGCATGTGCAGATGCGTGTCATGCGAGGGGGGTTGCACGTGCATGTGCACAGGGCGTGGGAAGAGCCAGCATGCATAGCCTTCTGGGTGCTGGCACATGAGCATGCTCACGCAAGAGTGTGGCCAATTATTGGCACAGGAGCCGAAAAAGGTTAGCCACCATTAGTATAGAGGAATATAAAGCACCAAGTATTTGAGATTTATGCTGTAAAACAGACATACCACAGTAATTGGATATAAAGGATTCTGAATTGATAACAGCAGAACTTTGTTCCCACCAGATGGGTCATCAGTGTTTCCTGGACGAGTTATTCTTTTGCTTGTAGAGTAATTAAAAAATGCTTGTTGTCCTGCTATGTATACTGGCTCATCTGCTGCAAAAGTAACACACTTTTTGGCACTTTCAATATCCTCAAATTCTACCAAAGCTTGGCGTTTAAATGGCATCATCATCACATAACTACAGGGAAAAAAGCATCAAAACAACTAATTAGTTTTCCTAATTTAATTTAGCAATTAAACTAAAGCAAAACTTATAAAATTCTTACTGCCAAATGCACAAAAAAGGCAATTTCATTTCTTAATTCAATGACAACTCTGAGTATAACATAATTATTAAATTTAAATTATACCTTTAAAATAACTTTAACTATAAATAGCCTATTAAAAATTTGATGAACAAATTCAGGTTGTTTTTAATTAGCTGCTATGAAACATAGTTATAAAAAACAATATATATCAAACATATATATATAAAATTATTTCACGCAGCTTGTCACTGAATATTTTTCACTAATCTTAGAAAATCTGATATGTCTGTGGACAAGGATCAGTGGACGTGAATTAGATTGGTTCAACATTCAGAATATGAAGAATCTTCCTAAACATATTGTTCCTTATTCGGTTTAGAAAAATAATTCAGTACGTTACAAGTTCCATAGTTTTACATTATATCCAAACATGCCTTCATTTTGTATATTATTTAGAAATCATTAATCATAGCTTCATCATTCAAATGTATTGACCTGGTCTGTGGATGTTATGTCATAAACGTGATGAACTTTATTTAACAGCTTGAGCTATGAAGTAGATCATTTCAACAACATAAAAATTGTCTTAGCCTTAATATAAATGTAGCCACAGAAAAATGCAGTTCCCATTCATAACTTTTTAAAAAAATCATTAAACATACCAGATGGTCCCAAATTTTTCAAGAGCTTCCACAAGATCTGCCTCCACAACTGATTCACAAAGACCACGGACATGGACCACAGGAGAAACGGAAACTTTGTGATGACTGCCTCCAGCATCCTAATAAAAGCATGTTAAATTTCTTTTTAAATCTTACTATGAAGTTACAAACTACTTTCATGTTTGACATCATCCATTTATAACCTAAATATAAAATAGTATGTCTAAATTTACTTGTTATAATAATTTTTTCTCAAGCTCTAGCTTGAGTGTTGGATACTTTACGATTTGTCTTTTTCACAAGCAATGGCAATTCTAAATGTCCTTGTGAATATTAAAAATAAAACAGAGAAGGGAAGAAACTATGGTATGAAAACCAATTTTAAACCACAACTTTAGATTCCAACAAACTTTATATTATTATTACTTTTCCAGTTTAACAATTACAATTGATTATAGATTAATATTATTTGGAAAAAACAACAAATTGTGAAAGACATAGGAAATTAATACATTGTAATTGCTAGAATACAGCCAGAATCTAAACAGATAATGGGAGCCATTCAAAAATAATTCTCTGCATTTCTTAATCAAAGGTTATGTTTACAATAGTATCATCCTGGCCAACTTAAATTATTACTGCCTGGAAGTCTATCACCAAAAATAAAATGGGTGATTTTATTGTAATACATTTTCCACTTTTATGAAACAATGTATTTATAAAATTAAGATATTATCAGAAGTTTAATCAAAATATTCATGTATATTAAATGAAAAAATAAATCAGCAGATAGCTGTCTTTAGAATAGAACTATTCATGGACCCAACTCTTATGAAAATAGTTTTCAAAACATTTTTATTCTTTAAAATCTAAATGTGAGAGAAATTATATTTGTTTAAAATATGTACATTTCAAGCCAAGAAATAATATTGAATTAGTTTGAGATTTGTTCTCTGAAACTAGAAAGATTAGTTCAGATAATGGACTAAATAAGCCATGGATTGTGTTATTTTATTAGTTACATTTGCTCAACAAAAAAAGTGAATAGAAATAATGCTTACTGTAGATAAGCTATATTAATTTTAATTAATTTTTAGATAAAGTTTTGGAATTAAAATCATTTGAATTATTACAAATTTCATTACTATTGACTAAATTACACAGTGAAACAATTTTACATATGTAAGAAATAAATTTACATCAACAGGTTTATGCTTTCAGACACTGCTGCTATTATAAATGCTTGTCTAATTGAGCCCAAAATTTATGTTGCTAAGTGAAACATTTGTTGAGTTTGCCCTATTTTACAACTTTTCTTGCCAGTTGCTAAGTGAATCACATGTGTTAAGTTAGTAATACGGTTGTTAAGTGAACCTGGAGTCCCCACTGACTTTGCTCAGATCATAAAAGGGGATCACATGATCCTGGAACACTGCAACCGTCATAAATATGGATCACTTGCAAAGCATATGAAATTTGATCATGTAACCAGAGGGAATGCTACAATGGTCATAAATCTGAAAATCAGTCATAAATAACTTTTTCAGTGTTGTCGTAACTTTGAATTGTCACTGAATGAACAGTTGTAAGTTGAGGATTACCTGAGTACTGTTATCTGCAGGATGGGCAAAACAGCATGATTTTTGCTTATGTGTGGAATTATGCAGTTACACATACTTGTTGTACCCCTGCAGTTTCTTCACTGTAACAATATTGTACATGTCTGAAACTAAGTTGGTGATTTGTCCTATTCAGTTATTGCTTGAATAATATACAAATACTGTACCCTGCAATTCTATGATTCAAGCTAGTGCATATATCTCAATAAGAGGGCCATTTCTAATAGTGAGGTATTAAATTAATTCCCTACCCTACCCCTCCGTTTCTGGGATGGATCTGGATCATTTTCAAACTAGATATTACTCTTGCTGACTGCCCTGCTGCCAAATTAGGTCCTGTTTTACTTTGTTTTTTAGTAGTTTAGTTGATGGACCAAATTTCCAGCTCCTTTCTGTGGAGTGAAAAATTGTAAAAATGGAAAGTGATAAATTCTGTAGTCTAAACAAGATAATGAGGACCAAATTGTGAGAATTCAACCTAACTGTAGTTGAAACAGTAACTCATAAATTAAAAAAAACAACAACCATACATCAGAATGATGAACAGATCTATTGTAGACCACGGCTTAGATAAAATTTATTGCAAAATATTTTGCAGTTAAAATGCCTAATTTGAAACCTGAAATAGCCAATATCACTTGGACAATTTCAACATGATCCCAATTACTTCAGGTATTTTGTTTCTGGGCTCAGAGCACTTCCAATATTGTACTTTAAAGCCAAAACAGCCCGGTTACAATGTAATGCATTTTGAAGTTGAATTGTTCTGCATAGCCACAGTTGTAGCTCATCTTCGCCACTGGCTTGAATGGCTCTGCTGTAAGCAGTATTATCCTAGATTTATTTGTAAGTATGACGTATATACAAACAAAACAAATATGTATACTCTGTACAATACTGCAGGAAAAGGTGAAGAACCCCAGACGACTGTAATATTTTCTTATCCTAATCTATTATTCTCCCATCCCACAAGAGCACAGAGTCCCACAACCCTCGGACAAAGCTGAGTTAGTAGACTGAAAAATACAACTCCAACTAACAAAGGGGAAAGGGCGAGCAACTTCCCAATTGGCTGCGCGTCCAATCCTCCAACCCTCTTCCCTTCTCGAAATGAAAGATGATACACGGAGGTCCAGGATGAGTTGTCGGAACAAAGAAAAACCGCAACTGCCATCTCCTTCAAATTTGAAAGCGGTAGCAAACACATTCATGCATAATGCAAGTTCCCAATTTGTGGGATGCCCGAAAACCGAAAAGGGTTTAAATACGCTGGGCTTGTGAATATGCTTAGCCTAAGGATAATTCGGAAAGAAAGCCTCTCTGGAGTCTCAAAAATGAAGATGGAATATACTCAAAAGACTTCCACCGACAATACACGGCTTATTGGGGGAGGGGGGGGGTAGAGGAGGTAGGTTGTATTTAAAAAAAACGAACAAACGAACAACCAACCCTTTGCAAATGCGTTAAATCCCTGGCCAGGATATATCTACAGGCTCCTCAACGAACACCAACATCGCCCCGGCTCTTTCCCTACTTGAGGCGAGAGACCCCCGAGGCGGCACCGGAGTCAACCCGTCCTGGACATCTGCCTCTATCCACACACACACACACCCCGCCCCGCCTGTGAGAGACGGGAACAACAACAACAACAACAACAACAACAAAATAGAGGGTGCGCCGCGCCCGCTTTCCTTACCCCTCCGGAGAAGCCCCCCGCGCGAGGGGCGGCCTTTTCCCGGCGGTTCTCGCCCTCCTCTGCCCCATACTCGATCTCCCCCTCTTCGGCGGCGGCGCTGGGTTTCAGCCGCTTGGCCTGGCTCTCGTATGCGCCGTCCTCCTCCTCCTCATACTGTTCCCCAGAGGACGGGGAAGACATGGCGGCGGCGTCTTTGGCGAAGGGATGCGCGTGCAGGGCGCACAATTGGCGCGCGGAAGGGGAAAAAAAAAAAAAAAAGCGAAAAGATCGGTAAAGTAAGGCGAGAGAGAGAGAGAGAGAGAGAGAGAGAGAGAGAGAGAGAGAGAGAGAGAGAGAGAGCACGGTTAGATGAAAGACAAGACCACACCGCAGCGACACACGCTCACCCACACAAATCGCAGCAACGCGGAGGAGGGCCGGTAAAGGCCCCGCCTTAAGATAGGGTCGATTCTTAGATTGCACATCTTGATTGGCTGAAAGGGAAGCTTCTCAGAAGCGCCTCAAAATACTAGTGGAGATCTGAAACGCTTATCACGCCTAGACTATAAAGACCTCCCCCCCCCCACCCCCCTCCCCCCCCCCCCTCTAAGTTGGTTATGTTCTGCGTCTCTGACCCGGCTATCGCGGTCGCGTTCAAGGGAAGCGCGGCCGGGCGTGCTGTTGGTATCGGCCCCCCCACCCTCTTTTTGAGTGTGTGAATACATATAATGTGGTTTGCCAAATAGGAGAGGCTGGAGCAATACGATTTGTTTTTCAGAAAGGTCACTTGGAAGTCAAAAGGGTTTTCCTTTTTTTTTAAATGCCTTCACCAGGCAGCGTTGGTGTTTTGCCTTTTTTTTTTTTTTTTTTTTTTAGTGAGAGGGTCAGAAAATGTTGCTGGCCAAAATTCGGGAATATCTTGTCATGTTGAAGATGGTTATATCCAGATAAACCGGAGTACTGGATGTAGGCTTACAATTTCAAATAAGGCCGGAAGGGTAACAAGCTAGGACTAGGTGCACACACACACACAAAAAAGCCTTCTGGTTCATGAATTGATTTCAGAACAAGCACTCTTAAAAATGGGCAAGCCAGAGTTTCCTTGTAGCATCCTGATGTGCCAACAAGGTTTTGAACACTGGTTCTTGTTCTTTTCCTCCCTGCATTATTACCCCTTCAAAAGCATTGTAAGTACTGATCCATATGTCCTATTTAATCTCAGTTCATATTATCCTCCTCTTGTCTCCAGCCAAAGGCAAAGGTCAACTCTGGTCTTAGTTTAAGAGCAGTGCTTTCCTATTTCTGCTGGCCCAAGCAGTACTCTGTAATCTGCCTGCTATTCTTTATTTCTTTAAGACAAAGGTTTCTTATTTCAATTGAATATCATGACAGAATTACCTACTTTCCCACTCCAGTCACTGATTTCTGCCCTCCATGCCCATTTCATCTAGGGCTACTGGGTTCCTGTTACTGTTTAAACAAGGCTGGTCTTCTCCACAGATCAATGAAACATTGGACCTTTTTCCTTTTAACAGGCTTATCCATGGGATGCTAAAAGAATAGATATTTTTTTAAACCAAGTGAAACTGACAAATATTCTGCCAATATATATCTTTTTTTAGACCAAGTAATAGAAAAGTAAATCTGACTCCATGCTCCCCAGTCTGGTCTATAAGAAGATGCTTCAAATGGAAAAATGTCAAATAAGTCAATAGACGGGGACTCCTACAATAGCTCCATCAATAAAATCATATGTCTTTAAAGAAACAACCCCCCCTCCTGTACAGAAAGAAACGTCACAGGTATTTACTTTCCTATATGAGTGGAAAGTAAGAAACAGGATTCCATCAATCAGAGAATCATGGTAACTGTTACCAGGAAACTGCCCAGCATCATTGCCAGAACTGAAGAATTACTAAAATCTGGATAGCACTTTTCTTAAGTAAGCTTCATTTCCAGTGGAGTGTTTGTGTGTCAAAATAATCAAGATAGTGAGTACAACTGAATGCAATTAAAGCCACATCCCTTTTTAAGAAGTATTGCACATATCACAGAAACATAAATGGAAAGGGGATTCAAATGTGTGGCTGTAGTCTCCATCTTAACTTCTTTCACCACTTCCTTTCCATGGATGCTCCTGATTTCCATTTAACCTTAAGGAAGATAGGTTATATAGAACGAAGGAATTCCCCTTTAATTTTACACATATTGGTTACTGATGATTGTTCAGTCGTAAATGCTGTTCAATCAATAATCACATATGACATTTTCAAAAGTTTACATTTTATATTAATATATCATAGTCCTTGACTTATGACTAGTCAATTAGCATCTGAACTTACAATGGACCGCTACTGTCATGCCCCTGTCAGAGTCTGAATCTGAGGAGAAAGACGAATAGCTGACAGGAAGTGGGAGTGTGGCTTTGTTGGCTGTGGAGGACACTGGGGAAGAGCAAAGTCCGGCTGGGCAGAGCAGGAGAGAGATAGAACAAGGGAGAGGGAGTTTAGAGGAAGCTCATCCCCTCTTCATCCTAGGGAGAAGCAGGGAAGAACGGAGAAGAGCAACGTGGGTTGCATGGCTTACGGGGGAGGAAATGGCCCTGATTCCCTTCATTAGCCACACTTGTTTAAAAGTTTAAAAGAACTGAATGCTGACTGCGGCAGCTGCTGGGAGAAAACTTGACTTCATCCTGTGTTGTCTTTGCTTATCTGTGTTCCCGGCGTCTTCCCAACCATGTGGGTTTTGCCGTATCTGCAAGTCTGGAATTCTTGCTCCTGTCCTGCCAAACTAATTACCTCAGTTTGGCTTGAGTGCATTTATAGTTACAGTTTTTGTTGACCATGTTTTGGACTTGATTCTCTGCAGTCAAAGCCTGTTCCTAGGAGAGTTTTTCTCCAGCCAGAAGGTAACTTGGACATTAGGGGCAAAGTTGGAAATAATAAAGGGACTCTTATTGATTATCTGACTGTGTTGCCTTTGTGCCACACCCCGGGTCATCACACCTCCCAAAAAAGGTACTTATGACTTGGTACTGAAGTTCCAATGGCCATCTCCACAGTTATATAATCACATTTTGGGTACTCAGCAACCAACCATGATTTACAATAATGTTGCCAAAAATTAGCATTTTCTTTTGGCTTCCGGCAAAAATGCCCCATCGCAAACAATGGGTTCACTTAATCACCATGGCATTCATTTAACAACTTCTACAAAAAAGCTTGTAGCATTGGGTTGGGCATGTGAGTGACTTGCATAATTACTGTCATGATTTACAACAGTAGTTGGCAGAGTCAATTATGGGCATAAGTCAAGGACTTCTAGTAATGGGTATTCTGTTGAATCATGACAATCAGTGACAAAAGATTTCTGCTGAAATGTCTGTATCCCACTCAAAGAAAGTATAATACAATTAGAATATCTTAATAAAAATCCAAATCTTATTAATATCAATTACTGATAGATCAGAATATTTGTAGCTCAGCATTGAACTGTGGAATTCTTGGAGGTTTCTGAGTTTGATTAATTTCTTGCAGATGTTTCAATATTCATCATTCCAAAGTGATAATCAAAAAGCCAAAAAGGAAACCAAAAAAAACCCCCAAAATATCTCATCACCAGCAATCAACAGATAAGTAGAGATTAATACCAAGAATGATATTAGACCAACTATGAAAAAGTAAAAAATACTTCAGTCAGGGAACAATAGCCCAATCAAGGTACCACAAACAGTCCCACCAATACTGACAAGATAAGTCACAAGTTAATATATACACAGAGAGCAAGCGAAGCGCTGCTCACCCAGGTGAGATTTGGGAACGAGGGGCAGGAAGAGGCATGCACGCACCCGTGGCTCGCTTTCCTGGCTCTGCCCAGCCCGCACGGCTCTGGCGCAGCCCTGGCGGGATGAGCGGAGGGTCCAGCGGGGAGGCGCTCGCTGCCTTGGTGAGAGCTCTGCCACCGGGAAGGAGGGTCCATCTGTCAGATGAGCCTGAGGCGCCCAGAATTACGGTAGCAATTGGAATATACTCATTACAGTAGATTAAAAAAAAAATCACTGATGCTGAACAGTCCCTGAATGCATGCTGAAACAGTAAATTTTCATAGCAAAGTTGTCACTGAAGGAACTAATCTAATTGGCAGCATGATGGAAAAAGCAGCCCTTTCTCACTTTAGCACCTTCCCTTCATAAAATTGAGAGACCAAGAATAGCTTCTCCAAGGAGGAGTTCCTTAGACATAATGTACTCAGGAAATTCTGCAGGAATCCTGGTGACATTCAGTTTTATTAGTACAAACCAGCAATTAGAATTCCACCATGACAGTTATTGCTAACCTGCCAAGCATGCAAGGATAAGATGTTCAACAACAAATGCCAGTCAACAAGTAGGTCATGACAATCTGAACTAATTTCAGTTTCTAAGTGATTTTCAAAAGCAGTCCTATGAAGTGTTTGTTGCAAGTCAAATGAGTATAAAACATGAATAGGCAAATCTCCCTAGTTGAACAATTGATGCATCAGTTGAAATTGGGAAAATCGTCCTGCCATGATGTCCACCTGTGAGTCAAATGACCCAAGCTTTGGTGTACAAACAGCAATTGGTTTTAGGTTATTTTGTCCCACCCGGACTAAATATACATCAGGACCAAAATATGTACAATAGTCAAAAACATAAGATTCTACTTCAGGTAATTTTTGCTTAAAATTTAATATTTCTACATAGTTTTGGGGTTCTGTTTTGCTGCAACATTGCATTTAATGACTTAATTATCACTGTATATCCTTGTAGATATTATATATTTTTTAAAGTTCAATTATAAATCATTACTGAACACACATCTAGTCCCAAAGAGTTTTACTGTGGCGGATTCTTAACTTTCACAGTTCTTAGGAAGAAAAGAATAAAAGTTTATGCTACATACTTAAATATAAACTTAAGCATCTTTCAGAGTAAAGATTAATTCTGAATTATTAAATAACAGAGATATCTTGTTTTTAAGAAGTGTTTCCATTGTAAAGATATTTTCCTGAATTGCATTATTCAAGTGGTTTGGGGTTTCACAAATGGTTTCACCTCATTACATGCTAGTTTAAAGGAAATGTCTTCACTCAAGCATAACCACACACTTGCTCAAGTAATGTTTCCTCCAACAACCAACACAACAAAATCTAAGAATCTGACAAACCTGAATTTTTGCAATCTCCAAAGTATACTGCTGCCTAGAGTTCTCTGGCTTGGGGCAGGTGAGAAATGCTATTAATAAATAAACAGTGATAGTCAAGGTGATGATAAAGAAGCTCTCTATTTTTGGCAACTACATAAATACAATTTTGCAATTTTCTTGGCACCAAGACAAAAATGATTTGCCAATGCCTTTAGCATGTTATTTATTTCCAGAAGTGGCATATTGCTTCAGGGGTTTTTCTTGTAGTTCTATCATACATGTGATTAACTTATATCTGCTTAAAGTCTGCAAATTCCTTAAGGAGGCAGACAATTCTGTATCCTGTATATCAGGGGTGTCAAACTGGCAGCCCATGGGCGGATGCATCACATGAAGGCCACGCTCATTCCAGCTCTGCAAAGGGAACAAATGTCACGATATGTCATGTGACAGCAATGTGATGCCGCGGGTTTGTCACCTGTGCTGTATATTAATCTGCATGATACTATAGCATGTTTTCTTATTGAGAAAATCGATATAGCTACCCAACTCACGGTGACTCTGGCAGGCTTACAAAGGTAGAATGCAGAAACCAACTCACCCCCAATGCAGAAACCAACTCACCCCCAACAATCAGACAATCACTTAATGGACTCCACATGACTCAGAAGACCCCAGGCCCATTGTTAGAACATGTCGTCAGGGCCTTTAAAAAGACTGTTAAAGTGGAGGCCAATATTATTTCTGCAGGGATGATGTTCCACAAGGAGGCAGTCACCACAGAGAAGGTCGTCTTCTTGGTCTCACTATATGGACCTCCTTAAGAGAATGGAACCAGAACATTCCCTGCATCTCTGCTCTGTTGCATCAGGTACATACACATGGGAAAATAACCTGGTCCCAGGCCAGGTAGGACTTTGAAGGTGACAAAGCTCCTGCAAAAGAGGGAGCAAATCTAGGTTTGCATAAAATATGTGGGCTGCCACATTTTGAACCAACTGAAGCTTCTAAATACTTTTCAAGGGCAGACCAACGCAGAGCACATTGTAATAATCAAAACAGGAGGTGACTAGGGCATGGTAAGTCTGTAAGCAGGGATTGTTGGTCAGGAGAGGGTGTAAATGATGCACAACCTGCATTTGCACAAGGGCTCTCCTGGTTATCAAGGAGGCCATTTGCTCCTTGAGCAGGAATTGTGAACCACCAGATTACACACTGGATCTGTCTGGGACGGTGCAACCCCTATAATGCCATTACAATTGTAAGGGAGTATGCTGTTGAGTTATATGTAGCCATATAACTGATCCACTTGATAAATTAGAAAGAAAATTAAATACAGCTTGACTGAGTTATTGTGTTTAAGAAACAATTTAAAATATGTTTGTTAAGTGATAGTTAATTATAAATTAAAAGATGTGGAGTAAAAGGGTTTTTTACCAATTAAAAAGAAAATAACAATGTTCCATTCTTATGGATTAAAAATATAGCTGGGAGATCTGCACACAAAAAACAAAGAAAGTGAACCATGTTCTTTTTCTATAAAGTTTAGCTGTGCCTTTTTTAGCCATACCTTTAAAATTTACCAAGTATTTTTTTAATGTAACGGAGTACTTAACAATCACAATTTGCAATAATGCAGGCTTTTTGCTGAATATGCAGACTGCCCCCAAACTTTAATTCTACTGCAGGTGTTTCATTTTTGAACTCTGAAAGATGTCCTTTTATGGGAAAAAACATCAGCATGAACAAGTACATCTATTATCTACTTAGATCAAGAACAATCTGGTGAGAATCTTTTTGGAATGAACTAGATGAGAATATTAATTCTTTAGGAGACAGAAAATCTGTACAAATTCTGTATCATATTTTAAAATTACAAAATAAAGATGCTGATCTGCAAAACTATTTTTATTTTTAGCTGCTCATAAGTAATAGACTACAAGCCAATATGCAAACAGAATATAGCAACTGAATTTATTTTTAAGTTATTTTCTGAGTGTTTAATACATGAGGAAGTTCTGTCATAAGCCATTTTCTGCATGTTACAACAAGTCCTTGAAAAAGTAAGTGCAGTTTTTCAAGGTACATTAATTTATGGGAAGGGCCATTATCTCTGTTACTATGCAGCAAGGAGAATTTTAAGAAAATCGTTATCTTCTGCATTCCGGTTTGTGTAACAGGAATGCAGAATGTCATATACAAATTGAAATGTCATACAACAATGTCATATACAAATTGAAACAGGCAATTATTTTTAACAGGGCTGAAATAGTTTTGGAAGAGATTTTATATCCAGTGACATACAGATATCTTCCTTCTCCCCTCTCATTTCATTAGACTTGCTGTACTGGATTTTATAGTAAAGGTAAATATGTGACAAAATGAGCAAATCTTCAAGAGATAAATATGCAAGTCCACTTGTGTGATTTACGAATGATATCTATGATACTATACAGTTTGTACATAGGAAGAACTAAGCCTAATGGCATAGAAGGCCTGGCTTAATTCCCAGAACTTTCCTTTCTGTAATAAGCAGGTGGGAGATCTGGTTTGGTGCAGTACTTAAAGCATAAGGCTAGAAATTGGGAGAATGTGAGTTCAAGTTTAGGCATCAAGCCAGCTGAGTGACCTTGCGCCAATCATCTCTTAGCCCCAGAGGTGGTATTCTGACCAGTTCTGGAGAACTGGTAGTGGAAATTTTGAGTAGTTTGGAGAACCAGCAAATACCACCTCTGACTGGAGATTTTACAGTATTGTTCCCCTGGCACGCCCACCAAGTCACACCCAAAGAACCAGTAGTAAAAATTTTTTTGAATCCCACCACTGCGAAGGAACAATGGCAAATTACTTCCAAAATGTTGCCAAGAAAACTGTAGGATTTGTCCAACAAATAATCAGGAGTCAACACTGACTCAAAGGCACCAAAAGAAAAAAGAAAAGAAAAATAACATGAAAATCAGATAAACAGGTACACCCGATATTGTGGCCCACAAGTAAGATTTCAGTCAGGTTCAGCTAAAAGGGTACATCAACTCTATTTTTCAATTCAATAAAGAATCCAGCAGAAAAACAGCATACATTGTCACTTGCTACAGTATTTTAAAATCGTTGCTAACTAAATGTTTTAGAGAGAATTGTTTTAATCTGTCCCTGAGGCATTGTAGAAAACTAGTTTCCACCCTTGACTTGTTAGCTCTGGCAATGCTATGTTGTGACTATGAATTTAATCTTTTCATTTCTGAAGCATAAGACAGTATGTAAAATAGTAGTTGTTTTGTTTTTGTTGTCTTAGTTTTGCTTGATTGTTTTATATTTTTAATGGATTTGTACTCTGCTCATACAGCTAGACATTTTAATGGATTTGTACTTTGCTCATACAGCTAGACAAATATTACAACATTTAAAAAATAAAAAAACAAAAATGACATAGAATAGAATCCTTTATTGGCCAACTATGATTGGACACACAAGGAATTTGTCTTTGGCGCATATGTTCTTAGTGGACATAAAGAAAAAAAAATACATTCATCAAGAATCATAAGATATAACATTAGTGATAGTCATAGGTTACTAATAAGCAATCAAATCACACTAGGAAACAAATAAAACAATATAAATTGGAAAGATACAAGCAACACGGTTATAGTCATATGTGGGAAAAGATACTGTAGGTACTAGGAAGGATGAGAGGAATAATTGTAATACAGTCAATGAATAATTTTGCAGTGTTGTGGGAATTAGTTGTTTAGCACAGTGATGGCATTCAGGAAAAAAAAAAATGGCTCTTGTGTCAAGTTATTCTGGTGTGCAGTGCCCTATAGTGTTGTTTTGAGGGTAGAAGTTGAAACAATTTATGTCCAGGATATGAGGGGTCTGTAGATATTTTCACAGTCCTCTTTTTGACTTGTACACCATACAGGTCCTCAATCGAAGACAGATGGGTAGCAATGGATTTTGTCTGTGTCTGTCTTGTTTGATTGCAGAGCCAAATCAGACAGTTATAAAGGTGCAGAAGACAGACTCGATAATTCCTTTGTGGAACTGAATCACTCTTTGGGCAGTTTGAGCTTTCTGAGTTGGTACAGAAAGAACATTCTTTGTTGTGCTTTTTTGATAAGGTTTTTGATGTTAGGTATCCATTTTAAGTCTTGATATATGATAGAACCTTGAAACTTGAAGGTCTCTACTTCAAGTATCACACTATCACACTGTTGATAGTGTGTTATCTCGTATTATAAGAGGTGGTAGTATAGGAGGGTTTCTCCTAAAATCTACCACCATTTCTACAGTTTTGAGTATGTTTAGTTCAAGATTGTTGCAGTCGCACCACAAGGCTAGTTGTTCAACCTTCCGTCTGTATGCAGATTCATCATTGTCTCGAATGAGACCAATCACTGTTGTATCTTGTGCAATCTTCAGTACTTCAACAGAGGGATCTTTTGAGATGCAGTCATCGGTATATAGAGAGAAGTGGAGAGAGTACACAGCCCTGGGGAGCTCCTGTGATTTTGCTTAGCTTCACCTGCTGCTTCCTGTCTGTTAGGAAGCTTATGACGTGTCAATTTATGATATGTCAATTTAGTGAGTTAAGTCTAAATTCCAATATACTGTATTTAAAATAGACTGTTCTGATAAACACCCTTTGGGTACTGTTTGGGCCAGATGGTCATTTTATCACAATTATTCATTTTATTTATTTATAGATAAATCCAGAAAATCCACCTGCTGTTGTTTATAGAGAAGAATTGATACAGATTTAATAACATACCCTCTTTATCATCGCGCTTAATTTTTCTTAATTTTCTCCTCCTTGATCATATGACTGAAGGAGTGCAAATATTGGCTGAAGACCCAGAATGTCCGGACACCAGACGGAAGAACTGTTTGAATCTTTTGGAATTCAAAACATTAAAATAGCCCTTCCGCTCCGGTTAAATGCAGTCCCAAACATAAAAATCCTCTAATAAAATATTAAAAAAATGTTTAATTTCGCACTCAATAACTCTGCTACGTGATCGATATCCGTTCTCATTCTAAAGCACTATTTTATTCTACTTCTTCAAATGCCACTTTTTCAAATCTTTACAGCTTTAAGACTTGTGGACTTCAGCTCCCAGAATTCCTCCTCTGGTCATGTTAGCTCAGGAATTCTGGGAGTTGAAGTCCACAAGTCTGAAACTTGCCAAGTTTGAAGACCCTTGAGACCTGGCTTTCACGTAGCAATCCGAAGGAACGACGAGTTCCATCTTTGCAAGGCTTCCGTTTTTATCGCGACGTTCTCTCGGTTTTTCCGCTCTCCGCCCTGTAGCTGAATTCTCACCTCTGCGACCACTTTCGTGTTAGTTTTCGAATTTTATATTTTGCATTGCAGACGCGGAAGGAGAGGGGTGTGAACGTTTTGGTGGAAAGCGGAAACAAAGCGACTGAGGAGACGTGCTGCGCGGATTGTTCTCTCCCTGTTTACGCTGGAGGACATCTCGGGGGAATTAAAGTGAATTTGCGCTAAATAACCGAGCGTAGGTTGTGGAATTCTGTAGAAACGTCCTTGGGGCAGAGTAAGCAGCCTTCAGAAAACGCGCTTCTGCATGCATCGCATTCGGCGGCAAGTCTTAACACGACTTTCCTTGCCTCTCCACGTCAGCTGATGGACAGTGAATTGCGAACAGAATCCGTTTGCCCCAAATCCGTCTCATTTCCCCTTCCCAGTCCTGGCTGCTTTGCTTGATCGCCGTCCAGCAGAGAGGAAGAAACAATGCTTGAGGTGAAGCAAGAAGCCTTTGGTGAATTGCCTCTTGACGGAGGAACCGTGGAAAAATTCTTACTCACATCCGACACAGTCAAAGTGGAAATCATATCCTTGGGCTGCATAATCACCTCCTTGAAGACTAAAGACAGAGGCGGAAAGTTTTCAGACATTGTTCTAGGCTTTGATCATTTGGAAGGTGGGTTTGGTTGAACTTTATAAGATGATTTACAAAGGGGAATTCTAATCTGCTTTCAGTTTCTCAGGGGTCCCCAAACATGGCAACTTTTAAGACTTGTGGACTTCAATTGCCAGCTATGCTGTGGAAATTCTGGGACTTCTGGGAGTTGAAGTCCACAAGTCTTTAAGTTGCCAAGTTTGGAGACCTCTGAGTTACATCATTAATGTGCTTTTTTGAGGTTCCTCCAAAAGAGGAGGCCTGGCACACAGATTTTAGCAGTTTCTGTAGAACCAGTGACACTTGATCTCCAAGAGAAAGTTCCACCTATCTGTAGAGGCATAGGCAGAATTTGCAGCTTTGGTTACTAGATATATATTGCAGTAGATGTGATCAAAGATATTTTTATGGTGGGGAAGGGAATTCATAAAATTGAGTCAAGTGTGATTGAATACTAGATATGAGTCTAAGTGGAAAGAGGAATAAAACAAAACAGGGAATCATGATCTTTTCAGTTACATTTCATTCTCATTGCATTTAAATCATTGAAGTTTTTTCACAAGTAGCTGCCTAATTGAGTTTGTTTTCATTTATGGAAGGAGCCCAGCCCCCAAACTGTTCTTACCTCACAGATGAGTAATTCAGGCACTCAAGTTCTTGTTTTGAAATCTTTGACTTCACAAATTTAAGGAACATATAGCTGTGGTTTCTTTGTGCTTAGTTTCATAAGCATGTAATAACATAATTGAGAAATTGAATTCTTCCCCTTACACTGTTCTCTCTTCTGATTAAACTTCTCTATTAAACCACATTCAGGCAACCGGCTAAAGTTCAATAGTAGATTAAGAATAGTAGAAGTGTGCCACTGCTGGTTGTCTCTCTGATATGTGCTGCTCTTTTAACAATTTTTGCAAGCTTACCTGAGGCTGTGTATGCCACATTAATTCAGAGTAGTTGCCATATGGCACAGATTCCAACAGATAGTTAAGACTGCAGAAAGAATAATTCCAACCATAGAACACCTGTATATTGTGTAGGTCAGAAGGCAGGCTGAGAAGATACCTCCAGAATCCTCATATCTTGGACATAAACTGATTCAACTCCTCCTTTTGGGATGGTGCTACAAGGCATTGCAGGGCAAAACAACTAGACACAGGGATGTCCCAAAGGTGCTTTTTCAAAAGGCAACTGGACTTTCTTTGTTTTTCGTTTAAGACGTTGCTTCTCATCCAAGAAGCTTCTTCAGTTCCTTTTGAAAAAGCACCTTTGGAACTACCCAAAGGCATGGATGACTGAGAATTTCTGTAGACATTTAGACACGGACAGGTTTTTCCCTCAGACTGAGGGAAAAGTTTATGTCCAAGATATGAGGATTCTAGAAGTATCTTCAGATACCTTCAGGCTTTGAAGAGTTTATATTTCTGCTGAATACCTAATTCTCACAGTGCTGTCTAATGTCTATGTATATTTACCTAAGTAGTATGGCTGTAGCATTATTATTTATCCTTGTTTTTAGCCTTCTTACATCTCCCTTTTATTATTATTATGATTGTGATTGTGATTATGATTGTCATTATTCTATTGCTTTGCACATACTCTGCACCGGAGACAAATTCCTAGTGTATCTAGTTACACTTGGCCAAATAAAGTATTCAGTTCAATATGTGATTTGAGGAAATTGAGATATGAAATCAAAGCCAGACACAAGTTTTACATTTTGGTTCCTACAAGCTTAGAGTGGGAACTGCCCCAATTTAAAATGTAGTGACAGGTAACCCTTGAAGTTTGGTTGAAGTCCCATCAACAACAGGTGGTAAAACCACAACATATATTATCACGTTAATTTACTTCAAAGACTATACAGAGAGAACAATTTGCATAAGAGCTGAGTTCTTCTGAGTCAACTTCCCTATGGATAAATTCAGTTCACAAATTGGTACAGTCCAGTTCTTTTAATTAACCATATTAATTTTCACAAGTGTGTTTCATTTTTATAGGAAGGTAAAAGACTTCCCTGGTATCTTTAGCTGAGAGAATGCTGTTTCCCTTTGCATTCTAACTGTCCTAAGCTTGAAAATTAGAGAAGGAAATCAAAGGTTTCAAATCAAATACAGTCAATTGTATTCACACTATTTGGGTAACATAGAAAGTATAGCCCGATACATTTGGATGGCTGTAGTAATTCTGCCCATCCTGGAAGTATGTGGTTATCAATCAGCAGTTCTCATATTGTGTGTTAGAAATGGGAATATTTCAAAGCCTAGTAAAGACTGAAACATGTATTGGCTAACTGCTGTTTGGAGCTTTAGTGACTAAATCCATAATTAGCTACATACCAAGGTAAATATTTTTGAGGATCATAAGAAATGAAACATTATGAAAATAAGCTTCATTAATCATATCTGATGGAAGTAATCTAATCCACAAAAGCATATACCAGAATCATGTAGTTAGCCTTTAAGACCCAATTAGGTTGTTTTTCTTGAACCAGATTAACATAGTTACACCACTAGAAACAGAATTGTATTTTTATAATCTTTCTTTTCCAATGACTGTTTGATAGCAACTACGGCTTTCCATTGCAAGAAAGACAGTTGCATTCTTTCACAATGATTAATAAATATATTTTTGTTTCCTATCATGCAAAAAGGAAGAAAATCCACTGTTTATTACACTCCAAAGTGAGTTTAATGCAGAAAAGGTTCTCATTACTGTTCTTAAAATTATCCTAGCATTATTTATAATTAATACATAAAAGGACATTTTCAAAGAGAAGATTTCAAATGCTTAAAGATACTATTAATCTTGTAGACACCATTTATCTATTTTTTATCATTTTTAATTCTGATATGGTTTCACAAAATAGCTTATCACAAAAAGATGTTACTGTTGTTGCTGTTAATCTTCAATTCAGAGTCTGGAATTTACTATGACTATGATTGATATGATATCTCATGCGACTCCCAACAAATTTGGGTTGTAGCCAGGCAATATTACTGAGAAGATGATAGATGGCATTTTTAATCAATAGAACCCAGAGTGTTCCAACCCTGCTAGACTAAAATGGCTGTGCAGACACTATGGGTGATGGGTGTCAAACTCACTGCATCACGTTGCCATTCCAGTGTTTTTTCCCTTCGCGGAGCTGGGGTGGGCATGGCCTGCACATGACGCATCTGGCTTGCAGGCTGCCAATTTGACCCCTGGATAGTCCCTCAAGTAACCAGGCCTCAAACTATCACCTTGCATCACACCTTGAAGAAAACTGGAAACCAGAGCAGTTTATGAAACAGAGGTGTTACATGGACATACCAAGGCATGTTCTTCACTCCCACACTTCTACATTCCAAACACATGCAGTCTCCAGGCATTAGGATAAAACATGAAGAGTTTACTTGGGCAGTTGGGGTTGCAATATATAATTGGGCATCATCAACAGACAGATGATATCAAATCCCAAACCAGCAAAGGAACGCATCTAGCAGTTCCAGGTATCTATTGAAAAGGTGAGACAGAATACAACCCTGTAGTATCCCACAACAGAGTGATGTCTTCCTCTCCACCAACACCACTGGAATCAGTTCTGGAGAAAGGAAGATAATCCATTAAAAAAAAAAATCTTCAAAACAAATTTGGGTAAATGGAAATGTGCTTTTTGAATAATTTATATTTTTTCTTGTTGCTTCTTTGACTTATGTTTATATATAGTATAGAGTTGCCCTTTGTCAAAAACATGCACTTCTATGTTTACCCCCCTTTTTTTTTTTACAGAGGGATACTAAATTAAGCTGAAAAAGAATGGCTGGCCCAAGTATGTGGATCTGAACTCAATACTACAGTACATTACCAGACAGCCGATTTCTCAGTCATGACAGCCTTAAGCTGTATGGAGTTCAACTCCCAGAATTCCCTAGCCAGAATATTGGCTGAAGTATTCTGGGAGTTGAAGTCCACATGGCTTAAAACTGCCAACCAGTGTACAATCCAGTAAGTATTAACTTCAGGGTAGAAGTTATTTGCGCAGAGCTCTTTGCAGACATGGCATTGGCACCTCCACTGAAATAAACAGACATATTAATAAAGAAATACCTTCTTTCATAAGATATTGCTCAATGAAGATTTATTGGGTAACACACAAAGGAAAGAAATGCTCTCTCAAATGGTTTTTAATTCTGACTAGCTTTACACCAAATTCTAAAATGTATATTATCCTGGCTCCCTTTTATTCTTTTTCTTAGGATACCTCAGCGAGCACCCCTATTTTGGAGCTGCCATTGGACGAGTTGCTAATAGAATTGCCAAAGGGAAATTTACAGTGGAAGGACATGAATACCAGCTGGCCATCAATGATGGCTCCAACAGTTTGCATGGAGGAGTCAAAGGGTTTGACAAGGTAGATCCGCTAGTGAAGTTAATGATAAATTAGACAGAAGGTTGTTTTTTTCATTGTGTGGAATAATCAAGCTGGATTTTACTTTGTTAGGCAATGGTGCCAGATACCAGTGTATACAAGCAACTCTAGCAATACAAGTTCCTACAAATGCTTTTGATCAAAATACACATAAAATTGACTTGTAGTCTAAACCCTTCCATGTCCAATAAGGAAGTCTCATGGGAAGTCTGAACAAAAGCAACTTCTCTTATGCAAAAGGAAGGGAGACTTTTGTTATTAGAATCTTGCCAAGAGCAGCAGCTATTTGTGGGGTGAAATTTGTGGGGGTGGAATCCTAGTATCCCCATTTACTCCTATCTTACTCTTCTATTCTTTGGCCAGTTGCTTATCCTTGTCCTTTTGTTCCATAGTTCTTACATTCATTGAGAAGTCTTTGATAATAGACTTTATGAAAGGCCAGTTTATTCATTTCATTTCATTTTCACATTCTACATCATATCACCTGAAGGACTGGGCAGTTGAAAATCTAAGGAGATTTTCTTTTTTGAAAATTCCTAGAAGATGATGTCAATTCGCTTGTCCTTGTATACTTATTTATTAACATCGTCAACCCCCCCGAGAGATTAATTAGATAGGGCCTTCCCTTAGTTAAGCCATGTTGTGTTATCCTTAAGCAAGGCCTGTGTCTTCAAATATTTGGCAATTTTATCTTTAAGAGCAGTGTCCACTATTTTCCTCATAAGTCTGGATTGCAATTACCGTTTATCTTCTCATCGTTCCTATCACCCATTTCCTCCCACTTATGACTTTGTAACTCTGTTGCTTGTATCCTTATGATTTATATTGTTTCCTAGCATGATTTGATTGCTTAATTTTACCCTATGGCTATCATTAAGTGTTGTACCTTATGATTATTGATGAATGTATCTTTTCTTTTTATGTACACTGAGAGCATATGCACCAAAGACAAATTCCTTCTGTATCCAATCACACTTGGCCAATAAAGAATTCTATTCTATTCTGTTCTATTCTAGGTTATCTGGTTCCCTGAAATCCTGCCAGATGGTGTCCGCTTTTTCAGAATAAGTCCAGATGGTGAAGAGGGATATCCTGGTGAGCTGAAAGTGTGGATATCATATACGCTCAAGGATGAGGAGTTAACAATTAATTACAGAGCTCAAACTAGTAAGGCAACACCAGTCAATCTAACAAACCATGCTTACTTCAATCTTGGAGGTCAGGTAAGTGACTTTCATAACCATTATGGATATTCCTTAACCCTAACCATTTGAAGTTATTCTGGTGCTGAAGGAAGGGATTTATGGCTGGTCCTCCAAGTTTGATAACACTTTCTTTCTTATAAGTGGTTTTGGGTAATGTAAGAACAAGCTTGGGAAGCACTGGTATAAATCTGCCTCTACTTCTGTGATGAAGGTTGGAAGTAACATATTTTTCTTTATTTTGTTCTTTTTTCCTTTTTTATTCTTTTTAAGTTTAGATTGTATCAGATTTTACCATTGTAACAAACTTCATAATGAAAAATATATTAAAAATGAGATCCATGTCAGAACAATATTAACATATTGTCTTTCTGTATCTAGTATTATAGTATTTTTTGTTTTTATAACTCAGGGCTCATCCAATATCTATGACCATGAATTTACAATAGAGGCAGATTGTTACTTGCCACTGGATGAAACTCTGATTCCAACAGGTTGGTTTATCTGAGTGCCTTTGACGGTGAAGTTGTATTCTAGGGAGAAAAGTACTGGGCTTGTTATAAATTAAAGATCCTGCTTCCAAATTACCATTTAACAGTTTATATAATATGCTAACTGGAATTATGGGGGAATTGTTGAGATAATGACTGTCAAATTTATTGTAACATTACAGAAATTAGAACACACAGCCTGAGCTTATACGTATATGTATATATATTTTCTCTTTGCTGTGGATCTGCAGAACTAGGAATATGCAGTCTTTGGTTCCCAGATGGGCAGATATTCAGCAGTTTTCCTTTTCAAGACAAATGCCAAAAAATGTTGTCGCATTTTACAGCAGGGCTCTCAAACTCACAGCCCATGGGCCAGATACATCACATGTTGGCCATGCCTGGTTTAGTGAAAGGGAAAAAAGTCCCGATATGTCAGTGTATTTAGTGCAGGGATTATTGTCTTTAACAGTAGCAACTGTGAAAAGCCAACAGTCACTGCATTTTTGTTTCATGTCCTTTCATGTTTTTATAACCATAATTATTCACCTGAATATTTCAGTTCCTTTATGTCCTCTTTTGACTTGTTCTCTTCTCACCTATCAGGAAAGATCATGCCAGTGCAGGATACTCCCTTTGACCTGCGAAAGCCTAAAGAACTTGGGAAACATTTGCAAAAGTTTCAGCTGAATGGATTTGATCACAACTTTTGCTTGGTCCAGAGAAAAGAACCACATTTCTGTGCCAGGTAAACATTTGGTTTAACTCATTTATTTTCAATATGTATAGTTGTGAAAGTTTCGCTCTAACTTTGCTTTATGCTTTTCTTTTTTGATTATTAATATACTGTTTTCTGTTAAAAAAACTACTAAATGCCAATTTAAATTCATTGAAATTAGAGTCCTCAACTCCAAAGGAAAAGAGGTAAGACAACAATACAGCAAAACAGTCAAGAGGATTAATTTTACTGTCAGAAAGCCAACAAGGTTATCAAGAGGTTCGAGGAATTATTTTTATCTGATAGAAGTCAGCAAAATCACAAATCTATAATTGTGATTTGCTATAATCACCACGATGACTTTATGTGAGAAAATGAGTATTCGGAACCAGATGTTAAATTTATCAAGAGCCGAGTCTGACATTATACTGGTCCACATTGAAATTGTCACCGGTGACAGCTCTGTCATATTACAATATAATTTGCTCCTGTTGGTTGGACAGAGAATGCTGTAAATGTACTGTAACATAGCTAAGCAATAGAGAGCTGCAGAGTTTTGGATTTCAAGGGGGAAAGGTATTTTGGAGGTTGCATGTGGATCCAGTCTGAATCCCTTAAACCAGTGGTGGTTAACCTTTTTGGGTTCCCATGCTCGCATACCAGCACCCAGAAGGCAATGTGCATGCCTCCATGCCCCCTGTGCATGCATGCAAGACCCCCCCCACGCATCTCCCACACACCACTGTCCCCCCGTGCATGCGTACCAGATACCCGACAATCAGCTGTTGGGCAGGCAGCGCACACACATGCGTAGTGGGACTCTTCTGGGTGACCTCTCGCATGCTGACAGAAGTGGCTCTGCGTGCCACTTCTGGCATGCGTGCCATAGGTTCGCCATCACGGCCTTAAACCTTTAAATAGCACTTTTCCTGCTATTGAACAGCAGCCATCACATGAACCTCAGGAAAAAATGCCACTGTTTTAAGGAGTGCCAAGAAGTGCTATGCAAGGCTTTTATACTTTGAGCTCCGCCCCCCCTCCCCCTCTTACATACACAACATGGCAGTTCTAATCTGCTTCATTTCCCTTTAGAATGTGGATTTTTTAAAAATCAAGGATTGGAAGGTGGGAAACAGATATTGTTTATTCTTATTTCTGTTCTTTTGATCACAATGATTTGGAATGTGTTAAAGCACTTATTTTTTAAAATGATTCAGGATTATGCTCATATTTTAACAATAAAACTAAGGATTATGTAAATAAGGTTCTCAACTGATTTTGAAAGAATAACTCCCATTTAATTCTGTTTGTGTATGATGAGATTGATACCTACTTTATAATGGCAACTTTAGCCCGTCTCTATTATTTAAGTAGAATGTAAGAATCATAGGCTGGAAGAGTCCCCAGAGGTTTTCTAGTCCAATTCCCTGCTGAAGGAAGGAACCCTTTTTTTTTTACAAATATTTCTCCAGTCTGTTTTTGAAAACCTCTGGTATTGGATCACCTACAGCTCTAAGAGGCAAGCTATTCCACTGATTGCTTGGGACTGTCAGAAAATTTCTTACTTCTAGTATCTCTAAAGTTATAATAATTTCTTGTCTGCTCTCTGGTGTTTTGCAGAGTAAGTCAATCCCCTTTTCTCGTGATAGTTTCTGAAGTATTGGAAGACATCCCTGCTCAAGGGTTTTCAAACTTGACCACTGTAAGACTTGTGGACTTCAACTCCCAGAATTCCTTCCAGTCATGTTAGCTCAGGAATTCTGCGATTTGAAGTCCACAAGTCTTAAACTTGCCAAGTTTGAAGAGCCGTAGTCTAGACATACCTAGCTCCCTCAACTGTTCATTGTACTATTTTAGCTTCAAGGCTCTTTATTGTCTTTGTTGCTTTTCTGTGCACTTTCCAGGATCTCAGCATCTTTTTTGTATTGTGGCAACTGAAACTGGACACAGTATTCCAAGTGTGGTATCACCAGTGCAGTATAAAGCGATACTATTACATCATTTATTTAAAATGATGAACATACAGCTGTATTTTTAAAGAAAATTTAACTCTTAAATAAAACTTATCTCTTAAAATTATGCAATATGGCAATGTTTGTGGCAACAAATCTGAGGTTGCAATCTTATATCAACTTATCTGAAAATAAGGTTCATAGATTATATTTTAAAGGGCAACTTCTTTTATTTGAATTAGCACATCTTTCTGTAAAATTCAATCAAGTATGAAGGAGTGACCTCATTTTATCCCCCCAAAAGTAAAAGTTTAACTAAAACTAAGGCAGTTAATATTTATATTTAAAAAGTGTAACATTTTACAAAGACAAATGGAGTTTCTACAAGTAAGAGTATATAGAAAATATCGTTTTGTAACCATCTACTGTCTTTTTTCAGAGCTTATCATCCTCCTAGTGGCCGAATGATAGAAGTTTATGCAACTCAACCTGGCGTTCAGTTTTATACAGGAAATTTCCTGGATGGGACTCTAAAGGGTAAAGAGGGCCATGTGTACTTCAAGCATTCTGGTTTCTGCCTTGAAACACAAAATTGGCCAAATGCCATGAATCAGGTACACTTTCTTAGATGTTACAAGACAATACTTAAGTCTTGGACACCAATATATTGAAACCTTTGCCATTGGGGTATAATGGCAAACTTTATTGAAGTAATAAAGTATTAATGAAGTATTGTTCCATTTGGAGCTAAGAGAAATCTTACATTGTCATATAATAGAATAATCTTTATATGCTACTACTCCCCCCAATTTTAGATTGCATTCAAAAAGTGATCCCTCCAGTTGAAATTTGATACAACCTTCAAAGGAGAACCATGATTTCTCTATATCCTGGCTAGCTCTTAATGCCAACAAATAGTAGATAGCCATCAAGCACTTATCCATTAAATGTGTCCATTTAGCCAATCTTTCCATGCAATTCAAGTTTGTTAAGGTTATTAAAAATGTAAAAAAATGTTTTGTAAGAGATTACAAATATTCCAATCATGTAGGAAATGTTTTTCACTTCAGACAACAGAAAGATTGGAGAAATTTCTGAACTCTGATCACAAGTATTCTGAAGCTGTTTTCAAATACAGATAATTGAGTACAAGTATAGTTCTTCTAAAGTGTTTTTTTTCTTTATAGCCTAATTTTCCAGATGTCCTGCTGTACCCAGGAGATGAATACAATACCACAACATGTTTCAAGTTTTCAATATCTTAAATGAAATCTTGCTACAAGTTAATTTTGCAAAAATATTTTAAGTGATTAAAGAAGATCCTGAATATCCTAATTATAGCACAAATTTCATCAAAGAAAACCATTAAAAAGGTAGTATTTGTATAAGTCCCCGCTTCATAGTAGACAAGTAGCAACACTTAAGTTCACTCAACAAATTGATTATTATCATCTCTATCTATGGTTTCCACCTTTTCCACTAAGAAGTCCTAATTTAACATTATGAAGACTTTCATTAAGGTGGTCTGTGGCAGTGTTCCTTGATGATGCAGGTATTACTGAGACATAATAATCTGATCAATTCCAAATATGGACTACTGTTGAGCACTCTGGATAGTTAACATTGTGTCATCACTTCTTTAATTCAACCATTTTCTGGGACCACAAGGATGCGATACAGACTTAGGAAGAGGCAGAGCCAAAGATGCAATGTGAATATATTGATACAGTTCTGAATGGTTGCATATATCCTTAATGCACGGCTAGATTATATGGCTAGATTTAAGTCAGCTCAAAACAGTTCAATACTACATTATGTACAATTTGCCTGCCATTCAACAGCTTATAACTGTTTTCCACGCAATCTATCCTGGGATAATTAGGAACAGTGATACTATAATGGTATATCTCACAAATTCATTTTTCCCTTTAAGATAGTTAAGGTAATTTCAATATGGCTTAATTTTCTACTTGTAAATGGAACAGTTCATATGGTGACTAGATACGCTGTAATATTACCTAGTATGCTTAAAGGGGCTTGAGTCTGATTTCTCATTAGATTTGCAATGAATCTTACAAAGCATATCAAATTCCAGCCATCAATGCATGATTAGGCCAGTCCGCTTCCACAGTAATCTCTCATCTTTTAAGTGGTATTTCATAGATGGCATATCCCCAGAAGGGTTCAATATAAAGGCGGAGGGGAGAGAATCTACTACTTAAAAAGACCAATGGAATTCAGTCTCAATGCCAATCTTAAAATTGACTGAAGCCAATCTCGCCTTTCCCAAATTGGTAAATTGGCACTTTAAATTGAATTTATTTTGGCATACAATACTGAGGGTCCAGATTTATCAATCGTGAGACTCCCATGGATTTTGCATCAGAAAGGGTGAGGCAGACCACTCCCCCTTCAAGTGATTTATGAAGCAATTCATTTTTCAAGTTGAGATTTGCAGAACTTTCACATTAAAAAAAAAACTTGATAGATACGGCAATGTATATTCTATCACTATATGAATATAATATTAAATGCTAGATTAAGTCTGTAATTAATGGCAGTTTTTAGGAACAAAACTAAAATAATCTATGCATAATCTATAATTTATTCAGCTTATAGGAACACAGTGGCCAATCGGAAGGACTATAAAAATGGCAAGGAAATGCAATCAGACAACTGGGGAGATACTGTAGCCATGCGAAGCACTAAACTATGCAGCATCCCTTAAAAGCATTACAACTTATTTAATTCCCTTGCAAATTCCTGCCTTTTGCTGCAGAACCTCTGCAATCCTAAAAATGTATGAAATGTAGCTGAAGCCATGTATCTCTTTGTAGAAATACTTGGATCAAAACATTGACACTGGGAGCATGCAGCATTTTGCCTTTAAACTCCAAAAGGTGCTTTGAGGCATATTGCTCCTTAAAGCAGAGACAAGCAATCCGGGAAACAGTATAGCTCTACTAAGATGTTGCACAATGTTACATGAATTGTTTTTAAATTTCTTCCATCAAGTAATACAAAATAATTTTAGTAATCTGGGTTTATTCCTCATGAAAGAGGCTGTGTGTGTGTGGTAGTGTGTGTAAGACTAGATCAGACTCAGATTTAAGTTTTCCCTTAGCCATAGAATCTCTGAGTGATTTTGGATCAATCACTTTCTTATTCCATTTATTTTACACGGTTAATCTCGGGATGAGAGGCACCAATTTCATACTGAATTTCATGAAAAAAGGATACAAAGAAAATAAAATGTGGAATAATACTTGAGCCTATGTTTTTTCTGTAAAATCAGTGTTTAACTGCTTAAATTCCTTACAATTTTGACAGATAACAGCAAAATTTCTCAGTTAATTCTGCACAAGGGACTAAATCTATTGTGTCTCAATATTTTGTTTTGGAGAATACTGCTCTTGCCCAAATTTCAAGATACCTTATCTGACAGAGAACAAGTACTTCATTAAATAATTCCAAACCGCAGCCAAGTTGCCATCTGAATTTATCTTGGCCTTGTCTTTAAATAATTAACTGTGCCTGGATAAGACACAATAGTATCCTGCATTATGAATTAGCAGATCAAATCAATCTATATTACAAAATCAGACGAGCAGCTTCCTTGACCCACCATTTCAAGTCGTGAGGATTGTGCCTAAAACCACATTAAGTCTTCTGCAGGCAGCTTAATAATAACAAGTTAATATAGCCTTGCACAGCATTTGGATAACACTAAGTATCTGTTTGGAGTTTGCTTTTAACATGCACTTGAAATATTAACAGAAGCAAATAACATTATAACAAAGTTAGAAACACATTTTATTTCACGTGCCCATAAAAAGACACTTTTTCAGATCATAGGATGTTGTTACATACAAGAAATTGTGCACTATAGTCTACTGTAGCAGCTTTTACAGATTTTACTAAAAGATCCAGGTCCTTGCTGCATTAACCCTAGAAAAGATTTTCTTCAGTGAACTAAATCCTTTTATTTCTCAATAAAGAAATCCCTTAAAATTACGTAAACAATACTTTTCCTAACACGTTCTTTGTCATTCTAATCCATTCTTTCAGGACTGATACTTCTTCGAGGGCTTCCTGATGGTGAACGACTGGAAGAAAAAAAGAAAAAAAAAAGGGGAGGGCAAGGAGAAATCAAGTCACAAGAAGTTAATTTAATAAAAAGTTTGACAAGATTAATGGATTAGTGTTATAATCAGGCCCATTACTACATCTAGGGCAATAATTTAATCCTAATGCTTAAATTATTTGGGTTATTCTTGTGAAAGAACATGTTAGAAATCAAGTGGAAACCATGTAATTTTTAATGTGAAGTACACCAAAACAAAATTTCCACAATTCATGCACCCCCTTTCCCACAAGAAAGTATTGTCAAGCTTTCAAAGCATTCAAGAAGCAGCATACTTACCGTGAGTTAATGGAGAATGGATATAAATGGCTCATATCAAAACTGAAAAAGCAAGACTAAAGATTAAATCAAGTAAAATGCTTTTAAATACATTTCTAATTTGGATTAAACATCTAGATTTATTTTGCTTGGATAACTTTCATTCAAAACAGAGATCTGATTATTCTGCACTATAGCAGACTTACCCGCTAAATTTATTCAGGGCCAGTTATTAACTCTATACCTTCTCAGTCTGACTATGAGCCATTTAAGTTTATTGTCCATTAAAACAATCAAGATGTGCTCAATGATTTAACATATTAAAGAACTTCCTATTTTGGAATGAGGCTCTGAATACTAATTCACATTAATAAAACTTGCAAAATGTTACTGTTATGTATCTATAACTTTTTTTTTTTTAGATCAGGGGTATCAAACATGCAGGCCATGCCCAGCACGGCCCTGCTAAGGCAAAAACAATTCTGATACATCATGTTATACATCCCACAATGCGATCGGGTTTGACACCCGAGTTAGATGAAGAACCTCACAATACAATATTCTGTATTCTCCACAGATCTATGCAGAGACCATTATAAATTACTTTTTTAGTTAACTGTAACAATATAAATAATTCAACCTATAGACTCAACTTACCTTCTCTTTAAAGATGGTGATCGTGATTTAGAGCGGCTGTTGAAATATCAATTAATCTTGATTAACATTTAACATACTAATTTACTGTCATGAACCCTATTTTACAAAATGCAGGTTTGATCTGACTGTAAATATTTTGCAATGGTTTCTGTATCAAACATTTGGAACAAAAATGACACTCCACAAATACAAAGTTCATAATACAGTTGTCTTCATATTAAAAATTGTGTGCATGTGCATATATACAAAGATAGGCATTTTTTTTTCAAATACAGCAAAATAAATGAAAAATCTGTTATTTTCAATTAAGCTAAACTGTCTAACAGTGGTTCAGGGTTAGCTACCCAGAACAAATTTCGCATTTAATTGTTGCTTTGAATGTCCACAAATGGAAATTTACCTGCTTCTGGGCCGTGAAACGGACCTTGACCTCGACCTGGATCTTGATCGAGACCTGGATTTTATTTTTTTTAAAAAAAGGAATTCAATATTACAGTGTTCCAGTTCCTGAATATTCACATAGGTAAAAAATGTGATTATTCCAGATTACTACTTGGGTAAATAGAAATATGGCATTAAAGCAAGATTCTAGAGAGGCAGCTATAATATACAGGCAACTATTTTCCAGGAGTTTTTTTATTTTAAAACAGCAAGAAACTGCAAATTTTAAGACTCTAAATCTATAGAACTCTCTATATGGTGCCCCTGCCACTCCCAAGAAGTAATTTGGCAACAAAAGTATTGAATTCTCCTCACTCTGTCATAACAGATCTAGTTCCTGTGATGATCCCGGACATAGCACAAAGGTAACCCAGTCAGATAAGCAATCAGAGCCCCTTTATTATCTCCAACTTTGCCACCAATGTCCAGGTTACCTGCAGGCTGGATAAAAACTCTCCCAATAACAGCCTGATTAGAAAATTCAGTCCAAAACAAGGTACCCACAAACTAACTTAAAGTCCAAACAAACCAAACTGAAGCAATTAGTTTGGCACAGCAGGAATTTCAAACTTGAAAGCATGGCAAAACTCAGTTGGAAAGATGCCATGAATACACATAAGCCACGACAACACAGGAAAAAGTAATGTTTGCTCCCAACAGTTTGCTACACACAGCTTGCACTTTTCCCAGCTGCAGCTAACGAAGGGAATCAGGGCCCTTTCCTCCCCCATAAGCCATGCAACCCATGTTGCTCTCTTCTGTTCCTCCGGAGAATGAAGAGGGGGTGGGCCTAGGTCTTCCTCTGAATCCACTCTCCCTTGGATTTTGCCCTTCCCCAGTTTCTTCCACAGAAACAGAGCCACACTCCCACTCCCTGCCAACTGTTTGGCTTCCTTCTCAGAATCAGATTCCGACGGGGGGGCATGACAGTTGCAAGATTTCATATGGCTTGTTTTCTTGACAGTGACAGGTTCACTAATGCTTATTTTTATGCTCCATTATCTTTCACTGTATCAGTGAAGAGCTTCTCACACCACTGGATGCTTGTGCTCCTTGCATCTACTGATGGTGAGTGACCTCTCAATGTGGCAATGGATGCTACTGATTTCCAGAGTATGTGGCAATTCACTCTCATTATAAGCAATCTGAGGAATAGTATAGTTCAATACACTAAGAGCATTCAAAGCAGGAAAGCCAGCATGAACTATATAATGTGAGCATTCTTAATCACCAAATTACTCCAAAAGCAAGCCACCACTTGGCTGAGTCAGAGATTCATCCTAACATAACATAAATGGCTTAATCCTTAACAAATGCATTTTGCACAAGATGCAAAAAGATCATCCACTAGCAGTAGAATCCTCAACCTATGACCACAATTGAGCCCAAACTTTCTGATCACATGACCCCAGGACACTGGATCATAAATGAGTCAGTTACCAAGCATCTAAATTTTGATCATGTGACCATGAGAGTGCTACAATGGCCATTAAATGTGAAAGAGAATCATAATTCCTTTTTCCAGTGATATTGTAACTTCAAACAACCATTAAACGAATGTTTGTAAGTTAAGGGCTCCCTATACTATACACATAAAATTCACAATACTGACAGCTATTAACCTGATTTGCACACATAGAAACATTTCAGAATTCAAAAACTTAAGAACTGCCTATTTTACAATCGTATTAGCCAAATTACCTTGATCTCTTTAAAGAACCTGAACGGGATCTACGTGGCGATATAGATCTGGATCTACGAGGAGACAGAGATCTAGATCTGCGAGCTGAGATAGATCTGGATCTAAACGGAAATAAGACTTGGTTATAGTATTCTTTGCCTACTAAAGCTAGACTGTTCCACATATGTAAATGCTTACCTCCTGCCACGACTTCGGCTGCGTGAGCGAGAGTATCTTCTTCCTCTGGACCTTGAATGAGACCGAGATCGTGACCTAATTTTAGTTAGAGGAAAAAAATTAGATTATATATTCAACAATTAGCATGTGAGCCCTCGCTGAAGCCAAAACATCAGCTATCTAAAAATTAGTGTCCGTCAGTTGAAAAATTTAGGGCCTATTTGTCTTGAGTATTTTTACTACCTAATAAAGATGTTAAAATGTATAACATTTAGAATTACATAATAATATAAAACACTGTAATGTGTATTTAAAATAAACCTTGCAAGTTTGCAGGTCGACCCTCTTTGGCCCAAGGTCTAGCAGATCTAGACGATCTAGAAGTATCTATAGCCGATCGCTGCATCTAGGTGTTTTCTTCAATCTAACGACGATCAAACTGACAGCCAAATGAGCCAGGTGAGGCTTGATTGACGCAAGAAGATTTTTCTAGGTGGGAATGTGGTCAATCTGGTGTTCCTCTTTTTAAACCGGAGGGGGGCCCAATTGAAAGCCAAATTTACTGTTACGGCGATCACCGTCTCAATTTTTCTGCCCTTTAAGAATAAGGTGAAGCTAGGTGTAGATGGCTCGAGGGGATCTGGCCTCTTATGCTGATCACCTCAAGGTCTAGGAGGATCTTAATTGTCGGATTTGCAAGGCGCCTCAGCATGAAATCATAAGGCTCGTGACATTCTGAATCAAGGCGACTGACTCAAACGAAGAAACCTGAAAGGTTTTGACCAGGTTGATTATTAACATATTAACATTTTAATACAAAATATAAACAAATGTAACATACCAATATTAATTAAAACATTTAAAAAAATATGCTTTATTTTATTTTAACCAAAACTACATACAATTTAAAAACAAATTACTCATATCTTACGTACCTGCTTCTCCGACGACGACTATAGCGATGACAATCATAAGCATAATGACCTTTCTCGCCACATTCATAACATCTATCATTAGGATCAAATGGCCGTCGTGCTGGAGGTCTATCATAGCGAGACCTACGAGGCATACCAGTTGACAACTCCACTCTAACCCTGGAACCACAGATCACCCTAACAATAGGAAAACATTTCAATCAACATACTCATCCCACTACAAAAATGGAAGTTATTTCACAAATAAAATTTGTATTCCTACTTACTTTCCATCTAGACCACGAACAGCATCTTCAGCATCCCTTGGGTCTTCAAATTCAACAAATGCAAATCCGGGAGGGTTTCGTGCAATCCACACGGTACGTAAGGGTCCATAGTAGCTAAAAGCCCTTTCAAGTTCTCCTTTACCAGCACCTGTTCCTAAGTTGCCAACGTATACTTTTGTTTCTGCAAAAATAGAAAACAGTAATTTCCCAAATTTTTCAGTCATCTTTAGGTTATAGTTCAAGGAGAACAAATATGCGGAATGGTTCCACTATAGTCGAGGACCCTTCTTGTACAATACAAGAAGGCTTCCAGAGGAATTTAACCATGTTATTTGCTTCCTGTTAAAGTGTTTCCTAGCACACTGGACACAGCAGAGTGGTTTATTTTTTAGCTTTTGTGATCACCGCTGTGCTATCACCGCAGTCTATTTTACAGCAGTTTATTCGCCGTGCATTTGGCTTTTATTTCCACAAAAAAGCAGAAGTAGCTGTCCTCCACTCATACACGGCGCTCCAGCCAACAACTCCACCCACTCAGGCCCGGGAAGCCGCTGAATCACAAGGCCAAGCGGGCGTAGCGGCACTCATGCTCCATCGCGCGCGTGCGCACTAGGCCACCACCGCTTCCTGGCGGCGGACACACACGCGGCTACTCCGTTGCAAGTTCGCCCGATGCCGCCGTTTCCCCCACCGTCTTCCTGGCCCGTCGATCACGGGCACCGCCATCTTTAGCACCGCCTCCATTTTACCCGTACACCGATAGTAGCATTAGCAAAATAAAAGGAGAAAAAAAAAATCAATGAAATCATCAAGAGCCTGCCTGCCTCCACTAAAATGTTCCTCAAGCAAACCAGCAGTGTATTTACAGTGCCGTTAGGCTCAGCAATTCCAACTCGAAGGAAGTTCGCCTCGGTACATCCAGCGAGTATAACATGTGCAAAATGGCGCCGGGTCATTTCCTAACGGGCCTTAACTTGATTATCGATACCGCTTGGTATCATCAAAAAAGTGAAGCTACACCGCCTGATAACGGAGAATAAATACAGCCCTTCCTCGTACCACGCTTGAACCCGCATAACATACCTCCGGCATAACGGCTGTAACGCGACATCCTTTCACCATCGGAAAAAAAAAAAACACAACTGCTGCCAAGCGCATGCGGGTTGCAGTCCTTAAATAGATTGCGCCGTTATTGCGCACGCGCACTATAATTGTGAGACCGTCGCGGACTGGCAAGGCGGGAAAGAGAGTTTTTGTTTCCATAGTAACGTTAGGCTGAAAAAGGGGAGGAGGAGAAGATGGGAAATAGGACGTGACGCTATTTTGAGCGACGTTAGGGCTTCACAAAGAGGCGTGTTTAAAATATCGTCTGTTTTAATGTTAAAAGCGTTTGAGATGTACGGCTGCTATTTTTCGTCAGTACTTAATATGTATTTTTAAAATCGTTTGAGCATCATTCGGGATTCTAGCAGATTGTAGAGCGCTAGAAAAAGCAAACTTCATGATTTTTTTCCCCCAAATTCTCTAATATTTACCAAAACTCTTGCTTATGTTTAATTATTTGTTATCAGTGTCTCAAAAACAACACAACCCCGCACATAGTACCTGGAAGGGCGATCGCTAAACACTCTAAAACTGTGGGCCAAACCCGGAAGAGTTGCAGAAGAAAGCCAACCAAAGCTACTTCCTGCTCTTGTCAAAACAATATCCATGAAGCCGCCAAAACTCGAGATCCAGCGACGGGAAACGTAATGTCTACCTTTAAAAGTAATTGTCCTTTCGAAGCAGCTTACACAACTCACATTCATCCAAAACAAGAAAGCCAATTTATAATGAGGCTCAGAATATAAACCTTTTAAAAGCTGGATCCTAAAAATCCGGGGCAGAAAAAGAGAGGAATCAAAAAGGTAACCATGGAAACGGAAAGGCTTCTGAGTTAAATTCCTAATTGTGTTCTAAAACAGATGAAGCGTGAAGGCCGCCGTGAACCAGTTTTCAAAAACTTTTATTTATTTTTTTTAACCGTGGAGCGATTCTACGATTCTCATATGCTAAAGGGCTTCTTTCCGTCAGTTCCGTCCTTTTTGAAGGACTCATCGGAAGGATCCGGCTATGGAAGGAGAATAAAGAGGCCCCTGAACGCAGTGCCTTCTGGGTCCCAGAAAGGACGGCTGGGCTGGAGCGAGGTGGCTTCGCGCTGTCTTTAAAGGCGTTTCTAATTGAGTGGTGGCGGCTTGCCGAAGCCGAATATCCGGATTGTAATTTATTTTCGAGGATGTATATGAGGGTTGCCTCAACTTAAATGACAAGAATAACTGCAATCTTGCAGTCGAGGTTTTTTTGTTTTTTGTTTTAATCAACGCTCTGTATTTTTATAGGGTTGACTACTATGCCGTAAGAACCGCGAGGGATTATTCAACGGTGCGTTCGTAAACTGCAGGTTTTTCCGAACCTGAAATTAATGTATGTATTGGGGTTCATTCTTTTGGGAACATTGCTGAGTTCAGTACTAACGGACAATATAATAATCTTTTGTGCAAAGATTATTCGGTGGAATGATATTGCAACCATATCTTCGATACGGAAGAGCGATTAGCAAAAAGATTTCGATAATACGGATTGCTAAAATCATAATTATGACTTTATTATTGTATATGTGTTGTCACCGGGGTAGGGTGGGTAAGGGTTACTATTTTTATTTCTTTTATATGCTTTTAATATACTTGTAAGCTGCTGGAGTCGCCATTTGAGAGTAG
>BLBF01000018.1:53791218-53827472 GCA_015471245.1 Laticauda colubrina | reverse complement strand
GACTGAATGGCAGAGGAAAACTCCTTTGGAATGGCAGGCTTTTGTGGATAAAGAAGTCAAAGTTCTGGCTGCTGAGAAACACCAATACAAAGGATGGGTTTTAACAGTTGACCCAGTTTCTGCCAAGTATGTAGTGAATTCTATATAGATTTTGATTTTTTTTTTTTTGAGAAATGTGTGTTAGGGGAAAACGAAGGGGATGAATGATTATATTGTATAAAATGAAAAGCAAATTAAACTGAGATTGTATGCCTAAACAGAATACAAATGAATTCTTAACAAAAATATTAAATATTTCTCTGTGGATAGTCATTTGAAAATACGTAGGTAATTTCAGGAAAAAGTGGTGCATGTGCATGCACAGAGAGGGAGGGAGAGAAAGAAAGAAATCATTCCCCAAAACTGCAAAGTAGCTGAATCAAGGACCCTCCTGTAAACTGGCAATTGTGTGCATGCACTGAAGGACATCCTTTGGGATAGATGATGAAGTAATCACTTTATGGCACACACAATGAAAATGACTTGAAACAACTTCTTGATGACTTTAAGGACCAAAGCTGAGGGATATTTTGCTCATGATCAAAATGCTTCATCAAGTGATTTGCACAATATTAGCATTTGGTATAAGAATATTTAGAGGATATGTAAAATGGGTGGTAATTGACTTTACATCTTAGCATGATGTCAATTGAAAATGTAAGTCTGATGAAAAATAATTCCACCAAAATGCAACATGCATTATGTATATGATGTGACTGAAATATTTTATAAGTCTAACTGGAGAGTCCTCACTTATTCCGGCTTTTGATCTTGATCTAGTTATTACAAACTTCAGCGATTGCTAATGCAACTGAAGCCCCAGGTTTATTGGGTAACTTCTGGGACAGCTTGTAATGCCATACAATTTCATTTTTTTTTTCATTGGGAGAGCAGCTGTTTCATTCTGATTTAAACTTTTTTGATACAACATCAGTATCAAGAGACTGATAGAAAGGCCTAGCATATATGACAAAGGCAACTAGCAATGTGATCATTTAACATAGCCTCATATGAACCTTTTACTTTTGACAGCATTCTTCTGGCAAATCCCCTTGAGAATGGAAGAGTGTCCATTGTAGTTGTTTTAGGACATGCTGTGCAGGATATTGAAATAGTGGCTGAAAAAGATGATGAAATCAAAGAAAAACTTGCACATCTCTTTATGGCTGGAAAAAATCAAACTTACAATAAAGAAGAGCTGGACAGAAAGAAAAACTCCTTGAAGAGTTGGCTGGAGAAAAACCACATCCCTGTAAAAGAACAGGGAGAATCACAACCAGTGCTGTGTGTGGCAGGTGTATTAACCATTGATCCTCCATATGGATCAGAAAATTGCAATAGTTCTAATGAAATAATTTTGTGTAGAGTTCAAGGATTGATTCAAAGCTATCTTGCACTTCAGCAGTGAGGCATCTGTATTTCATTACACTTAAAACACTTTGCAGCTTAATAAAAAGTAGGAATGCTTAATGGTTAATGCTCAGCCATTGTTTCCAAATGTTGTTTTGTTTTGCATTGTATACAAATAGCAATTGTAGCAGTTGTGATAATATTTTATATAAAAATAATTTGACTTTTTTTCTCACCAAATTGCTGCAAAGTTGATTTGTTTATATAAAATAAAGTTAAAAATAAGTCATTCTTATTCTTTCCAGTCTCTTAATTTGAAACCAAAATATTAACATTTCTGAAGAGAACATGGGACAGTAATATAAGCAATATTTTGGACAGTTCCTCCTATGAATATGCAGCCTTTTTCCCAATTGAAAGTACTGTATAGTAAATTTAGAAATTCATTTTCTTTACATACCCAAGTCCTTTTAAAATATTGAAAATGGGCATTTTTCTATGTAAGCCTTTTTCAGATGCAATATGGCAATATTTTCCTTGACTTTATTATCTACTACCACAAAACCACTTATGTGCACATGTTCCTTTGAATAGTCAGACCATTGATAGAAATCTAAAACAAGTTTTGGTCACATCTGTTGGGATTTGTAGTTCAGCATGGCTGTAGGGCATCATGAAAAAGGCTGAGTAGACAATTCTTTCCAAATGTGGCATTTGGGAATGATTGTATATGTGAAGACCCAGTACTCACGATCGACAAAATCCTTGATCATTCATGAAACTTATTGGTCACTACATTTTCAAATAATTGTCACCTATTGAAATGACACTAACTGAAGCCATAAAAGTTTCTTGTTTTGTTTCTCAGTTGCCATGCTTAGCAGGGAGGGAGCTTTGTGGAATGTAGAATGTTTCCTTTCAGAGTGCCAGACGTAACACTGATAAAGCTCCTAAGAGCTGAAGCTGATCCAGCGTATCCAGGCAGGAGGGGAGTACTAAGAGGTTCATCACCTGCTTGGTTGGCTAACATGATCTGGGACAAAAGGGGATGGCCAGTATCTATCTTTTAATAATGCCAAAGCATAGGAACCATTCAGAGTTGGCTTGACTTTGAACATGCCTATATGATGTACCCAATAAACAAGAAAATTGAAAAAGCAAGAGCCTCTGAGTCTTGAACTAATTGGTAGCATAACTTGGAACCATGACAGTAATAAGTAGTTGAGGTGAAATACTGTAAAAATATAAATTCAGTATTAATAGGCGTCCTAAGTATTTATTTTTAAACTCAGAAATTCATAAGGAACTTTATTGACATATTTCCAAAATGATGTTTGACTGAAATTCATAAGATAGAAGTCTGCAAAAACTTTGGGCTTTGTTAATAAGGTGCCAGATGAAATTCGTAAGTCAATCAGTTGATTATAAAATAAGTTTTCTTATACTTAAATTTGTCAATCACTTTTCTGTCCTGGATAGAATCAAGCTCAAAAAATCAGGAGGTAGCTGTTTCCCAGTATAAAATGTATACTTTCATCATCAATTTTGCAAAACTTCCCTCCCTCTTACTATATCCACAAATCAAACCACAATGCTTTGAGCAGTTTCAAACAGACTAGTTTTCCTAAAAAGAATGACAGCTATTAGTTTTGAGAATGCCTTTATTTATTACAATATTTATATAAAGTATATAGCCTACATCAGGCTCCCAAACTATATTATTTGAGAATAAGTAATGAGTAATACAGCTTAGGCCAATTTTATGCTAAAATTATTCCATAATTTGTATTGCTATATTTGAATTGTAGCAGCCCACACTGATTATTTGACTAAATGAAAAGAGATGTACATTTACTGAAATTGGACAGGATTCATTTTTGGATGCAGAGCAATGTAGAAACCATGATTATGGTATATTTCATGCACTGCTTTTTTGGGAAAGGGAAGGACAAATTAACATCCTGCCAGATTATCATAGACTATTGGACACAAAAAGGGAATGGTGAATCATTAAACATCAAATGTATGTGTGATCTGTTCATGAATTATTTTCTGAATGCTTACCTCTTATTCAAAAGGGGAAAAAAACCTTAAGTTTTATTTTAAATATGCAAGCTCCTGATGTAAACTTGTATCAGTTTCTACTATAATTATAAACTTGTTTATTTTGAGCTACAGTACTTAAAAAGGCTTTTAAATTGGATATTTAGGCTTCCAAATAGCTATACAAGAGCCAGTGCTATATTTCATTATTCTGTCATTAACATTAGAAGACAGCCATCCTCAATAGCTAATGCTATTGTGTGGTCACAAGTTTCACAATCAAGCTGATAATCCGAGATCCTCGAGGGCAAGTGCACAGATCCATGCTGGGGTTTTTAATTTTTTCCTGGAGTAACTGGTCAAGTTCATCGCGAAGTTCTTTCACTAGTTCAGCAACCTGAAATCACAAATAAACGCAGTGTAAAAGACATAGCCATTCTTTTATGCTGCCTCTGACTCTGGAAGGTCTATTCACTATTTCCTCTTTCTGAATAGCTATACCATACATTGCATCAGCAAATATTCAATTTTTTGTGCGGCAGGGGGATAATGATTCAAAAAAGACACCTTGTTTGATTCTTAGTGTGCTTGTAACTAGATCTTTGAACAAGTCCCACTGAATAGAGTATTACCTGAAACTATGATAATTACATTGTCCTAACATGTATCCCAATGTTCCAAATTAGGATAGAAAGAGAATGAAATGCAAAACACAGACATGGAAGGCTATGTATATCAAGCTCATGGTGCTTAAGTTTTCTATATATTAACTTGGAATTTTTATGCTCTGCACAGAAATGTTAAAACACACTTATTTAGTCTTGAGTATTTTTCTTTATGTGGTTTACAGGGTTAGTTTATCTACCTGCACAAGTTATTGCATCATACAATCAAAATACCACAAGAAATTAATTTTTCAGAAGGTGAAAGGTGGTTTTTCACACCTGCAACATGTTTTCCTTCTATCTTTAAATGGGAGGAAAGTATGTCACTTGGGAAATGGCTGACCCTACAGAGTTCTTTTTGCCACACCAGAAATGAGGTGGCAAAGCTGTTCCCTTCATATGAAGTAAACGATAGCAGTTCTGGGAGTGAGCAGGCAAAAAGTGGAAAGAGATTCCACCTGCCACTCTTCTGGCCTCTCATTGAAGATCACCTACGCCTATGCAGAAATATCTGGAATGTGTGAAGCAATAATAGCTGCATGGTTGAAGAAGGCTGTGTGTCATACTGGCTATCTACAGCAGCAGTGGCTGCTGCTGCTGCTGCTAACACAGGCAGGAAGGCCACGTGCAGTAGGCTGGAGGGAAGGGTAGGGATTATCATAAT
This sequence comes from Laticauda colubrina, assembly GCA_015471245.1. Classification (NCBI taxonomy): domain Eukaryota; kingdom Metazoa; phylum Chordata; class Lepidosauria; order Squamata; family Elapidae; genus Laticauda; species Laticauda colubrina. The sequence continues at coordinate 53,822,711 of BLBF01000018.1, read as the reverse complement.
AGGGTAATCCATAAATAGGATTATCATAATAGACCTCCCGCCCAAATGTCTCTGGATGCAGGGCAAAACCTGATTTTCTCTGGCAGCCAAACCACAAATGACTATGAAAGCCCAGAATCCACAACCAAATGTGAGAGGGTAATTCTGTAGCAGGCAAATAATGACCTTTTTCAGGCCTCTCTTTCTGTGACACTTCAAAAACATACCTCCATACTGGTCTGCTACTTTTATCCAGCCTAAGCCTGTCTGAAAGACGCTGGCCATAAGATGATCATGCTATCAGGAGGATAGGCATATATTATCATGATAGGCATACTTCATTGATACAATTTATCTTACTGTATAAAGTTGCAACTGCAACATTACTGCATGAGACATATACACAGTACCATACCACAGTACAAACTGCGAAACAATGGTTTTCAAGCAATGAAGTCATCTATATTCATGAAGGAGGTGTTGTCCTTAAATCACCCATCCCATAGAGTTTGATTTGAGGCCATAAAGCCATAAGAAAGAAAGTGGTCCTTTTCAATTTATGTAATTTAAAAAATTAGATAAAATGCTGCTCATTGTATTGTAAGTGCCTTCTAGAACAGATACATTTTTCCATTTCAGCCTCAAGGACCAAAGTGTCCAGAAGGGAGTTTTCTTTAAGGAACAGAACCTGTTCCTATATCAACCTATATTGATATAGAAAGTTGTACAAGACAATATCATCCAATACTGCACATGAAAGTACTTATAGTCCTTGACTTACAACCATACATTTAGTGACTGTTCTAAGATTCTGGAGAGCTGAAAAGAAATTTAACTTATGAGCAGTTATCACATTTATTACGGATGCATCCTCCCCATGGTCACATTATCAAAATTCAGATGTTTGCCAACTGGCATGTATTTCTCAGTTGCACCGTCCAGGGGTCATGTGATTACCCTCTGTAATCTTCCCAGCCAGCCCGATAAGCAAAATCAATAGCATAAGCCAGATTGGCTTAATGACCACATGATTCACTTAACAACTGCAGTGATTCACTTAACAACTGCAGTGATTCACTTAACAACTGCAGTGTAGCAACTGTGGCAAAATATTGTAAAATGGGACAAAACTCACTTAACAGCTCTCCTGCCTAGCAATGGAAAAATTGGGTTCAGTTGCGATTGTGAGTCATAGACGAACTGTAATTTTATTATGAGAACTATTTATATCAACCATTTTTAAGATGTCCTTTAAGTGTATTGGGGTTACAACATTTATAATCCAACAGATTTGGAGAACAGCTTGAAAAAACATAATGGATCTGCTGAGTTGCTTAATTCGTTACCTGACGTGAAGCTGCAACAAAGTTAATCCACCCATCATCCAAGGAAACAACATATGCCCCACTCTGGAGCTGCATGTTCACACGGCCTCCCCCAAACAAGATCAGTGGATATACTGACACCATGCTGCAGTCTCGAATAAAAATCCGGCTGGTTTTTACCATTTCATGGTATACCAAGTAGGGGCTATCAAACTGCTTTATCTGAAATACAGAATTCCAAGGAATAATTATGGAACATACTATATCATACTATATACTGTATCATACTATACACTTGCCACTAGATTTTGCTAACAAAAATGGGTACTCTGCCAGCATAAAATGGCCAGACTGAAGAGGACATGGAGATGATATTCGAAACCTCTAGGCAGGCTTCATATGAATCTAGTAAGCTGGAGGAGAAGGGAGAGAAAGACATGTACTGGTGTCTATAGAAATATTCAATGTTTCAACAAGACTTATAGTATATAAGCAGGCAACTATTGTGTAATGTTGTGCATGCTATTCCTTCCATAAAGAAGTCTATATATGCTAGAATAAGTTGGAGTAGAATACTTTACTGACTGGAGGTTAGAAATTACCTGATAATTTACAGAGGATGGATGAATGTGAACGTAACCCTGGTTTTTTGTAGCAAACATCAGTGTTTCAGGTTTTGGGTTAATTTGAGCAGCTCCTTTAATAATCTTCAGACACTTCTTTTCTGGTACTTTTATCTAAAATGGTAAATAAAAATTGTGAATTGAATATCCACAAACAATCCCCATTTATTTCAACAGATATGCATAGAAAGAGACATTTCTATTAAACTGCTTCCCTCTAACAAATCAACATGGTGATATTGTGGAATTTAAAAGAAAAGAAAGAATTGGGGAGGGGGGGAAGAACCCAGAGAAACTACCTCATTCCTCAAATCTATTCCAAACGTAGTAGTAGCATATAATACAAAGCCATAGCCCAGATGTTTTTGTTTGACAAGATAACTGGAGCGTCATGTTTGTGAACATGATCAATGCATGTGAAATCAATGCAAATCCAACCCAACCCTGAAGTCATTAGCTGGTGTTTGGACAGCACATTGTTTTAAGCACCAGCTTTCATTTCTAACACTATGTATTTCTAGTCAGGTTACCATTTTTCCCTTCTCCCCAAGAAATCCTGATTGTGTCAGTAACCACTTCTCTTGTTGCTACAGTACTTTTCTCTGAGCCTCAGCCAAGTCCTCTAAACCCAAACCTGCCTAGAACCAAGCACAGACTGGTTTTGCAAAACTATTACTGTTAAGTCATTCACCAACTAATGTCCCCATCTCAAGCCAGTGCAATAAAACTCCAGGAAACTTTACAATGCTAGTTTCTGCAAATATGTTTTAAGTCCTGGTGTAGGACTTTGGGATAGGTGAGGAAAAATAGCCCTGCTATGTATTAAAAGCAGAGTTAAGCGATCAGTAATACTATGCCTACAGTGGAGGATTGGAGCACTAGGTTCCAGGCAGAAAGAAAATGGGGTTTTTTTGTTTTTTAATTTGTTTATTCAAAATTTCAAAAAAGATTTAAAAAGAAACATGTTTTCACATTTTGCAGCGTTATCATAACAGTGTATATATATCTATTAGTGTCAATTACATTCATTTACTACAAATATATCTATAACTTGCAGAAAGAAATGGTTTTAATGCTTAAAATGCTTGTATAAATTCCCCCCTTAAAATGTCCTGGTATTGAAATCAATTCTATTTCACAGACCAGAGTCAGGGAAATAGATATTAATATAAGCAGATGATGATTAGTTTTATATGCTTACCTGAACCACATTTGGATACATAGCGGCACATAATATGGCTGATATCAACTTTACATTCTCTGCATTTGCATTTGCCTGTGACATAGATGACAAGTTAAAGAGTATGAAGACTCTCCCCTTATGCAGGCCTTGGCAAAGAACTATGTAGCATGCAGCAGCAAATGGGAAGAAATCCTGAATATTTTCGGTGTCAGGTTTCTTTTAAAAGAGATTTCTCAATCTTATGTTTGAGAAATATGTTTGAAAATAAGATAATGCATATTGGTATCATCAGAAGTTTTAGGATGAAGGGGAAATATTTGGACCTCTATCTTCTGCCTTAAATACATGTGACAGCCTTATGCCAAATCAGACCACAAGCCAATGAAATCTTGTTTGACCTGCAGTAAGTTTTTAAGTTTTCTATTGCTTCTTTCTTTTCTATTGGAGGTAAGTAGCACTGACTGAAGTTGTGACTTTCTGAACACAAGGTCCCAGGTGTAATCTGCTGTTGCTATACACTTTCCTGAGAAATAAGTTATTATAAATGCTATTTCCATTTTAGCATTTTTAGAACACACACACGAAAAACTCAAGGAACAAATAATTAAAAATTCTAATTTTAAATTTAAATTCTAATTTTAAAAATATCCAAGTGGAAGGATAAAAAAAATTATCTCCAGTCTCTTGAAATACATCAACAGATTTTCATAGAAACTACTTTTAAGTGAGCTGTTTTCCAATTAGACACATCTTGGAATGAGTTATCTACAAATAAATTCAATATTATAATTTTTGTTTTTGAATTTTCTGTGTTTTTTATGCTGCCCAAAACACATGTCAGCACCCACTTTAATAAAGTTAGAATTACAATAAAGTTACAATTACAATGAAAATATTATTTATATTAATACATCACTAATATTTAACTATATAATATATATAAATCATAGGTTTTGTTTTCAAATAACTGCTTCATCAATCTACCAGCTGCACTAAACAGACAAACTGTTCACACCTGACTAAGATAATTTTCCAGTATGTAAGAAAGTCAAAAATGACTTTTCATAACACTGAAAGCAACTTGAAAAGCATCTTCAATCTACTAGATCTTAACAAGGAAGGAAGTATTCCAGAAATAATCAGTATTAGTATTATAATATGGAAATTAGGTAAAATATAACCATCTTTACTTAAGAATGTCACTGAGGAAGAAAGGAAATATGGAAGATGTGGGTAGAAAAGTTAACAGATTAAAAAACTTGCTGTCCAGTTACCTCTTCTCCTATAGCTTCAAGAACACCATCCCCCCTTTGAGAAAATCTCTGTTCTATGTCTCTGGCTCGGAGTCCTTCTTTCACAAATCCAATATCAGACAATAGCTCAATAAACTGTCTTTTTAAACGTGCCATTTCCTAAAAAAAATGGGAAAGACTTCTTTTAATAATGAATAGAATTTGAAAACAGCATTCTAACGAGCAACTAGTAGTTTATTAATGTTCCTCTTTTATTCCCATTTGGCATATACCAATGTATGAACTGGTGATATACAGAGGTAGAGAAGCCTCAGAAGACTGATAGAATAGGTCTGGCCTGCTCATGCCTTCATTTTTCTTGCTGTGACCATAATAAAGCTGATATAGAAAGAGAATATTGTGGTTGGAAGATATAGAGAAAATATATCTATCTGGTATAAAAATAACTATATAGTGAATATATTTATTGGGTTCTTGGTATGTTAATTCCCAACTATAATCATATGTGGTTAAGGGTGGTGATTTCTGAATTATTTCTGATAAATCTTAATGATTTTCAACTGTTTCCTCTATGTGAAGCTCAATAACAGCAACCAAAATGTATTACTTGTATTACAAGTAGTCCTTAACTTATCACTGATTACTTAGTGACCATTTCAAGTTATGATAGACCTACCTTGGGGTTACTTAAGACCTGGACTTCAAGTTTGATGGTCAGCTCTCCCATGTGGTCCCTCATGTGGCTGAACTTCGGGCACTTGGCAACACAGCTGCATTTGTAACTATTTGCACCGTTCTGTGTCATATGATTGCATTTTAGGACAGTTTTGGCAAAAACTGGCACACTTCTGGTTTTTGGCAAAACCGCACATGTAGTGAACCAGTGGTTCACTAAATGACTGTGGAGTTTGCTGAATGACTGTGGATTTGCTTAACTTGTGTGATTTGCTTAACAACCAACACAAAAAAGTCATGTGACAGTGTCAGTCATGTGACAGTGTCATGACCGTCACAAATTACAATCACAATGATCTGGCTCATTGACAGCTATAAGTCAAGGACTACCTGTATTTCATCTTGCCTCTTCCCAGCACCTTCCTTTACAACATGCACCACAGGGTGCTTTTTGAGAATATAGTCTCAAATGGGGCAACAATGTGGTGCAAAGGAGGAGGATGATCAGCTGTATGAATTCAAAATGACTTCTACATAAATGCAAATTATCTACCTTTTTTTTTCCTGGAACCATGAGGTCCACCATCCAGAGCAGTGGCATCATGAAATGAAATAGAATAATAGCATAAACAAACCTGATCTAAAATTGTGCAGGTGAAAAAGATATGGCACAACAAGAAGTAGGTATTGGAACAAATTATTTTACAAGGTCAGTAAAACACTTTTAAAGGTAAAAATACAAACTAAAAATATTATGTTACCTGAAGAACATTTTCTGATAAAAAGTTTTGTCTGCAAAATGCGGAACTTGCTTGAAAGCTCTCTTTTGAAGACTGGCGCCATCCCTGAAAAGTGGAAATTTAAAATGTCATGTTACTATTTAATCCCCAAAGTTTAAAAGGATCTTAACATGATCAAAGTAAACTTTTCAACTCTTACCTTATATGCTTGGATGAGAGCCAGATAATCACTGTTTCCTATAGAAAACTCAAGCTTTTTCTTGTATGCCACCTCTCTTTTGTCCCATGGAGAAATCTTAACAATTAATACAAAAGTTCCGTTACATAGCTAATATATTTAAAATTAAAATTCAGCCTCAGCTGTATAGAATTTATCTAAAATCTGTATATACATAGGAATGAATTACAGTAGAACTTCTCAAAACTGGTGGTGTTACAACCCTGTAAAATAATAGATTGATTGACTGCCTCCCTCATTAAAAAAACCTGTCAGGCTATACTTAACCTCAGCAAAGATCAAGTAGCATAGTCCTATGCAGATATTTAAAAAAAACTCTCTTCAGCATCCTACAGATCCATGTGGAGATGGTTTCTATACAGAGACTCTCAGAAGACATTAATCTACAGGTAGTCTTCACTTAATGACCACTTGTTCAACTATTTTTGAAAGTTGCAACACTGTTGAATGAGTGATACCTATAACCTGTACCCGTAGTTTCAGCTATCACACCAACCCCTGTGGTCATGAGATAACAATCCAGCTTGACAACTGGCTCACACAGGTAGGAGTATCCCATGACCAAGTAATGTCACAACATCACATTGATCATGTCTCACATTGTTTCACCTAGCAACAGAAAGTCTGGTCCCAATTACTGAAGTTAAGCAAGGAGTACCTATATTAAAGATGAAATTTGAAAGAACTATACTGGCAGTGTCATGCCCCTAGTGGAGACTGACTCTGAAGGAGAGGAGGAACAGCTGACAGGAAGTGGAAGTATGGCTCCAGAGGTTGTGGAGGAGGCTAGGGAAGGGCAGAGGGCCGCTGGGCAGTCAGAGGAGGACCCAGGCCCATCCCCTTTCCATCCTAGGGCACGCAGGGAGGAGAGGATAAGGGACAGACATGGTCTATGGGGGAGGAGAGGGCTTTGATCCTCTTCATGGCTGCAGCTGTGACAACTGGATAAGAGGATGGACCTGCATGCGGGCGAGTGCTGGAAACAAAGTGTGGAAATATCTCTAGTTTATTGTTCCTCGCTGAGTTTGGCATCCTTCCCAGCATGTGTTCTGATATCTGTGGACGTCTTCAAGCCCTTATCTTGCCTGGTTTGTGTTGTTTTTTTTACTCTTTATCATTTAAACGGCATTTCCTCCTTCTTGTAACTGCTTTTGTGGGAGTTTTTGTCTCCAGTCAAGGATATTTGGAGCTTGGAAGCAAAGTGAAGGAATAAAAGGGGCTTCACCTGTTTTTTTGTGACAGTGTTTATTTTGTATCCCATCCTGGGTCATCACAAGCAGAGAGAACCATACTTATCTGTCATTTTTAAAAAAAATTGACCAGGATTTCCATGTAACTTTTTAGGTTCCTCTCTTATGGACTTCTACTGGCTCTATTTATCCCACCTATGATTAACGTTTAGTGTTAATCCTGGTGATCATCACTGATCTTTGTATTATTGTTATATTTATTTCATTGTTAGGTAATTTTAATATTTTATACTAATGTTTTAGTCTTATCAATAAATTTAGGTGTATATACTGAATATCTATGTACCAGTGTGTTCTGTCCTAAATGAGATAATAAATATTTGTTGTTATTATCAGGCTGCATTTTGCCAGGGCTTTCCAAATAAATAGGCACACAAGCACAGCACCTCTTCTATTTCTTGTAAGAGAACACAATCCATCATGACAAAAGGCAAGCATGAACTATCTACAGATGCACAGGCTCAGTGCCAGGACCTAGTGTGACGCCTCCCAAGAAAATATCCAGAAAGAACCACTCTTGAAAGAAGGAGAAAGTGAAACAAGGCACAAACACCTTAATCTTAGCTGAGTTGGTGCTTAGGAGCATGATGAGTCTGGAACTGCTGCTGTAAGTGCAAAGACTGTTGAAGGACGATGCCAACACCTACATCCAGTGGCTCAGTGACAGTCCAAATAAAGGGGAACCAAGAATTGTTATCTCTTGAAACTATAACAACCCATAGTCTGGGAATCCTAGATTATCATAATACTTACAAAAGGTGACTTGTGAGCTCTGCTCGCTGCTATTGTTAGTGCAGGATCCAGACAGCGAAAGATGGTGCCAAGAAGCATTAATTTCCCAATTCTCACATCAACAGGCAAAGAGGCCAAATGATGCCCCAAGGGAGTAAGCTTTTCTTCTGATGTTAAGGCTCCTACATCCCGCAACCGCTTCTTTGATGCATTTATAGATTCAGCTGTTGGTGGCTCAATAAATTGTGATAACACTGATTGAAGTTTATGCGTAGAAAACATTTCCAAAATCTTTATTCTGGAAAAAAAAAAACATTGTTCAGCCAAAGCAAATTACCAATCCTCTGCTATATGGTGCATGCAAAGAAGTACAGAATTGTGGAAAGTACAAAAATGGCCTTGATGCAGATATACAAGATCCATACACAAGATTTTGTGAAACATCTTTTATAGCCATATGAGACAGAAAATATCTGGAAGTGGTTCAGAAACATTTTTAATTCACTGAACTATAAGAAGGAGAGAAGGTATAGCACAATCAGACTTGCAATCTTCTGTTATTATACCTTAATCTGAATAAAAATAGTTTTAGCTTTCTTGTGGAGTTGAATTCTTAATCTAATGAGGCTGACAAGAATTCAGCATTCAATTTCTCCAATGATTTTCAATGTCCTTAAGCCCATGTCACACTGGCCAACGGATGCAAAAAGGACACAGCGGACGAGCAAAATGTTCCATCCGTTGTTATCCGCTCTCAAAAGGGGCAAAAATTTGCATAACCGGAACGGATAACACGGGACGCGGGGAGGACGCAGGGCAGATGCAAAGCGGATGCGGAACGGAAGCCCAGCGGATGGAAGCAGATGGAAGTGGGTGGCACATCCGCAGGGCTTCCGGGGGGCCTCAGCAAAGCGGACGCGGAACGGAAAGAGCGGAAGCAGAGCGGACGCCGAACGGATGAAGCGGATGCACAGCAGAAGCCTAGTGGATGCACAGCGGAAGCCTAATGGATGCCTGGCGTTAATTGCGCATGCGGGGAGGATGCATTGCGTCAGCCCCGTGGATATAACGGAAGCAGCTCGGAAGCAGGTCGCCATTCAGAGGAAAGACCTGCTGCCAGACACATCGACTGCCTTGCCTGCCCTGCCTGCATGTCTGCCTGCCAGCCTTGCTTCCAGCCTTGCTGCCAGCCTCCCTGCAAGCCTTGCTGCCAGCCAGTCTGCCTGCCAGCCTTGCTGCCTGCCTTCCTGCCAGCCTTGGTTCATGTCTGCCTGCCAGCCTTCCTGCCAGCCTTGGTTCATGTCTGCCTGCCAGCCTTCCTGCCTGCCTTGGTTCATGTCTGCCTGCCAGCCTTGGTGCCTGCCTGCCAGCCTGCCTTGGAGCCAGCCTCCCTGCCAGCCTTCCTGCCAGCCTTCCTGCCAGCCTTGGTTCCTGCCAGCCTCCCTGCCAGCCAGCAACCCCACAACCATGCGGAAGCACAGCAAGCCTCAGCCATCTGCTGCCAGCCCTGGCAAGAGGGACAGGGCTACCATCCCGCCCCCTGGCCCTCACTCTGGTTCTGCTGGGGCTTCTGCAGCACGGGCTCGCTCTTCTGGGGCTGGCGCTTCTGCTGCTTCTGCTTCTGGAGGAGCTGATGACAAGCACTCCAGCACCAGCCACCTCCACAGCAGCTGGACCCTTCACCCATGAGACTGAGCGACCAGGAGGAGTGCCAGAGACTCATTTTTGTTTTATAGCTTCTTGTTAATAAAGTATATTTTTGATTCATACACTTGCTTCATTTCTTTTTTTTAATAAAGTCTTGCTGGAAACTTTTAGAAATGGTTTAAGCCTTTGCATGCTTGTGGGATGGGTAAGGATAGCTTTGGAATGGGTTAGGATACCTGTGGGATGGGTAATAGCTGTGGGATGGGTTAGGATAGCAGTGGGATAGATAAACCTCCAGTGCAAGCATAGTGGGACTGGATGGTCCACCCTCCCAGGTGGACACCTACGGCCCTTTATTATCAATAATAATGTAATAATTATCCACACATGTCAACATAAACACAACTCTTTATTAAACACCCTGTTCATTGTAGGCCAACCAAACATACATGGCCCAATCTCATCCGTGTGATGAGACAGGCTGAAGGAAGCATCCATTAAGCATCTACCATCCTGTCTTGCCACTCCACTGCTCCAGCTGGGGAGTTGCACCATTGTCTCAGGAGGTTGCGCTGCTTCTTCGCTTCATTTGAGGCTCTGTTGGGGCCTTGCACATCCTCAGTGTCGATCAGGTTTCTCCCTTGCCTCCATTCCCCAGGCTCCATGACCCCATTGGCTTGTTGGAGGTCCATGAGCCTGTTCTGCAAGACTGGGTAGAGGGTGCGCATGAGATTGTGCAGGATGCAGCAAGCTTCCATGATCCTCCTCACGGTCTCTGGGCAATGCTGCATGTTGGTGAGAAGTACCTGGAACCTGTTGGCCAGGATGCCAAAGGCGTTCTCCACCACCCGCCTTGCCCTGGACAGCCTGTAGTTGAAGATCCTCTCTTCACGGGTGAGGAGTCTGGAGGTGTAGGGCTTCATGAGGTAGGTTGTGAGGGAGAAGTCATCATCCCCCACGATGAAGTAGGGCACATCTTGTGTGTCGTTGGGCAGGGGTTCTGGATCTGGGAAGCCCACGATGAGGTTGCGTTCCAGCCCCTCCTTGAGGTGACTGGCGTTGTATACCTGGGCATCTGAAGAGGAGCCGTTGCCTGAAGCATCGATGTACATGAACTTGTAGTCAGCATCGACCATGGCAAAGAGGATGATGCTGAAGAAGCCCTTGGAGTTGAAATAAGTGGACCCCGACTTGGCTGGAGATTTGCAGGCCACGTGCTTCCCATCTATGGCTCCAACCGTGTGGGGGAAGTTCCACTTCTGATACCACTGCTCTGCAACTTTCTTCCAGCCTTCTTCAGTGGAGGGGTACTGGAGGAGCTCCTCCTTGGATTCTTCAATGATGGCCTGTACCACTTCTCTGACCACAATGCTGATGGTGTTGGATTGCACCCTCCAGCCGTTCTGCGTGCTCCTCTAGGAGGTCCCTGAGGCCAGGTGGCACAGAGTGAGTGCGACCTTGAGCCCAGGTTCCAGGCTGGGCCGGAAGCTGGTGTTTGCCTTGGTCAACCTGGGTGTCAGGCGCTGCACAACTTCGTCAAACATGGCTGGAGGCATCCTCATGAAGTTCTGGAACGCCTGAGTGTCTTCGCTCCTGAGCTCCACCATCAGCTTGTACAGTCCGTCCTCCGCTCTACTGGCGAACCATCTTCGGACCCAGACTCTTTTTGGGTGGCTCCTTTTCTTCTCGCAGTAGTGTTCACAGAGCCTGCAGATGGCTTCGCACTGTTGCAGAATGATGGTGGCTGCCGAAAGGACTTTGTTACAATCCACGGTGGACATGACTGGATGCTGTGGAAGAGGAAGAGACAGACGAAGGCTGCAGAGGTCTGCACCGCTGGGCTGCTGTTCTGAAAGTGCGATGCAGGCGAGTTGCTCCCCCTTTTTATAGGCAGTATAGGTTTTCCTCTAGGCATCCTCTAGGCATTCTGTAGACATCCTTAATATTTGAGATAGGTCCCCTCTGTGAACGTTTTTTCCGTTTTAAATGCTTTGTTTCTGTGCTGCATCCGCTAGGCATCCGTTCTGCATCCGTTCTGCGTCCATTCCACTTCCTCCCCGTGTCTGTTTACCGCTGGAGCGGATGGAGTTGCGCGGATGCATAGCGGACGCCTAGCGGATATAGCGGATGCGTAACGGATGCGTAGCGGATGCATTGGATACATTTTCTGCGCAAAAGTTTTAGGCAGCCCAAAACTTTTGGAGCGGATGAAACTTCCATAAATGGATGCTGGACGGATCGAGAGGAAGCAAAACGGAGGCAGTGAGTACAGAACGGATACATCGCGTTAACCAACGGATGGCAAGGTTTTTTGTCCGTTTTACATCCTCTTTGCATCCGTTGGTTCAGTGTGACATGAGCTTTACTTTGTTCAAAGTTCAAAAAGTACAGTATACAATACTTATTTCTGATTGCTTCTCGTATTTGAAATATTTTTCCATGTTTCAATGCTCCAGAATCTAAACCTACCTCCGTAAGTTAAAAATCCTGTTACCTGTGATTTTATTATCCATGGTTATATGTTCAAATGTTGCTTTCACAGATAACAAGAGCCTGGCCATAGTAGGGGATGGGTGGAGGTGCTTTTACTATCTCTTTAAGTTACCACCTAATTTGCTCCTGTCCTCCAAGCTTTACCCTCAATTTAGCTCCAGGTTTCTGAAAACCTAATTTTAGCCAACCCCACCTCCCCCAAATAGTGATTTCCAGGAACAGTTCCCTTTTCAGGCAAAATTGATGCAGTTAAAGCACTAAAAGTATCTGACAGACATAGCTACAGACTTTAGCTCAGGAAAAAAGAGGGTTGACTTCTATATAGCAATTGCCCTTTCCAAACTATTTTCCCCAGAAAGAGATGAACAGGATGAAACCTAGCAAAAAATATTGAAAATCATGGTCACATGACAACGGAACACAACTAGTCATAAAGATGAGTTGGTTACCAAGTGCTTGAAATGAAGTCATGTGATCCCAGGGTTGCGTGGAGCCGTTGGACGTGTAGAACTGGGTTGTAAATAGCTTTTAACTTGGGATGCATGTGTCTGACATAACTTTGAATGATCACTAAGCAAGGACTACCTGTACCGAACATGGGGTAAAGTGGATAGATTCTTGAAACCTTTCCCTTTTTATACCACTTTCTCAACACCAGCTTCATCTTTTTCTCATTAAATGGAACATGCTACTCTGAACCTCTTGCCTTTCTTGCAATGAACTGAGTACTGTAATAAACTAAATTGTCATAAATTACTGCCTTTATTTGCTTTGTCTGCTAGCTTCATATAACTCATTGTAATATATTCCCCACAAATTGTCAACTGCTTATTATCTGATTGTTCTTATCAATGTTGTCTTATTGATTGGTTATGATATGAATTGGAATTATGATATCATTTGGGAATGAATAAACCTATTTGACCTATAGAATGAATGACCTATAGTATTAACATCCCCAAAAAATTAGGGACTGCAGGAGACTAATTTTTGATATGTAAGTATTATGAGAGCTCAGAAAAAGTACTTTATTGCTCCTTTAAGGGATTGTTGCTGAGTAGAGTGGGAGTACCCTTCATTGATACGAAGCATATTTGCCTGCTTTGGATCTAAATATTGCACATCTCTAGATAGAGGCTGCTTCTAACATTATTACTCAATCCATTTAATTGGAAATCCCAGGCACTGAATTTGTGGCATTTGCACACAAACAAGTGCTACATAAAGAAGAAATGCTTCTGCCAGCTTAGAGTTTGAAATGTTTTGATATTGCTACTTACAGTAAGCTAATCAGGATAAATCAGGCAATTAGTTTGCACATTTCCCAAGAATCAAGCCATTAAGGGACAGAAGTAAGAAAATAGGAGGAAAAGGAAGTAAGAACAGAAAAAGATTTGTATTTACATATAAGGTATTGAAGTTTAGTTGGAAAACATGCAATATCTGGCAAAAGAATAGTTTACCTGAGACAAAGCTGTTCCAGAGGCACTCGTTGTATCTCGGGCAATTGGTGCTTTAAAAGATGATGATTATAATGATGACTACTGAAAAGATGAAAGCAAACCCCAGAAGCTACACGACCTGCTCGTCCTTTTCTTTGCAAGGCATTGGCTTTGGACACGCATGAATCCTCCAGGCTTTCCATGCCCTTGCTTGGATCATATCTACCAAAGGGAAAATATAGAACTGTGTTTGCAGTATTAAAATACATAATAGGTAATGAACATTGAGAAAGTATGATGCTTATGGACATTTATGTAGCTCTAGAATCCCTCCTTGTGGTCCTCAAACTTGTATACTTCTTGTCTCTATCCTTCACTTAATATGGAGTGTAACAGGTGTTGCAGAATTGCCTTGATTTTTGTAATCAAAATCCTGTTTCTCAAAACCAGAATGTGAATACAGGTCATTTCTACATGGTCTATTGTTCTGAGTTTTTATTTGCTACTTCTACCAGATTCTTTAAATACCTTTTTTCTTTCATTTTTCCTGAGTCAATCACATAGACCACATCATTGATGGTTATGGAAGTTTCCGCAATGTTTGTAGATATGATGATCTTGGTGATACCAAGAGGAGGCTGGGAGAATACGGACTGCTGATCTTCACTGGAAAGAGTTGAATGGAGACGATACACAACACAGCTAAAAGATTAGAGAACAGGTTTGAAAAAAAAAATTATGTAAGCATTTGTACCATCTCCAGTTCCAATACTTCAAAAGTTTGACTTGGAAGTATAGAATATTAGTAAACAAGCATTTGCTGTGACTATATTCCAGGGCAGAAAATTCATGTCCAGGGAAGAAATGTTATATAACTATTAAATAAAATGCCTAAATTCATTGACAAGATTAAAACATCTGTTTCTATTTTTTTTCTTTTAAAAGTATATTAAAAAGACATACCGTTTGCTGTGCCGGTTGTTGAACATGGCATTAGACTGCAACCGATTATATAATGCTTGGATTTCTGCTAAGCCTGGCAAAAATATCAGTACTGCACCTAAACATGAATTAAAATAATAAAATGAGTAGAACAGCAGTGGGTTGCAACGTAGATTACCACCAGTTCAGTGGGTGTGGCTTGGTGGGCGCACTTTGAACACACACACTTTGCACGCATGTGCATGTGCATGCCAAATACACACTTTGCGCACACAGAGAGGCTTTCCTACTCACCTCCTGCAATCCTGCACTCTCTCTGTAGCTTCAGCAGCTGACACGTGGCAATCTGCTATGCCGCGCAAAGCAGCTGTGCTTCAAAAGCAGGGAATAAAGGTCAGTACGGGAGGTTGGATGGGCAGGCCCAAAAGCAGAGCAGCTCCTCACTGGTTCGGTCTCTGCTGATCTTCGGCGCTACCAGTATGCCAGAACCGGGCCGAACCAGTAGAATAGCACCACTGGAGGAGAAGCTATTCTGTCTCCTTCACTGCCATATTTATCTTTGTTTTTCTCAGTTCCTCTCTGCTGCTTCATATTTTACATTTTCCAATGCAGAAAGCAAAGCATGCGGGTTATTACACCGGTTGGATCCCACCCCTGGTTGGAACTATTCAGTTTAATCAATTTGTAAAACAGACCAGAGATTTAAACTGTTTTTAAGTTACCTGGTGGATATAAATGTTTCCCGCTGACAATCCATTCCAGTAAGGCCTCAATTAATTCAAGATTTATTTTGTCTAAATCCATGTTTGCCATGGTTTTTAATACTGATTTGCTAACTCCTACAAAAAAAGAAAAAAGAAATATGCATAAGCAAAAAAAGAAACAATCCCAGCAGTAAAATGTACTAAAGTTAATTTAGACAGTAAAAATGCAAACCATCAAGATATATCAAAAACTGACAAGAGAAATAGATGTATTTCCTTTGTAGCAAAACTTTCTCTGACACTTTAAAAGTATTACATACATTTTCAACCTTTTAAAAATAAAATTTTGTCCTTCTGTCCCTCACAGACTCTTTGCATTGTCCTAAAATCTCAAACAACAGACACTTCAATTAGGGCATTAGAGTACAAACCATGGCATTTATTTAAAATAAATAAAAACCTGACTTTCCACTTGGACATTCAATAGCTTTATTGCTAAAAGTTAACCTGAATCACACTGTTGGGCTACATATAGAGTTCTATTATCTCTTATAGCAGATTGCTTGTTCACTCCCTATTTATCCCTAGTATACATTTCATTCAGTACCATGTCCTCTATCCACTGTGAGAGCATGAATTTTTTTTTCCTGCCCAGAAAATATTGAAAAATAAATTAAGATGGACACATTTCCAAACTGCTCACCACCAATCATATTCCAAGGAAAATCATTTTAACTATTGTTCGGTATTCCTACTAGCATAACTTAAATTCTTATTTTATGAAAGATAATGGCCAGGATTTGGGATCTCTGCTTGAAAATTCCAAAAAGACCTGAAAAATTTTGCACAAATGTAGCTTAGTACATTTGTGCAAAAAATTCTTACAATTTTTGAATACAACTTTCAGGTAATAAATGATAAGTAATAAACCAAATATTTTTCATATATAAAGAATGCCTGGAAACCAATGACTATATCATGTTCATCAGAAGGATACCTTTGTAACGTATCAGCAATTGTTGGAAAGTAAGTGTTTGATCTGGGGCAGAATCCTGGACTGTAATTTTCACCAAACCAGTATACTTTAAAGTCTCTTCTACTTCTTCTGCAGCAGTCCGTGTGTGCCTTCCTGTCTTGTGTGCAGTTGGTTTTACTCTGCGCATATATGGACTGCTATCCTTCAAAACATACCTGAATACATGCCGAGAGAGGTCATGGGGAAAAAAGCAAGCAGTTATCTTTGCTTTTCAAACAGTTAACAGTTTTCCCAGCTTATACTTTATGGATGGTGCTGTGTAATTAAGATAAACTACTAGACTGTTGGCCAGAAAGCATTTTGGGGTAAGGCTGTGTATATATTTCGCAACGCTATTGCACAAATGTCAACATTTGGAAGTTGATAAAGAGCACTGTATCTTAAGAATTGGCTTTTTATAAACTAAATTTTAACATCTATAAAGAAAGCATTTGGAAATCAAATAGATCATAGATTTCATTGCACTTGGCAAAGCTTGCCAGAGTTACTTGAAATCTTTTGGCGCGTGGACTCTCTGACACATTTTTTGGTTGCCTTGAGCTTAGCTCAAGACCAAGCTGGACAGTGAATCGAGCAGAGTATGCCAGGCCTTTATGCTATCTCAAATATAGAACTCAAAGTGATCTATTTGGTGTGCAATCCAAAAGGTAAAAGATCTGGAGATGTGATGATGGGAAAATTTAGCAGAGAAACTAACACATTTTTAAGAAAAAATGAAATAAAGAGTGCTTTGTTACTTTGTCAAATGTATTATATATATAACTTGAGTTTTTCATTACATTTCACATGTTTTATTTATATTACACAGATCTAGGAATGAAATTAATTCAGAAAACTGACACCAATTTATATAACTTCAGTTAAAAATATCAAAATTTTAAAAAGGCCTTCCTTTTCATGTGCTCAATTTGTATGCTTAGTTTTTCTTTCTGATACAAATAAATGATATGGCAATTCAATATTAAACATTCAGAAATGTAGCATCTCTCTCTTTCTCTGTGTGTACACACACACATATGCACACACACACACACACAAACACACAGAGTCCTAGAACACAGTCCCAGAATTTGAGATGTATTTTGGGTGTTAGATGTAAAAACATCTGCTGCAGCAGTTAGAGCTGAATTGGGAATTCATACAATTCATGCACTATCCAAAATTAGAGCATGTAACTACTAGCACAAAGTCAATGAAATGGAGACTGATAGACTCCCCAAATTATGTCTACTAAAGCAAATAAAATCACAATCACAAATATCCTGGATCACCAAACTAACAAATTTTGTAAGAAGCTGTGGCCTTCCTGTTTCTTGCATAACAGCAGAATGATTTTAAAAAAGAGCTGCCCAAAGAATTAAGGATACAGAGACACAAAATGACATAGCTATTTTTAGAAAGGTGGGTAAGTTGAAATGGCTGAGCAAATACAAACATATTTTTCAAATAGACTGCTATTAAAAGTTACAATTGCCAAAACATCTGAGGGAGATATTTATGCAAGCAAGATTCGAACAGCTCGACACAATTGTCAGATATGGGAGATTCTATTCTATACCCTACAAAGAACATCTCTGCATTTGCAGAGTGGCAGAGATAGAAGACCTGGCTCACACCCTATTTGATTGTTGCCTGTATAGGAGGGTGAGAGACAGGTACTTCGGTCTATATACCAAATGAATGACCTATTGGACTCCCCATATCAAAACAACTTACCTTATGTGGGGCCAGAATCTGAAAATAACACACATCACAGTATTTAAGCAAAATGGTTCAGCTGGGATCTGCATATGTGAGACTGATTGGGGTAGATTGCAGAGGTGGCACCAAAATATGATTTTATCATATTTTATCTATATCTTAAATTATTGTATTTTATTCCAATTTCATTTTAAAATCATATTTTATTCACATTTTTATTTTAAATTCTATTTTATCCAATTCCATTTTAAATTGTTTTTATCAAATTTTAGTAATAATTTGTTTTTGAAACTTTGCACTTTGATTTTGCCTAAGGGCTAATCAATAAAGAAAGTAAAAGAAAAAAAATTAAGAGATATTTGTAAGCATCAGGCTAGAAAGAAAGAAACATTAATTTCTATCATTATTGCTAGTGGTTACTCATGGTCTAAATATCCAATTTAGAAAATAGTAATTCCTCAATTAAAGTATGTCAAAAATTAGGTTGAAATGAATGAAGACTCAGTGCTTATCCCCATCTTTTATATCACCAATACAAGGACTGCTTGACTTAAAAATGTTCAAAGTTCCAGCATGCCTACTTGGGGGTCATTATGACCTGGACTTAAAGTTCTGAGGGTTGTCCCCCCAATGACATGATTGTGTTTTACTTCCAATTTTTGGAAAAAGCAGTCGATAGCAAACCATGGTTTCGCTTAACAACCATGGCATTCGCTTAACAGCCACAAAACAGATTGTAAAATAGTTATGACCATGGTGGTCAGCTCCATTCCGGTTGTAACTCTATAATTACTTATAAAAGGTTATACATACTGAAAGGAAGAGACAGGTGTTTTTTCCTTCACAAAATTATATAGGATTATACCTGTACATTTTACCATATATTTCAATTCTGCAATGATTGGATACTTATTCTTTTTTATTGGACTCTGAGAAAATGGACTAGATAAGTATAGGCAGTCCTTAACTTATGACCACAAATGAGCCCAAAATTTCCATCGCTAAGTAACACAGTTGTTAAGTGAGTTTTGCCCATTTCCCCTTTGATTTTGCTTGTTGGAAGTCCCTGGGAAGGTTAAAAATGGTGACCTCATGACCCGAGGACAGTGCAACTGTCATGAATGCATAAATACAGTCACCAAACTGCCTGAAATTTGATTATGTGACCATGGAGATATTGCAATGATTGTAAAGGTGAAAACTGCTCATAAATCACTTTTTTCAGTGGGGTTGTAACTTTTAGCACTCACTAAACAAATGGTTGTGTAAGTTGAGGATTCCTGTGGACTTGCTATGTGGTTGGCAGAAAGCTGCAGCCCTTTTAAACCCAGTGATTAATCTGTGATTGCACTCCATTTCATACTTTCTAATTTTCTCTTAAACTTCTTGCTCTTATGCATATTAATGCTCATCTAATAAATATTAAAACTCACACTACAAAACAAATGAAAGTACCTCAACATAAACATACTGTACTATGTTTTCCCTAGTCTTTAGATTCTAAATGATATAAAGTATATGAGTCTGACAGATTCTTGAAATATACTAAGATTTTAGTAATACTTGGCCTTATTTTTTCTCTTATGAGTCTAGTTTAAAATCCTATTTGATACAGTGCAGTAGTGCTGTCTACATTATTAGCTGGGGTTTACCTGTGTTTTTCTGCAAAAATGATCCAAAAAACAGTCTGAATTTTCAGTCTAAAAAAGAAACTTATATTATGTAAAAGGGTTGCTGGTGCTAGACTTGTTTCAGAGACTTCTTACCCAGTCATTGCAATTGCATCTTCTAGAAAAAACTGCTCTACAGGGAATGTGCTTCCTAGAGATGTAAACAATAATAAACAGATAGGAAAATAGTTTTAGTGAAATAGTCCCAATATATGTGCACAACAGGGCAAAGAATTGGAAGCTTTATTCCAACAAATCTGGTGCGCTGTTGGACAATTATAGCCTGAATTTTACTGCAAAATGGGCATCAAGCAAAAATCTTTTTTAAATAAAATATTATTTTAATCCATTTAAAGAACAAACTACTACATAAAAGAAAAAAGAAAAAAAATGAAAAAGGACATTGTGGTTGAAAAATAAAATATTAGTGAATAAACAGGGAATCTATAATTGTTATAACATTTCATATAATTATTACATTGAATATTATGAAATATATTGAACTAGACATATCTTTTAAAATAATTTAAAAACACTATAAAACTATAAACATTAATATTTACACTGATATTACCATTATTATTATTTAAAATAAATGCACATTATTTTGTATTAAAAAAACAGAAAAAATAGATAAAATTGATAAAACAAATATGTTCTAGATTGCTTTTTTGTACATGAAAGGCAATTGCATCAAACTATTGATAAATATTAAAATTGCTTTTTACTATGGTTACTACGTCTTTCAAATTTTTAAGACTGGTATAGTTTCTTCAGCTCAAATATTTTACTATCAATACAATACGATGCAAATATATAGAAACTTATAATGGAGACATTTGCTGTAAAATCAGCAGAAAGTAAAACAGTGAAGGAATTAATAGTAGAAGAAGCTGTTTTTACCTGGTATATTGACAATAGGGCAGGAATTAAAATACTGTGAAAAGATGTTTGAATTCAGAGTAGCACTCATTAGTACAACACGTAGCTCTGGTCTTTGTAATATTAATTCCTTCATAATCAATAACAAGAAGTCACTAAAAAAAAGGGAAAAATTAAAATTTTTCCAATAGTTGCATCTTTTTGCATCCTCCTTCAGTATTAGAAGTGATTCTTGGGTGTCCAAGAATCTATTTAGTTTTTAATATTCTCGTCCCAAAGCTGTAAATATATTACATATTATGGCAGAAACTGAAAAATGAACAATATACTTCTTCTGTTATTCTGGAGGGGGGGTAATAATTTGTCCTCATCGCTGAAAAGCAAATTTTAAGTCCATGAGAAAGCAAAAAATAAAGATAAATCACTGGAAGACTGAATAGTAGTTTATTTTATTCATTTTCTCTAGTGCCTGGTATAAGATTATATAAATGCTGGGAATCATGATTTGAACCCTGATTAATTGTTAAAGAAGCTAGGAATAATCCTTAGATTGTTTTGCTGACTTGATCAACAGTGCAGTTTAAAACAGAATGTGGATGTATATTCTGGTTTTGAAATGGAATGGGCAGCAAACAAATCTAACAAATAAATTCTTCCTTCTGTGTACAACAAAGACAGGGGGAAAGGAAATGTACAAATTTACAACCTTTGGACTTTTGGGACTGAAGATGACTTCACTTTTAACAGAGTTGATAACCACAGCAAAAGTAGAACTGGTGAATGAATCAGTTCCCCAAACCCCAAAATCTATTGTTCCAGGAATTAAGTTGTTTCCAGTTTGAAGAAAAATGCTGGTCCACCTCTAGATTGGCCAGATTAGCAGAGAAAAAATGGAATATTAAAATAAAAAATGGAATGCTAATTCAACAGAAGCATTTGCATATAAATAGAATAAATTTAGAAAAAGGTTATAAAATACAATAATGAAAAATTGCCCACTTTTAAAAGTTTGATTACCTTTCTTCTGTTCTCTCATGTATTTCATCAATAATAATGTGAGTTATTCCTTGTAATTTTTTATCCCTTTCTAATCTTCTCAGAAGCACTCCAGTAGTACAGTACAACAGCCGTGTTGATGAAGACTTGCATAAAAAAGATAAAATATTAAAATGGCCAAGAAAATTATTGTTCTGTCAGATTATTTTGTTTTCCATGGATCATAAAATGGCAGTCTGTTTATAATTATAGAGTTGGCATGTATCTTGGAGATCTAGTCCTATCTCCCACTCAATTCAAGAACCACCAGAACACATTTGATTATCAGTTCTGTTTGATGATCTTTAGCAAAGGAGAACTCATCACTTTGTGTGGCAGCATGTCCTCTGGCTGACATCTTAGGCAGTCAGGAAGGTTCCCCTTTCCTTCTTGTTTAACCCAATGGCTCTGCCTCTGCCTTTGGGGCAACAGAGAATCAGTTTATTCTCTCTTCTGTGAGACATCCCTTCAAATATTTAATGACCACCATCATATCACCCCTCAGTTTTCTTTTCTAGAAGCGAACTCATAAAGTTTGTTTTCCAGACCCTTCACCATCTTTGTAGCCCTGCATGTATTTGCTCAATTTTGTCATGCCCTTTTAGAATTGTGATACCTATAAACCAAATGATGGACCAGAATACAGCTGAGTGGAACATACACTTTCCATGATTTGGGCTCATAATACATCCTAATATAACATTTACCTTTTCAGTGATACCACAATGCTGGCTCATGTTCATCTTATAGTAGAAAAGAACTCAAAAAAGAACTCAGATTCAACCAGGTTTCCTCATGCTATATTTGTGTTTTACTTTTTTCCTGTCCAGATGCATGGTAGAACTTTATACTTCTCCCGATTAAATTCTATCCTATCTATTTCAATTCACTACAAAGATTGTTTATGACTAATGAAGCAATAGATCTTTCAGTATTGCAAATTGGATTCTGGCTGGCAAAGGACAGTGAAAGCCAATGTCTAATATAATTATAACTAAGCAACCTGGGACCTATTAGTATTGTTTCAGAAGTATTTCCTTAAACAGAGGAAAAAAGAATGTCTGTACTTGGGCAAAAAACCCCAATGGAGTTTAATTTTATTTAATTATTAAATTTGTTTTAATTTAATTTGTTGCCTATAATTCTGGGAGTTGCACAACAAAATATATTATAGCATTATATATTGCATATTGGCCAAAATGTGTTGAAATGACTGGTAGCATCCTTAGATCTAATAAGGAATATGTAGGGGAAATTAAAATAGTTAATCTTGACTAAAAAGAGTTATATTGAAACACATTATCACCGTTACCACTTCAACAAATGTAAAATGAAAAAAACAAACCATGACACTTTCTAGCCAGATTTGGTATCCAACAGTAATTCCAACTCTTTCTGTTCGTTCCTTGGCCACACGTTCAGCAACGGAAATGGCAGCAATCCTACGAGGCTGGGTACAAACAATGTTGACTACTTTATTAGAAGGGCCTTCAAGAGAGGAATCCAAGATAAACTGAGGTACCTGAGTGGTCTTTCCACATCTGCAAGGAAAAAAATGTGTGTGGGAAAATCACCCCATCCCTTAAATAGCACATAATCAATCACTGCATTCTAAGCTGCACTTTATGGATAATATCTTTTCTTTTAAAGAATTGTGTACGTCTCAAGACAGCACAAATCAATGAGATATAAAAGTATCAAAATCTAAGTTAAAATAAAGTTTTTTGGCCTCAAACTTCTCCTTTATAGTTATACATTTTCACTGAAATAAAAACACATTTTCCTATTTGCTAATACTGATTCAGAAGCTAGAAAAAAGAAGACCGAATCTAAGCCTCATGAAAGATTTTCTGCTGAGGACTATAACTTGAACTGTACAAAACAGATGGGACTATTACAAATTCCAATACAATTTGAGGCCAAAAAATATATGCAGAAATTTATGTTACATTGCCAAAATGGAGACTTCTTTTTGAGGATCAGATTTTGTCAGGCTTCTACAAAGCAGACAAACAAACAAGGACCTTCCCTTTGGGAAAGTATGAGGTTCCTTTACACCAGTGGTCCCCAACACAGACCACTACTAGGCCGTGCGCTGTTTGGAACCCGGCCACAGAAGTGGCAGGCGAGCATGCACGCATCCCCACTTGCATGAACAATGGCAGATGTGCACACCCACTACTCATGCAAATGAAGCTGCACATGCACGCTTGCTGGCTGCTTGTGTGGAACCATTTCTCCCTGCCAATCTGCAAAGGAAGAAAAGTTGGGAAACTCTGCTTTACACAATTTCAACAAAGAGGCTATAAAATGTTCTAAAAAAAATGTTCTAAAAAATGTTAGAATTTTATATTTGTGTTTGTAATTGAAGTTTTAAAGTGTAATTACTACTAAAGTTATATTATAATTTGAATTAACAGAAATATGTAAAGATTGTATGATTAATCTTTCATTTGATCCTACAGTAGTTGTATTACTGGCAGGTTACAACCTAACAACTAAATAAATCTCATCTTCTCATTTTTATTTTTTAGCTTGATCTCTTGGTCTGTCTAGACTTACCTAGAAATGGTAGGCTTCATAAATCATAAACACAGAGAAAGAGACACTGGTCTGGCTTTTTTTTTTTTTCCCCATTTGTTTTTCAACTAAACTAAACCAAGAAGAAAACTGATCAGCCTAAATGAGAATCTTAATCTGAGAAAAATGGTAAAGGTATCCCTCCTTTGTTATGAATATGATTTTGGGCTTCTCTCCTTTTTGTTTATAATTAATTATGAAAAGCAATACTGGCCTACTGATACATCATGCATGATGTGGAATGCAGCCTCTATTCAAGTTTGTGTATAGACTGTACACTTACCCAGTCATACCACTTATAACTAGGACTTGATATTTGCTCAGCAAGCTGAGAATGTTGTTTTTCTGTTCCCATGCTGGAAGTTTTTGTCGTTCTTGTAACATGGTCTGGTAGCGCCTAGAAGACTGACAAAAACATAAATAAAGTTACCAGCAACCATGATTAGCCTCAAATATGTGAATAACAATGATTTAACAATATATTTACTGTTCACTAAAGTAGGTAATCAACATGAATAAAAATATGTGAAGCATTTTATAAACAAAATCATGCTGTTTAAGGAACTCACAAAAGTAGAACAAATTCCAATTAGGATCCAACTGCTAATTATCACAAGTTTGGGCTGCAACATTTAATTAGTAATTAAAGTAATTTTGGCTAATGGCTGATTTTTAAAATCACAACCCAAGCTCATTACATGAATATAAATATGCCTGATTTTTTTAAAAAGAAAGTTACAATATTCCAAACCACCTTCCCACACATATTCAGTTAAAATAATTTAAAAGCTAACTATACCTTTTTTATGCTGAATTGTTTGCAAATTTTAAGATTTTCTTTGGTAATGGGCTCTGATGGAGTGCTGCTTTTCAATAAAAGTTTCTTTTTGAGATTCACATAACTTTCTTTCTCTATATTAACTGTTTGTAGGCCTCTTTGGTCATTCTCATCCTCCTCAGCTTCTACTTCTGTTGATGTTTTAAAAAAAAATCTTAACAATTAGTATGATCCTTCTACAGCAGGGGTGTCAAACTCACGTGTCATCACATGACATATCACAACTTTCCCCCCCTTCCCTAAACTGGGAGGGGCGTGGCCAGAACATGATGCATTCGGCACAGGGCCGGGAGTTTGACACCTCTGTTCTACAGCACTGATTTAACTTGGGGTGAAAGGGAAAGGCATGAATACTGTTGATACAGGGATGGTTTACTTGGTAAACCATGTTAGTTTACTTGGATGGTAAACTAACAATGGCTAGTTTACTTATTTGACAGATTTTTTCTCAGGAATTCTGCCCACCATTCCTTGAATTCATACTGATATACATGGGAGAAATACATCATACATTAATTTATTCAGGTTAAGAGTTCTATTAAATTAAATCGTGTTTTAGAAGATTTTCCCTACCAAATACTTTTTTAATTTCCTCATGATCAGAATTGTTTGCCCATTTTAGCATTTTAAACATCCTCGTATTGATTTCTCTCTTAAAAGAGGCTTATACAGATTAAAACAACACTATTATAATATGGATTTTCCTGTCAGGTGCTGGGTAATGATAATGGAACGTGAAGTTCTATTCATTAGGAGAATATCACGCTGTATTTATTTCTGTAATTAGATGTATCATGCTTTCCTCAAATAAAGTCAGGCAAAAGTTATTGTTATTGAGTAGATATTGTCATTCCAATATCTATTGTATTCCAGTGCTCTTTGTGATGAAAATGAAGTTTTTACCAATTTTCTTAAATTATGCTTTTTCAGGTTTATAATGGTGATTTTATTAGATATAATTTTCTTACGTTTTGTGAAGATACATGTTCATGCCCCTGCCCACCCAGCACGCACAAGTGGTTGCAAGTATGTGAGCGCACAAAGCTGAATTTGTGCAAGCAGTACACACACATTCATTAAACCGTTCCTTCTCCCCTCCCCCCCGGTTCTCAGAGCTGGAAAGATCGGGGACCAATGTTGTAGGGTATTTGAAGGAATCAATTAAAGGGTATAGTATACTTTCCATAAGTACTGGAAAATGAGATTTGGATTAATGAACAAAGGCTAAAGTGCTAATCCAAGTAAAATGATAATTGAAGGATTAGATTAAAGGTTCATTCTCCAATGCAAGTTTTAATGGGAAAATATGTCCTCTTGGGTTGATCTCTTTCAATTCTACAGTTCTAAACTGGGAACTCAATACACGAGAAAGACTCCAGGTTATATAATATGACATTAAAAATAGTTATATCTTTTTGACATTTGGTGTCATTTGGTGACATTTGATGTTATTTGGTGTTATCTGACATTTCTGTACTTACACACAATTCATTCCTTGAAGCACAATTCTCTCTAACTGAAAATTGCCTAGTTCTATCCATGTTAGCAAATTACTAAAAAAACAAAAACAAAGATCCAATCAGTTACAAAGTTTCTTCCGGGGTGGGATGCTACCGGTATGGCCCAGTTCTATAAAACCGATACCTCCAAAGAGCAGCTGATACCGAACTGATTTGTTTGGCCCACCGTGCCCGCCCGTGCTCTAGGCTGTTCTTCATCCTATGCTTTTAACCTCAACTGCTTATGAACAGTTGAGTGCTGCTCGTCAGCTGGAGAAATGCTCGCCGGAGCTGGTAGCGTTCATGCACGTGCAGTGTGCATTTGGCGCACATGTGCATACTCTCCAAACTGGTTGTTATGCTGGTAGGATCCCACCCCTGGTTTCTTATTGAAACTTATTCATAATATTCTTCAAGCCCACAGAGTAGGAATAATACCTAAATAATGTAATATATAAAATAATTTTGGAAGCAAAATGGAGGCATTCAACATTGATTTTCAAGATCCCAATAAAGAGTTATAAAAATGAACATACCTACAGAAGTCTGATATAGATTATTACAGCTACTTGGAAACTTTTGTTTTGGAGGCAGTGGAGGAACACTGTATTTGTGGGATGTCTTATTAAGCAATTTCAGGACCTCAACTTCATCCCTTAAGCATGTTACAAAATCATATACTACAGGTTTATTAGACTCAGATGAA
Source organism: Laticauda colubrina (assembly GCA_015471245.1). Taxonomy (NCBI): domain Eukaryota; kingdom Metazoa; phylum Chordata; class Lepidosauria; order Squamata; family Elapidae; genus Laticauda; species Laticauda colubrina. The sequence continues at coordinate 53,795,538 of BLBF01000018.1, read as the reverse complement.
ATTAAGGCCTTTTCATAAAGGAATTCTGCTAAGTGCAATCGACAAGATAAGGGCAGGTCCTCATTAGTAGAATAGAAGGCCACAAGAGGTGGTTGATATGGGTATTTATTATCTTCTGGAAATCTTACTTCAAGTTCATACACAGGAGCATTAAGTTTAAGATGAGCATCGTCTCGAATGGGGGGAAGTGATTTCTCATTGCGTGAAGTTTCATGCTTGAATTTGCATCTTGATCCAAATTTGCAATCTCCTCGAAGGTAATATTTACAGATACCCTGGGAATTTGTATTAACTATGTTACTGGTAATACTATTTCCTTGTTTTGTTTTGCTGAGAATATTTGTGAGATAGGTCAATTCTAATGTAATAGTCCAAACTCGATTTTGAATTCGTTCAACAAATTTGTCTCCACAGATTGAATGGAGGGCTAAAGCTTCTTCTTGCCTTTGTTCAAAACAATCTTTAATATTTGCTTGAACAGAAGCTTCTGTGAGCTGCGTTCTCTTTCCAAACTTTTCTGTGAAGCACTGCAAAAGTAAATGTTCCAAAGATGCTCCAATGTTACCATTGTAAGATTTCAGTACTGCTTGGCAATGCTCAGAATCAAAGCCATACCTAGGAGGAAGAAAAACAGTGTATACAAGTGCCATCTTGGCAAGAGCAACTACTACTTCTAAAATGAATATTTTAGCCTATTTTATCATATGAGAAGAAGTGACTCTGGATTGCATAATACACTTTAATTCTGCAACTAGAATGTGTATTGTTATCTGAGTCAGCAGTTGTTTTTAGACTATGAAATTTTGCATTTTATGAAGATACACCAATGGCTTGAATGATTGATGAAGCAAAGTTGAATTCCTAAAAATCTCCACAGGCAGAATAAAAGAGCCAGGAAGGGATTAGCAGTATTTGGGTTGATAGGAAATTGACTTGAATGAAGAACTTGTTTCTTTTCTCCTGCCCCCGCTGAATAATAACATAAAGAACTGGAATTTCTAGAAAAAAAGCCACCCATTGACAATAATTTGATAATTAAACAGCCTGAAATGTATTTTTTTAAATCAAAGCAAAAATTGTCTTACTGTTGAATTGCTAGATTCTGATGTCAGTGTGTTACTCCTTCAAGTAATTGCAACTATCCATTCCAATCACAATTTCTAAATTATGCAGTGGTTTTGACGTTTTAGAACAGATGCAAAAATAATTACCTGGAAAGCTTATGCACAGCAAAAGATGATACTTCCGTTTCTAGCACATGGTTCACTGTTGCTTGAGAAGCAGCTCTTGAATTGGTTTTAGTGAATGCATTGTCATCTGACCAGGACTGCTCATCATCTGACTCACTGCAATCAGCTATGTCTGACATTACTGTCCTGAAAGCATAAGATATTTCTACGGTAAGACTACAACCAATAAATTAATTTGGAGGATTAGGATTATACAAAGTTATTTTATACTTTTCTCTCTCAGTCCGGAAGTAGTTTTATTTAATTGTTCAAAGGTAGAAATTAACTGTCTTTGCACTTTGAGTTAATACTTTGCTTCTTCTAGAATGGGTACAAAACCTTGTTTGCAAAATCAATCAACAGTCTAGATATGCTAAATTTTATTCCATAATTGCATACTGTGAAAAGCCTCTTCAGTTATAAAAATAAAAGGGGTTCATATACAATTTTGTGGCATGTCATATTTAAAGAATAAGTACATTGTGTTTTTTAAAAAACTCACTTCGAACCAGAAGCCAATTCCTGCCCCTGGAGCTCACAAAGAAGTTCTTTTATTCTCTTCTGATTTTCTGAAGTCATGTGAAGAGTATGCAGAGGTGTTTTGATCTTGGATGCATGTTTGGTCTGTCCATTTCCTCTATTAACAGAACTTGACGTACAAAAAAGAAAGAAGTATATTATTTACAAATACAGTTAAGTAGTGTCAAATGCATATCCAAATACATAAAAATTCATTAGTTAAAATTATGATTAAAATGACAATTGTGCAGGATCCATCTTCTGTTGTTAGCAAATGTTCAGACAGAGTTGAAAAAGTAAGGAAGAATATGGAGATCTCTTGCCAAAGCAACGAAGAGAAAAACATATGCAAATAGTCCTTGACCTACAAGGTCTCAATTTTTGGTTATAAATTGTTAAGGTTAAGCAAGGTACCCACATTTAATAACTGCAACACCTTTTTACCACCCTCCCAGGTACGGTCGCCAAGAGACTGAGTTGGTCATTAAGCAGACAGAGCAAAAGAGTTGCCTGTTAAAGGCAAGCACCTTTTCTCCCTGCACAGAAAAAAATGTATGTGCTGGACCCGAAAAATAAAGTTTAGATCCCATTATCTCATAAACTCAAAATGAAACTCGGATATCCTTAATTTATTTGGCCTCCAGCTAAATACTCATTCCTAACTCTATGATGCTACATTCAGTTCATATTCTAAAGAATAATTCATTTTGCTAACCTGTATGCATCTTCTGTTTCACCAAAAATGCAGAAATCATCATCCCACATTTCATCCAATCCTTTTTTGCTGCTACTGCTTTGATGTTTGCTGCCACTGCCTTGATGTTTACTGCCACTACCTCCTCCTTTTCCTCCTCTACTTTTGGGTCTCCCTCTTCTCTTTGCTGAACTCATTTTTTAGCTAAAGGGGAAAAAAACATGAAACAAAATGCTCAAGAGTGAAGTATAGCACTAGGTTTATTATGTAAACATACAGTAAAGGTATCCATTGACATCATTCATTGGTCAGCTCTCACCTACAACCCATAACAAATACAGTGGAATTTATTTTCTAGTAAATTTGCTTTGGTCACAGTATTTGTATGTTATCTATAAGAGTATAGTTATCAATAAGGATCCACTTATGACATGGGCAACAGTATATCATACTCCATTAGATCAAGTTTAAATCAATAAAATTAATTAAATTATATCTGTAGAGGTATATATACAATATATACCACTGCATGCTGTGCGTTACATTCAATGTCACCATAAGAGCAGCAACAATTGTTTGGATGAATTATACTTTGCTGAATTTGGTAACTAAACTTTTGGAGATTTTTATGTCTGTCTGTTTCTCCTTTTCTATCTCTTTTCCTGTTATGGAAAGCCTTGCAAATATGGTTATTTTTTTATTCAAATTGCAAGGAATTGGTGGGGCAAGACGCAAGGTAAAAAAAGATTTTTTAAAAAAACCATACATTTTGTACAAGTGTATTATAAATTATAATGTACATTATATACTATATTAAATACAACACCCTAGTATAAGTTATAATAAATCACAATAAATTATGTTTTCCCTAACTGAACATATCAGTGCTCACCATTGGGGGTGGGATGGGGAGAACCTCAGTATTCACAGTGAAATTATGAAAAACCATATAGAGAATTATAGTTGGTGACCAGCACAGTTTATTCAACTAACGTAACATAAGCTTGTGAGTTTAAGTCAGATCTACAATTAAGTGCCACTAATTTCAGGGGCCAAGCCTGAGATATCCTTCTGCAAAGAACACTCCACTACAATTATTATAAAAAGCCACATTGCATCACTTAAACACTATATGCTGGATTGAAATTCCTCATCTCCCTCAATACTTGCAGGCATCTCATTTTCAGCGTTTCCAAAGACATTTTCAGAAAACTCACAGCCTCCCTGCATATGTATTGTAAAACAGCTTTCTCCGCCCCTAAACTCTTCGTACATTTGCCTTCTTGTTAAGGAACTAGTAAGCCAACGGAAGGTTACCGCCTTGGAGAAGATCACCTGAAAGGCACTGTAAATATCACTCCTCCCTCCCCATCAGAACAAACCTCTGTCTTTCCTGCTAATTATCCTTCGCACATACATCCGCTCCGGCCCGCAATCTCAGTCGAAGCCAAAGCTCGACGATCCCCTGGAAGTAAAAAGCTTTCGCTTCCTGTAAATCTTGTCGCCATAGCGACCGCGGATGCAACTTCCGAGTTATGTCGGGTGAGTAGTGATTCCAAATGATTGTTTCAAAACAAAAACAAGAAAGGGAAGGTATTTCTTGATCGAAAAGTGATGTTTCAGGACACGAAGAATTTGCACCTCTCCAGTGAAATGTTGATGTGTCTGTAAACGTATAAAATGGTTTTGCACTCAAAAGATCAGTTAAGTGTAGAATACTTTATGGGTGACAGATAGAAAGATGAACTAAGCTTGAGCAGATGATGATGATTATTCTCTCTCTCCCTATGTGTGTGTATATAAGCCTAAAAAAAAACACCATATATATATATTTATATATATATATATATATATATATATATATATATATATATATAT
>BLBF01000018.1:53713076-53771218 GCA_015471245.1 Laticauda colubrina | reverse complement strand
GTTTGCAATGACGGGTGACAGTGGTGATCCCATAGGGGCTCCTTCAATTTGCTTGTACCTTTGTCCTTTGTATATGAAATATATGTTGGTTAGGCAGTGTTCTGTTAGTTCCATGAAGTGTTTAGCTGGTTGGTATTTATTTTTGATGGTTTCAAGAGTTTCTTTTATCGGGACACTGTGTTCCTGTATTACACTGAAAGCCTGTATTCCTGTATTCCTGAAACACTGTGTTCCTGTATTGGAGGCTTTCAGTGCAATATTGGAACATAGTGTTGCCAGCCAATCAAAGCCACAAAACAGACAGAAGAAACCAGAAACACCAATCAAACTAACTCCAAGAACAATAAACACAGACCAAGACTCCCAACGAATCAGGATGTAGAAAAAAACATCCTGGCACAGCAATAGGCTAGCCTCAAATTTAAAACCAACGACTGTGATAGCCTGACCCACATGCAAACTCAATACAGAAGCCTGATGATGGCAGATGAGATTCTGCTGAAACGTTGCTACAACTTTAAAAGCACTATAATGACGTGGGATAATACCCGAAGGAAGCTGAACAGCACACATGTAAATACCCGTGAAAACTTAAAAAAACAAATATATATATATATTTGTGTGACTTGATTGAGTGGGGGCTTGACTGTGTTCTGATTGGGTAGGGGTGTGTTCTCATTGGTTGGGGGTTTGGCTGTGTTCTGATTGGTAGGTGGGTTGGCTGTGTTCTGATTGGCTGGGGGTGTGTTCTGTTTAGGTGGGGGCTTGTTTGTGCTCAGGTTAGTCTTAGTTGCTGGGGAATTTGAGTTGGTGAGCTGTGATCTTGTTGTTTGGCTTCGTGTTCGTGGCCGTGCCACATCTTCATGGTGGGTGTCAGTTCGCTTCTTGTATGGGTCAGAGGGGTTTGAAGCGGGTAGTGGTGCAGCTGCAGTACGGCTTCTGGTTCGTGGTCATGTCTCATCTTCTGTGTGAGTGTGAGTCTTTTTTTCTACGTGGAAATGTGGTGGTAGCATCTTGTGTGGCACTCATGGGTGTGGGTCTGGTGTCATTCTTCATGTTAGATACTCATTTATTAATGAGGGCAGGTTTCCAAATGGTTGGTAGGCGGGAGGTATCATCTTGTTTATTCATGCTGTGTGGGCATTTTTCTATCTCTATGGCTTCTCTGATTATTCTGTTGTTGAAGTGTTTGGTTTTGGCGATAGTTCTGGTAAGAACTATCCAGGACTATCCAAGAACTACCAGAACTATCGCCAAACCGAACACTTCAAGAACAGAATAATCAGAGAAGCGATAGAGATAGAAAAACGCCCACACAGCATGAATAAACAAGATGAGACCTCCCGCCTACCAACCATTTGGAAACCTGCCCTCATGAATAAACAAGTACCTAACATGAAGAATGACACCAGACCCACACCCAATCAGAACATAGTCAAGCCCCCACCCAATCAAGTCACACCCCCACTAGCAGTTAAAAGGAAGAAGCAGCTGCAAGCTCACATTACTCTGAGAAGCACAGAGCTGAAGAAACAAGCCTGAAGATGATGAATGAGACTTCATCGAAACATTGCCTAGATTCCAATTTTACGTGGGAGAAAACCCGAATAACCAAAGATCCACATACAAATACCCGCAAAAACCTCAGAAAACATATATATATGTTTTATACATATACATATACATATACATATACATATACATATACATATACATATACGTATACATACATACATACATACATACATACATACATATATATATATATAAGCGGTGGTTTATTTTATGATCCCCACAGGAAACATGCTTAATCATTGTAGAGTGTAATAAAAGATGTAGCTTTCCAAATAGTTATTTCCAGTTTTCTAAGGTTTATCATGCAGCACAGAATTTAGAATTATTTTACATACAATGTTTCTTGTAAAACTATTGCACAAATATCTAATAACATTTGTGCATCACTTTTTGTCTTCTACATGGATAGAAAAATTGTATTTTTAAATATATTAAACCAGGCTTGTCAGTCCATATCTTAGCAGGAAGGTTTTGGAAAGTGAAAAACATGAGAAAGGGATTTTAGGTGCATGTTTAGGCATCTGGGAATAAATAATCCCAGAAAGTTATTAGAACTAAATTTAAAGTGTTTGGAAATCTAGTAAATTGTAACTTTTCTGGGGCAATTTCTAGATCATCCTAATATGGAAACATCTCACATGGAATATCATTACTTATAGTTATCTTCAGAAAACTGGGTTCATTAATTTAATATCTGACCTTTGGTACAGTAACAAAAACATGGAGTTGTTTTTTTTTGCCACAGTGGCACTACTTGGTGCTAACCCTACAATCGGGTGGGATCCTACTGGTATAACAACTGGTTTGCTGAACTGCGTGTGCAAATACTTGTAAATCAATTTCTCTTTCTGTTGATGTGCAGCACTCAGCTGTGCCATGCAAAGCAACTCAGGTTGCTTTAGCAGGGAATAAAGGACAGCCAATAACCCAGGCGGGTGGGTGGGCCCAACCAAAGAAAAGAAGATCTTCAGAGAGAACCAGTTCGGTGTCAGCTGCTCTTTGGAGTTATCGGTTCAATAGAACAGGGCCAAACCAGTAGAATCCCACCGCTGCCTACAATATAACTGAGATAAGAAAAGTAAATTGGAATAAATGAGGGAAAAAAACCTGCCATTCTTTTTTTGTGTATTTACAAAAAATTAACTAGAGTAAGTGAGCACTGCAAACAATTACATATTCCATTGCATGTTCATAGCATAAGTCTTCCATCACAATACTGGCCATTTCTGCACAGCTGCAGGGATATCCACAGAGTGTTTTAAAAATTCGAAATGGGGGGGGGGGTGAGCTCACTATTGAAACCCTGCTACTTTTTTGGTGCAACACACCATAGAAAAGGTATAAGGTTTTGATCCTGTGGTTGCCATCTTGATTATTATAGCATCTATATATGTATATTGTACACACACATACAAAAAAATCCTGCAATGGTGATAGATTGTATAGAAAGGTATCAGAGGTTCAAAACAGGACTGTGTGTTCTATAAAAAAGAGAACTTTGCATTTGAACAAATTGCAAATCACTCTGTTCCCTTTTATATCTATATTTATAGTAAGTCTAATAAGTCAGGTTAATTGACTGAAGTTCTTTATTCCCACAGGAGAAACTGAAAGTGTGCCAGTGATTAACCCAGCAACACAGATTGCCCAGGTAAAAAAAAGAGCAAAATGCTGTAAAGAATCCCAGCTATATAAGAATTAGCGAGGCTTTTGAAACCTCAAAGTATAATTCAAACTAAATTTTAAAAAATCAACACAAAACAAACTAATCATAATCAATTTGATATGTTAATTATACTAATAAGAAATAATTTTTATATTCAAAATATCGTCCTTTCTCATTCTGTTTTATGGGGCTTACCTAGACTATAACTTCACTTTTTTAGGGTATATTGCTCTTTTCCTATAATACCGAGTAGGAAGGGATTCTGATGCATATACACAAAGCTACCCCACTGGATATCTACCAGACCAAGGTGGTTCACAAAACACAGAAATCTCAAGAAAGGGTAATATTTAAAGTCCACTATTTTTGATTGGATTTAAGGCTATTAAAATCATGACGAGATTATTGAAGCGGAGGCAGTAAAAGGGAAGAATAGAATCAGGAGATACCTAAACTACAGCTTTCAGCAGAGAATGTCCACCCTCTTCTTGAATACATTTGACAAATAGAACCCAATACCTCTGTAAACAAAGGTGATAACCCTAAATGCATGGGCCTCAAAATAATCTTGAGCACCATGCCTCACATTACAAGTTTGTTGTTGCAGGACTTTGTGTAGGGTGGTTTAAGATTCTAGGTTTCCCTGGCACATTTTTCAGGGGTTTGCAATTAAAAAGAAACAGAGGGATGGATAAAGAAACAAGTAGAATGAACAGGGGGAGAATATTTATTTAATATTTTTTTCCATAAATCACAGTGGGCTTGGTCTGGGAAAATGATGGATGACATGTAATACATATGTATCTGTACTTATTACTGGACTTCCCAATCAACTATGCTGTCCTGAATGGAGTTTAGCAACAATTATTTAAGTTCAGTATATGTTGATTATTCCTTGCACTAAGAATGCTTTTAAATGCTTTTCAATAAAGTTATAAGAAATAAGGGAAAATATGTGTTTAGGACAGTACATTTTAGCTGAGTTTATGTGGCAAAGAGAAAAGGGTTCTTTTTTTTTTTTTTTTGAGGATTTGGGTTCCTATTGCATGAAAAGCAACTGATTTTAATTAAGAAATAGTTAAAACTGTCATTTAAAAAAATACAGTAAAACCAACCACCACCTTTGACTTATTAACCTACTTTTCTGCGATCTAAGGGCCAAAGTTGAAACACTTTAAAGCCAAATCAACTTTCCCCCCAAAAGAAGGGGATGAGGAAAACCTGGCAACTGTACTGTAGCATTATTGAAATATTAGTAGCTTGTGATAAATGGCAATCTTCAATATATGAGGTAGAGGATTACTTTTGATACAGAGGCATAGTAGATTTGAATTGTTTCATTCTGCTCATGCTTGGTCAATTTTTTTAGCTTCCTGATTGGATGACTGAAGACACCTGGGGTGTGTGGCAGTTTACATGCATTATTATCTACATTAACACACAAGAGTTCTGGATACTAGAGAGAGGATTGTACTATAGGATGGATGTTTACTAATTTCTGAAGAGTGATTTATTTAAGGTGAGGAACTTTGCTAGAATTTGGAGTCATCAAATCTGTCTGATGCTGAGATTGCAATAACTCATAGAAAAACAATAATATTGTAGAAAGAATGCAGCACTTCAATGCAATCCCAAGAAAGGCTGCTGCTTCTAGAATAGAAGCAGTTTCTAGTGTGAATTTTAACTGAATAGGTAAAACTGTTGTTAACCCTTCCACTTAAGAGTATTGTGGCATGGTAAAAGAGTCAAGATTGAAGCTCCATCACTATTTATTTATTTGTTTATGTTTGTGTATGTGTGTGTGATATATGCAACACACCTAAAAAGAGATCTTGTGATTGCAACAGCCACACTGATTTTTTTCATCCTCTTGTAGATCTCCCAGCTTTTCCCATCTCACCCTTTTCATTTATTTCAATGTGTTTATAGTCTGATAAATTTTATAAGAAAGAATCTTCATGATAATAAATCTGACAAATTGATATCAAATATGTAAAATCATTTTTGCATTGAGTGTAGCCATACTAATTCTTGGTTGCTCAAAATCTGACTGCTAATTTATGTTTTGATATATTAAAATATATACTTCTATATGTGTATGTCTATCTGTCAGATATGTGCACATTTCACTCAGGATTTAAATTATGTAAAGGAAAGCATCAGGTGGCTGTTCTGAACATTCACAAATGTTGCCTATTCAGTCTTTACTTTCAGTATAGCCACTAATAGGCTGATAAAAACTGTGAATAAAGGTCACATTGCAATAGATAGTTGTGTCATCCTGTCTGCAATTCAAGGCCATCAACTTGTTTGAATCTACAAGCCTGGACAATGCATTACTTGTTACAAGAGTAGACCTGTACAGTTTATTCCCTCTAAATTGAACACAGCTGAGCAACTTTTAACTGCAGCCTCTTAAGGACATGATGAAAACCAATTTGGTGTGGTCATTAAAGCATCAGGCTAGAAACTGGGAGACCGTAAGTTCTAGTTCCCTTGGCCATGAAACCAGCTGGGTGACCTTGGGCCAGTCACTTTCTCTCAGCCCTAGCAAGGAAGCAGTGGCAAACTACTTCTGAAAAACCTGCCAAGAATACTGCGGTGTTCAGGCAGTTTCCAAGAATTGGGCATAATTGAATGGAAGATTTTAAAAAAGGACATGATAATCTACATCTTGATTAGACTTTCACACCATTTTTGTTCCATGATTAGAAGTCCACTATGCATGGCTGATGAGCTGCTATGCCGCCTGGTTAGGTATGAAACTAGTTAGTATAGTGTAGTAATTAAAATGTTGGACTAGTAATGGGAAGATCCTGTTAATGTATTAACATACTTACCTGCAGTTGGTTGATCCGTGGTGGTGGGAAATTTAAAGAGCTGTCACTGGCCACAGCCACGAGCAGCCCGACTATAAAAGGGCTGCCATGGTTTCTTTGGTGCTCAGTCCTAGAAGGAAGTAAAGATAACTGATTATCATGCTCGTGTCCTGAATCTCATTCCCATGATTTAACACTGGCGACGAGGATGGGATTCTGAGACAAAGGGAACCAGCGAGCACATGGTGACTGACAAACACTGGCAACGCATCGAGACGAAATGGCCGTAAACAACAAGCCACCCGCACTGTTTGATCCAGCAACTGAAGACTGGGAATTGTACATCGACCGATTCCTCATGTTCCTTGAAGGGAACAATCTCAATAATATATCCAAGCACAGGAAGAGCTGTCTTCCTCACACATTGCAGTCCTGCGGTACTCAAGATGGCCAAAGTGTTAGCGGTACCCAGTGACGTGAAAACAATGGCCTGGCTGGACCTTGAAAGAATACTAAGGGCTCACTTCACACCAACCGTTTCCTGCCTCATCAAACGACACAAATTTTATTGGCACAACCAAAGAGAAGGCAAGAGCATTTGTGATTTTGTTGCAACTCTAAGGGAGATTGCCGGAGCGTGCGAATTCCTAAACATGGATGAAGCCATGACAGACTGAGTGGTCCTGGGGGTGAGAGATCTTACTACAGGGTCGATTATTAATAAAACCCAAAATAACACTCAAAGAAGCAATAGAAGAGGCTACCGCAGGAGAAGCAATGCAGAAATCAGCAGCCGCCATGTGGAAAATGAATAAAGCACCATTGAAAACCCCTAAAAACACCACCACAACCCACTATGAGGACATCGAGTCCACATTGGAAGATGACGAGGATGAAGAAGGGGTAAATCAACTCGGTTTGGAACAGGGCAGAAGGGACTGGAACAGAAAAAGAAAGGAATTTCATGTGCTGGCTGCGAGGGGAACCATCCACGTTCCGAGTGCCATTTCCTAGGTGTAATCTGCAAACATTGTGAACACTAGGGACATATTGCTAGGCATGCTGAGCAAGAAAAAAACTATGGCCCTAGACAAAGATGGATACACTCTCCCCAAGAGAGGGAGAGACAAACAGGGAGCCGTTGGAACCAAGACAACAGAAACAGGCGAGGGAAAGAGACAAGCAACAGAAGAGATGAAACACACCAGACAGTGACCATTGGATACTCCAACACAACAAACACCAGGAAAGTATATGTCCAAGTACAATAGAGGGCCAACCCTGTTGGATTGAAGTGGATTCCGGGTCATATTTATCAACGGTATCATGGAATACTCTAAAAAGATTGATACCCAATATAAACTGGGAAGAACTCAAAAGACAAACACTGATGCTGAAAGACTACCAAGGGAACAAAATACCCATAGTGGGCATTGGACAATTCAAGGTAACATTCAAAAAATACACCAGAGTCCTCCCACTAACCATAGTCGACGGGAATCGGCCAAGCCTACTGGGACTCGAATGGTTTGCACCATTAGGAATCAAAGTCACAGGGATAAACAGCATCACTGAGACAGAGTGGGAAGAGGACCTAATGGAAGAATCCCGAGATGTGTTCAACAGAGAGCTGGGCAAGTACTGGGAGTCCCCAATTTCCTTTAACCTAAACCCAACCATAGCCCCTATAGAGTTAAAGGTGAGGTGGGTTCCTTTTGCATTAAAACCAAAGATTGATGAGCAATTGGATAAACTCATCACACAAGGGGTTCTAGAACCAATTGACCACGCAAAGTGGGAAACCCCAATTGTTACACCAATTAAACCAGATGGGTCTGTGTGCATCTATGGGGACTACAAAGCAACCCTTAACCACGTGCTCCAACAAAGCATGTACCCTGTCCCAGTGGTACAGCATCTATTACATTCCCGGGGGGGGGGGGAAATCTTCGCGAAACTAGACCTCACACAGGCCTGCCAACAATTACCCATTGACCCCGAAACAGCAGAAGCCCAGACAATCGTGATGTACAAGGGGGCATTCAAATGCAACAGGTTACAATTTGACATCAGCGTTGCCCCAGGGGTGTTCCAGAGCTTAATGGTACGCCTATTGCAAGGGATAAAAGGGGTGGTGCCATACTTTGACGATGTCCTCGTATCAGCCAAGGACAAAGAACAATTGCGAGACCACCTAAGGGAAGTCCTAAGTAAATTCAGGGAGGTGGGACTAAAAGTAAAAAAGGAGAAGTGCCAATTAGCCGTTGGCAAAGTTGAATTCCTAGGATACCTTATAGACAGCGAAGGAATCCACCCCACAGAAAATAAAATCAGAACAATCAAGGAAGCCCCCAGACCCATGAATAAAATTGATCTGCAAGATTTCATAGGACTCATTAACTTTTATAATATATTCCTACCACAGAAAGCAACCATTGCAAAACCACTACACAAGAAAGCAACCTGGGCCTGGGGCCAACGGGAAGAAACAGCATTCCAGGAAATAAAAAACTTGATCACATCAGACCGCGTACTAATCAATAGAGCGAAACACTCCCAATAACCCTAACCTGCAACGCATCACCTTTCATCGTTGGCACTATCCTCAGCCACGTATTACAAGATGGGAAAGAAGCACCCATAGCATTCTATTCAAAAACCCTGTCAAAACCCTGTCAAAACCGGAGCTGAACTACAGCCAACTAGACAAAGAGGCATTGGCCGCTGTCACCAGAATAAAGCGTTTCCATGAATATATCTATGGGAGAACTTTCACACTAGTCCCAGACGACAAGCCACTCCTGGGCATCATCTCAGGAAACAAAGCTACACCTAATATACTGTCACCACGAATGATGGAATTCTTGGCTGCCTACAACTACAAATTAACATACCAACCCGGAAAGGACATAAATCATGCTGACATGCTTAGCCGTTGCCCTCTACCTGACATAGAAGACGACCCAGCTGGTCAGAATTCTTGGCTGCCTACAACTACAAATTAACATACCAATCCGGAAAGGACATAAATCATGCTGACACGCTTAGCTGTTGCCCTCTACCTGACTTAGAAGATGACCCAACACCAACCACATTGACCTTCCAAATGGAGACATTAAAACCTACCCATAACAGCAGCAGACATCGCTAGGGAAATAACTAGAGACAAAACCCTGATGCAAATTTTAAATTGGGTAGGAAAAGGATGGCCAGAAACTGAGATCAACGAGACCGCCAAACCGTTCCAGAATAGACAAACAGAACTCTCAATGCTGAAGGGGTGCATACTATGGGGGGATCTGCTGGTCATACTGGACGTTTTAAGGAAAAGCATACTAGAGATATTACATGAGGAACACCCAGGTATTGTAAAAATGAAATTCCTGGCAAGGTGTTATGTATGGTGCTCAGGGATGGATAAGGAAATAGGGGACTGGGTAGCAACATGTAAACGCTGCCAGGAATCTAGGCCAACACCCCCCACAGCACCAAAACACGAATGGGAAACACCAAGGGGACCATGGTCAAGATTATACATTGATTTTGAGGGCCCAACCAAAGGGCATACTTTTCTAATAGTTGTAGACGCTTACTCTAAATGGCTAGAGGTAAGCATCATGCACTCCACCAGAACAGAAGCCATCATTAGACAGCTCAGGAAACTTTTTACAACATATGGATTACCAGATTTAATTGTATCTGACAACGGTCCACAATTCATGCAAACAACATTTGAGGGATTTCTACCCTGTTTCTCCAGCAATAAGGCCTCCCCCAATAGGAAGTCCCAGCATGTTTTATAGGCATGAAATGAAATTAAGCCCCTCCCCCCAAATTAAGGCCTATATTAAAACATGCAAAATGGGGGAGAATGGTGTGGGGGGGGGGGGCTTGCTGTTAGAAAGTACTTTTGTTGCACACCCAGATATGGTGCTGCCTGTGTTGACCCCAATACGAAGTGCCCCACCAACGCTGAGGTCAATATCCAAGCCGTTGCCACCCACCCGCCCAAAGATGCAAAGGGGGGAATTAAGTCACCCCTGAAAAGACGGCCTAGCCATTTTTGGGGGGCTCAAAAAAAAAAAGACTCGGCCTTATTATATGAGAAACACGGTAGCACAACATGGGATAAGGCATGCACTGACAGTGCTGGGACACCCATCCATGAATGGACAGGTGAAACGCATGGTACATTACACAAAGGAAACATAAAAGCTGTGGCCTGGGGACACACAAGAAAAGATAGATAAGCTACTAAGCATACAACACATGACACCCAGTGCCACAACAAATAAAAGCGCAGCAGAGTTACTAATGAGAAGGAAACTAAGATCACACCTAGACAGACTACACCCCACATATAGCCCAGAAAAACCAGCAGACTCCTCCAATAATTGCTGTACCCAGTATTCGCAAAAAATCTTATGAGGGAACCATTGTGACCTAGATAACTGGAGGGAACTGGTGAAGGTGACCCAGATAACTGGACCCCTTTCGTACAGGGTAGACACCACAGACGGGAGGAGCGGGAAGAGGTACATAGACCAGCTCAGATCTAGAGTTATGAAGGGTGATCCAAACCAACCCATGGAATGGGGGAGAGACCCTTCAAACAAAACAAATCCAGGGAAGAAGGGGGAGACCCCTCAAATATGACCATAGGGGAGGGGGGAGACCCCTCAAGCAAACAAAATACAACCAGAGAAGAGGGGGGAGACCCCTCAAACAGACAAAACACAAGTAGAGAGGAAGGGGGAGACCCCCCATGAGCAAGAAAAACAACAGAACAAACCCTGACAACTACACAACAACCACTACTAACATTAGCCCCGGTTGAAAAATGCAAACACGTACCTGAGACCAAGGAAGAAGGTAGATCGGGGAGACAGGAACAGGTCCAGAAGGATAGTGGGAAAGCAGCCTCTGGCGGAGCGGCATGGCTGACTCAACCTTCCAGGAGGTTCCAGGAAGACAGACGGGAGAAACAACAGATCTGCCTGAACAGTCCAGAAGCCAAACCGTGACAGAGCTGCACAGGTCCAGTCGGACCCATAAAAGCCCGGCCTACATACGTGATTACATATGGTAGGGGAGGCTCAGATTGGTTGGACTGGACCAGGTGTGGAGGGGTGTTATGTATTAACATACTTACCTGCAATTGGTCGGTTCGTGGCGGCAGGAAATTTGAAGAGCCATCACTGGCCACAGCCGCGAGCAGCCCAACTGTAAAAGGGCTGCCATGCTTTCTTCGGTGCTCAGTCCGAGAAGGAAGTAAAGACAACTGATTATCATGCTGGTGTCCCGAGTCTCATTCCCGCGATTTAACAGATCCCAATTCAAGTCTGCTCTTGGTCACAGAAGTTCACTTGATGGCTTTGTGCCAGTCATGCACTCTTAACCATATCTACTTTGCAGGATTGCTATGGGGAAAATATTGGAAGGATTGCTGTTTATTGCCTTAAGTTCCTGAAGGAAAGGTGGAATAGAAATTTAACAAATAATGATTTAAAGTGATGTTGTCTTTTAATGACCCTGTAATCCCTTACATCGAGATGGAGTTGAGGCAACTGAATAGAGTTGAATGTTTACTGGCCGGATGCCCTTCCTGTCTCCAATGCAGATTTCACAGCTGACATTTACTCATTGTGCCCAGAGAGTAAGAGATATGTGCCGCTACCTAGGATTGAACTCACAGCCTCCTTATTGTGAGGCAAGAGCTCTGCCTCTAAACCGCTGCACCACCCTAATGATTTAAAGTAATATCAGATTTAAAAGAAGAAAACAATATTTTTTCAGGATATTTCCTAGTTCTTATCGCTATGAAGAAAAAATGGATATATATTAAAATATAAAAACACAAAATGATTTTTCAAGGATCACTCTAGAATTTTTTTTTTTTTAAACTGGGAACACCTGAAGTATATAGATGCTGATCAGGCAAACAGGTTGTCTTGCACAGTGTTCTGCTTCCTACATCTGTTCATTGTATTGCTGCTTCCTAAAAGCTATGGAAAACTTTATAGTTGAAAGATGATGACAGTGCATACCACACCCTAGAGTGCAATAAGCCCAGCCTTTTATTATTTATTGCTATTTTTAAAATTTTATGTCATCCGTCTCCCCTATAAGATGACTCTTTTCTTCCATATTGCTTTCATTTAGAATAGAATAAAACATTATTGTCACTTTAAATGTATACTTATCAGCATACATTAAAAATGAAATTTCATTGCATTCAGCTCTCAAAAGATAACCATTATTCATGTACCCACATCCACACATATATATGACATAGAGGAATATCACAGTCTAGATCTAATGTATACATATATATGGTGAAAAAAAACGATTCTGCAAATTTACAAGAGGGATGGAATAAGGAACAAACCTGTTACAGAATCTAGTAGTCTTGCTACATTTGGTACAGATTGTAATCTGGGGGTTGGAAGTTTTTGAGACATGGTAGAAAATTATCTTTTCCATCTGGAGAATGAAGAGTGGAAGGCATATATATATGCATTTCTCCTGAAATAGAAGCATTATTATGGGAAGATACCTTTTTCCTGTGATTTGCTAGGTGCTTAACTTTTTTGGTTACAACTAAGGCACCATCATTGAATTGCAGGTGGTGGTAATGAGAGTGCAAGGAGTGTGTTTAGAGGCAGATCTGGAAATCTCTCCATTTTGATCGGCCTTTGCAAACCTCCCTCTTCAGAATGAAAACTATTTCTAATATACTTAAATGACTGGTTGAAGTTAAACACTGAAATACATTTTGCTGGAGGGATTATAGATAGAGATAAGATTGGAGGACCACCTACCCTGGTGATGGCGAACCTATGGCACATGTACAACAGGTTGCACGCAGAGCCATTTGTGCGGGCATGCGAGCTCCAGCCAAACTTACCTGCACTTCGCATGCGCATGTCTCCCAGCTGATTTTCAGCCCATTTGAGGCCTTTTTCGGCCTCCCAGAGGCTCAAGGAAAGCCTCTATTGTTTTTGGAGGCCAAAAAACAGTCCAGTTTCATCACTTCTGGTATTTCCTCAAACAAGCTGAAAATCAGCTGGGAGACATGTGCATGTACAGTGCAGGTAAGGGGGTGGCAAGGGAGGATTGTGTGCCGATGCGCAGGGGGTTGGGGGGTCCTCATGCGCATTGCCTTCTGGGTGCTGGCACATGAGCGCATGTGCAATTTTCGGCACAGGAACCCAAAAAGGTTAGTCACCACTGCCCTACCCCATCAGGGGGAAAGGAAAAGCCAAGATGTCTTAGCAGGCAATTGACAAGAAAAACAGGTAGGATAGTAAAAACTTGCACCTCAATAAGATTAGTACCGTTTATAAGAAATGTCTAATTCTGTGGGAGAAGACATGCTGTAGAAATTTCACTTCCTGATATGTCAAATAGAAAAGTTGGTTAGAATATAATGGATAAGATCTTTCTCAGTAGAGATTCTGAAAAAAATCACAGATCAGACTTTTTTACTCTGCCTGAAAATTTGTTTTGGTTGTAACACCCGTAAACCACAAGTGGCCTACTAGTGTTCTCGCTGGAGTTTATGAAATTGTAAGCCAATATTTGCGGAAGAATAATGGTGAAAATAATTATAGACTTGATGAACTCCTGGATTATAGCTCTCCACCCACATTTCTACAACCCCGAAAGCTACTGCTGTTATTAATTAAACGGAACATTAAATGTTGTCATTTTGACATGAGAAACAAAAGGGCTTATGAAAGACCCAAAATAGGTTTAAGACAATGTTTTTAAATGAAAGAACAAAATAAAAGCCATGCCCCCTTAACACTTTTAATGGTTGCCTTCACCCTCCCAAAATATTATATCAAGCCCCTTGTCGCTAGATGCACATTATGGAGGAAATGTCACAATTAAAAGAAGACTATATGAGTTAAATAATAGAATCCATCTTGTTTTCCAAGACACTGAGAATTTATATGGGTTTTAACTCATTAGTTGCAGGCTCTGGCTTCTGAACTTAAAAGTAGCTTCACTGAAGCAATGCAGGAACTTTCAAGAATTCAACATGGAGAGTATGCTCTTGAGGAGAAAGTTCAAAGCTGCCGGTGTGCAATGGAGGAAAAAGTGGCCGAGATGAAAAATTCTCTAAATGATTTCAAGGTAGGCATGCAAGTATTCTGGGGCACTAGTTTTTGAAGATCAAAAACAGATGGTCTGCTACATGATACAATGAAAAAGAAGAATTGAAAACCAGATCAGAACTAATAGCATAAGGGTAGAACTGGAGTGGTGTTCATATCTACAAATACAGTCATGATACACACAGGATGTGAAAATATGGGGCATCAAAAGAGAATTAACAGCATTAGATAAAACAGTTAGTAGGGATTGATGATAAATTGATAAAGGTGATATATACTTACCTATTAAACTATAAAATGGAGGAAGAAGAGGTAAAAGAAACTGGTGGTATGGGCCAAAAATTTTGGATATAATATTGAATTGGCTAGATGGCAGAATCTTTGGGAAAATAAAAGGAAATTAACATTGGCCACATCATATAAGGAAAATTTACACAAAATATTTTATAGGTGATATCTTCCTCTGGCAAGGCTGGCCAAAATGTCTAGAAATTTATCACCAAAATGTTGGAAATGCAAGGATCTACCAGGCACATACTATCATATGTGGTGGACACGCAATCACGCAAGGAAATATTGGCGACAGATTCAGAAATGGTTAGAGCAAATGGTGGGAGAACATATATAATTTAAGCCAGAATTATTCCTATTAGGAATAATAACAGAAGGTTACAGTAAAGGCTCAACATATTTAATACTACATAAACTGACAATGGCAAGAATGGTTCATGCACAACAATCAAAGAATGAAAATATGCTATCAGAAAGACAGATAATAAGAAAAAAACTGGCTTATGAAGAACTTGATAGACTAACTTTAGAAATGAAAAATAAGGGGGAAACAGAATACCATGATACTTGGAATAAGTTCTATCAGTGGTTGCAAAAGAGAGGTGGAGGTCGGAATAAAAAGCAATCAGGATAAATAGATCTAGAATCTAATATGATAGAGGATTTAATTGAATAGGATGGTCAAAACAACTATAACAAAATCAATATTGTACAAATAATATGAATGTTAATTGTTTAACATTACCCTCGTATGTATGGCAGAGTAATGCCAGGACAGCTGCACTGCGTTTGATATTTGCATTTGTAAGCCTGGCGATGCAGAAAGTTGAAAAAGTACAAAAGGACTACTTACTGACAAGGAGATGGCCTGGTGTGTGTTGAACAATTGTTATTAACAATTAGTGTAGCAAATAATAGACTAATTTACCTTTGTGTTTAATTATAGCAGTATTCTGTGCTATCCCTAGATAAATTAGCTTCTCTCAGCCTTCTTCACATAACATGAACCATTTGAAAAAGGAGTGGACAGATTTATTGCAAAGTGGGCTGTTTTCCTTCTCTTTCTCCGATGATTCATAGTTCTGAGTTTTCTTCGTTATCCATAACTCAGGCAGCCTCTTTCGTTTTATCAACTCAATTATTCACAACTAAGAAAATGTTTCAATATACAGCTTAGTAATATTTGGGTAATTTAAGATCCCAGTGATTGCATAATACTTGCTGCTGATGAGAGAAACTAATTTTTTCTTGTCTCTTTCATTAAAAAAAATAATTCCAAAAATAATAGTGGAGAAGGAGGTGGTACATGGCTGCTGCATCTACTGTATTTTATTTTCTTCTTCTATAACACCACACATACAAAAGTGAAAAAAGGAAAGGAAATTGACCCACTAGCCACAGAGAAAACAAAGTGGTCTCTGTCCTGCCAACCTTTCATCTTCCATTTGAATTCCTGTCATCTTCTATCTCATGCTGACTTCACCTTCCTTTTACAAATGGGACAAATGCAAAGCAAACTAAATATTGGGCACATCCCTATTTTTAAAATCCTTTTAGGATATGCTAGGATAGATGATATCATTTAGAAAACAAGAAGACGGACCATGGAACCCAGACCATTATTAAAAATCAATAGTTCAGCTTTTCAGTACAATTCCAAAATGAGAGCTGAGGAAGGATGTTGTATAGGTGTTTCTATTGTAGTAATTAGATTTACTACTGAAATGGTATATATTTATAAATACTTCTTTCTGACTTGGTGTAAATAATTACAAATCTGTATTGCTTTTTCTGTAAAAAAGAGTTTAAATGCAAAGCTGAAACTTTTTCATGTCACCCATCAAAAGTTGCTATTTTTTGAAAAGGAAGAGCTTAATGATGCCAAATCTATGATTGAAGAAATTAGCACCAAACAAGAAGAGATGCAGCAAAAAATTGAGCAGCTGCAGCAAGAAAAACGGAAGGAATCTCGGAAGCTCAAAGTAAAGTAAGTGATCAATATTTTTCAAAGCCCTTTATAATTTTACAACAGCTTTGGTTTACAGCTCTTCTTTTCTCTTATCTAATGTATTAGAACCAGGCTTTTCAGGAGCTTGGGGAGAGAGATAGAATATAAGAAAAAGTAAGTATTTAATGTAATATTTGACTTTATTCCACTGAACCCCAGCTCCTACAAAGTCTGATTCCAATATATTCTATAAGAGAAAAGAAGGGGGGTCTATCTAGCTGGTTGAACACAAGGGGTGTTGTTTAATAGGGTGGGTACCATATTGATGAAGTTATATTTTTAATTTAGCACTTTAATTCAGCTAAATTGGCAAGAGGACTGGCAACATGTTCAAGAAAGTGGCTGAGGAATCATTGTGGCTCCTCGTCTCTGAATTAGATGCTGTGCTGCATGAAGAAAGCAGTGCAATACCAAGTTAGCCATAATCAATGGATTTAATTTTCTAGTTTCATATAGAACATTACCATTAATATACTGTAACATATAAGGAGCCAAAATTGTGTTGATTGATATTGCTACTTTTAGAGTACTACAGTGTCATTGATCTGAGGTCTGAGGCAGCCATTGTATCTTCTCAGATAAATCTCTTGGCTGTCTTGCTTTTTAATATATATTTTTTCCCTCAGAAGGATTCAAAAAGAGGAACATGCTTCCCAGACTGTGCCTACTCCTCTGCAAGGAAGCCCCTTTCGAGCCCTGAAACTTCCAGAGCCAGTTTTAATTAATGAAGATTTTGTCAAGCTGCTGCACAATGCAACATATGAGAAAGGTATTGGTTTTATTGGCTTATATATCCTGTTCTATTATGTATACTAGAGAGCGATTTACAGTATACAAAAGGGCCTTCCTCCTTTATTTCTGTTCTCCTGAGCCTTTGTTTATCTGGAGGAACTATACACTAGGCATGGTAATCTTGAGATAGCAAATTGCTCAGTATTTTTGTTTATTATTGGAGCTTAACCTTTGGGGAAACAAAAGTCCATTTTAATGCTTTGATATGTGTAATAAGGAAAAACATTTTATACCCCCACTGCTTCGAAAAGATGCACATCTGTCTCTTCTCTTCAGTGAGAGGTGCATAGCATAAAGTATGGTATGTTGCAATAAAGGAGAATATTTGTAGGTCAGGGTTGAAATGAGGGGATCTTTGGTGCTCTCTGAGCTTGTTTTCTTGCAGATATTTCATCTTGCAATGTTTGCTTAGGATGCATACTTCTATATCCATCTGAAAATGACTGTGTTCATGGTGTACAATTCTTTTCAGACGCATTTGCTCCTCTTTGGAAACTCTTTTCCCTAACAATTTTAGCTAATATTTGTTGGAGGACAGGCTGTTGTTAAACCGAGTACAGCTGCCATCAAAACATGTTTTAGTATGGTACAATGTGTACTTTCTAACACAGGAGCATTTAATTCAGACTACAGAGGTTGCCTTGCATGTATAGGGGACTGGGGGGGGTGGAATGACAAACAGTGAAAAATATAGCCTTTTTTGATAGAGACTTCTTTTCCCAGATAAATATAACAAAAATAAAAGGCCAGATAGTTAGTGTTCCATCCGGAAAGAAGCGCGGGAGACCGGGTTCCAAACAACAACTCTTTATTTCAAACCAATAGGTAAAGAAACGGAACATGTTCCAAGCCGCGGCAGCCCTTTATATAGCGGCTAGCCTGCCGGCTTGTGGTCAATGACAGTTATTTAACTCTTCCCGCCGTTTGGCGGTTTTCCGGATTGGTTCCTAGTGAACCAACCTGTAAGTAGCCTTTTTGGCCAATCAGAATGAAGTACTCGGAACCTACCAAGTTCCATACAGAGCACCTCTCCCCCTTTAGTTCAGTCCAATGTGGGTGACGTAGTCGCGCAGGTAGGTGGGGCTTTTCCTGGCCTGGCTGCTACCTTCCAGGAAGGCCTCGCTTCGTTCTCCTGCTCCCAGATTTCTTTCTTGGCGTTCATCTAACCATGAGTGCTCTTTTTGTTCGGTTAGATTGTCATTTTGCAGAGTTTGTAGTCTTGTTATGGGAGGCTCATCTCTCCCTTTTTTATTTATTAGTACTTCCCCCCCCTCCTTGGTTTTTTTTTCGTCGGAATTTATTATTTTCGGTTCTGTGGCGGTTTTTCTTTCTAGATTGCGGGAACGAAGCTGGTCTATGTGCCGCTTCCATTCCCTCCCATCGTCTAGTGTTAGTCGGAAGGACCGGGGGCCTGTGACTTGTGTGATGGTGGCTGGCAGCCATAGGGGGTCCCCGGTAAGGTTCTTGGCATAGACCAGGTCACCAATTTCGAAGGTACGGTATTTGCTAGAGGAGTCGGGGGGGCTTGTCCCATGTATAGGTGGGATGTAACCTGTCCAGGTAGGACCATAGTTTCCTACCCATTAATAGTTCAGCCGGGCTTTTATTTGTAGTGCTATTAGGGGTAATATGTTGCAGTGTTAGTAAACGGTTGAGTTTGTCTTGCACGTCCCCCTTGTCCATTTTCTCGGCCTTCCTTAGTATATTTAACCATGCGTTCGGCCCTGCCATTTGCAGCCGGATGGACCAGCATGGTTAATGCGTGACGGACACCCTGGGCAGCTAGGTATTGTTCCAACTGCAAGGCTGTAAACAGAGGCCCATCGTCTGAAACCAGTACATCTGGTAGCCTGTGCGTCGCAAATAGTTTGTCGAGCTGTTTCATGACAGCCTCAGTGGTTGTGGAAGTAATGAGGATGACTTCCAACTAGTTTGAGTATGCATTGACCACAATCAAAAAGGTGTTCCCCTTTGTTAGCCCTGCGAAGTCAATGTGCACCCTAGACCAAGGGCCCCGGGGAGTTTTCAGTCTCATATCGGTGCCTGTGGGGGGGGGTAGGCCTCGCTTTCTGACAGGCATGGCATGTTACAACCCAGCGTTCTATGTCTTTGTCCAGCCCTGGCCACCAGACGTAACTCCTGGCCAGGACTTTCATCTTGGCTATGCCCGGGTGACCTTCGTGCAACATGGCTAGGATGGTTTCTTGGAGGTTGCTTGGGATTACCACCCTGTCACCCCATAAGATGCACCCCTTTTCGATAGACAGCTCGGTCTGTCTGGCACGAAAAGGTTTAAAAGTCTCAGTTTTTTTATTTTCCTCTGGCCAGCCTTTACCTACCCAGTTCAGTATATGCGCTGTCAAAAGGTCTTCGGCTGTGGCTCTCATGACGTCGGCTGCAGTCAGTGGTAGCTCCGGGCAGGTCTCCAGTTGGAATGTGGAGGTAGTTGGAGCAGGGTCGTCTTCTGTGACAGGCAACGGGGAACGGCTCAGGGCGTTGGCGTGCAAGATGGCTTTGCCGGGTCTGTGGAGAAGCGTATAGGAGTCGGCAACAAGGAATTCAGACCACCTCATCATTCTCGGAGACAGAATGTTTGGGGTTGGCTTTTTTCCCACCAGGATTCCAAGGAGAGGCTTGTGGTCTGTTCCGATAGAAAAGGGTCTACCGTAAAGGTATTCATGGAAATGTTTAACCCCGGCGACGATTGCCAGGGCTTCACGAACAAGTTGGCTGTAATTGCGTTCCGCTTTGGAGAGGGTCTTTGAGTAAAAGGCGACCGGTGCCTCTCTGCTGTCTGGAAGCTGGTGACTCAGGATGGCGCCGACCCCAAAAGGTGAAGCATTGCAGGTGACCGTTAGCGGCAGGGTGTTGCTAAACTGGATAAGAACGGTGTCTGACATTAATAGGTCCTTAATACCTTGGAAAGCTTTCTGTTCTCGGTGGCCCGAAATCCAAAGGGTTTTTTTATCTAGCAGCCGATGTACAGGTTCTGCTATTGTCACCTTATGGGGCAGGAACACATTGTAAAAGTTTATGAGGCCCAGGAATGCCTGGAGATCGGTTTTGTTTCTTGGTCTGGGAGCGTCTTTGATAACTTTCACCTTCTTTTCAGTTGGGTGAATGCCATGCTCATCGATTAAATAGCCCAAAAATTCGACCCGGTTAGTGGCCAGTTCACATTTCTCTTTCTTGACTTTTAGGCCCGATTTTCTAAAGCAAGTTAAGACTTCTCTTAGCCTGGTCTCTAGCTGGTTGGCGTTTTTTGCTGAGACCACTACATCATCGAAGTATGGGATGACAACTTTGATTCCGTTTCGTAGGCGTTCCACGAGGCTTTGGAAAACGCCTGGGGCAACGCTAACACCGAATTGGAGGCGGTTACATTTGAATGTCCCTCTATGCGTTACTATCGTTTGTGCCTCTGCTGTTATTGGATCAATGGGTAGTTGCTGATAAGCTTGTGCTAGGTCGAGTTTTGCAAATATTTTTCCTCCCCCTCGCGAGTGCAATAAATGTTGCACTAATGGCACTGGGTATGCGCTTTGTTGGAGCGCGTGGTTCAGGGTTGCCTTATAGTCCCCACAGATGCACACTGACCCATCTGGCTTTACCGGTGTTACAATAGGGGTTTCCCACTTGGCATGGTTGACTGGTTCTAAAACCCCTTGCACTATCAATTTATTCAGCTGTTCGTCAATTTTTGGTTTAAGCACGAATGGAATGCGTCTGGGGTTTAAGCGAATGGGGGCTATTTTTGGGTCTCGGCTAAATGAGATTGGGGTCTCCTGGTACTTGTCTAGAGTCCCGTCGAATACATCTTGGAATTCATGGAGTAGGTTCTCCTCCCAGTTGGTAGTAGCGATGTGGTTGATACCAGTCATCCCAATTCCAAGAGGCACGAACCATTCGATTCCTAGCAGGCTAGGGTGGTGACGGTCAATGACAGTTAGGGGCAAGACTTCGGCGTGTTGTTTAAATTCAACTAAAAATGTCCAGGGCCAATTACAGGGGTTCGATTTCCCTGGTAGTCTTTTAGCACAAGTTTTTGTTTCTTTAGTTCTTTCTGCTTGATGTTTGGAATAAGGCGCCGGATGGTATTCCAGGATACCATCGATAAGAATGACTCTGAGTTGACCTCCATCTTGCAGGGTCTCCCCTCGATGCTCACCTCTATCCGAACCTTCTTTCCGCTTTCTGCCCTGGCATTGTCGATGGTGTCTGATGTGTTTCTTCTCTGTCACCGGTTCTTCTATTTCAATTCCATCAGTTGCTGGCTTGTCTGTCGCCGTGTCTGGGGGTGTGTGCTGCCACATCTTTTTGGACTATGGCTCTTTTTGTTGCGGCAGACCCTTTTGATATGCCCCCTTTTATTACAAGCCCGGCATATTGCGTCGAGGAATCTGCATTCAGACCGCGGGTGATTCCCTCCGCAGCCCGCACATTGAAATTCTCGCCGATTCTTCCTCTTTTCGTGCCATTTTCTATCTGAATAGAGTCTATGGACATCTTCGTCGTCATCTTCAGTGTCACTCTGGGTTCCGACATCCTCATGGTGGGTTGTCGCTGAGGGCTGTTTCTTTCCTCCTTCTGCCTTCTTCTCCCTCGTTTGGGTCAGCAGGTCAGGAACTGAGTTCATTTGTCTCATGGTGGCTGCTGATTTTTTTGCTGCTTCGGCGGTGGTTGCCTCAGCAATGGCCTCGGCCACGGTTATATTCGGCCTGTTAAGTAGTTTGCTCTGAAGGGTAGAGTCTTTTAGGCTGCGGACTACATGGTCTCTCATAGCCTCATCCATGTTTTGAAACGCACATGCCCCTCCAATGTGCCTCAAGGCCACCACAAAGTCTGCAATGGTTTCATCCTCCTTCTGGTCCCTTTTGTAAAATTCATGTCGTTTGATGAGATTCGAGACCACCAGTGCATAGTGTGTTCAGAGCATTCGGTTCAGGTCGGACCAGGTCATCTGCTTGACATCTCTGGGTTTCGACAGCGCCTTCGCCATTTTGAATACAGCCGGTCCGCAGTGTGTAAGGAAGACAGCCCTCTTCCTTTGATCCGAGATTTCTTCCATCTCGTTGCTTTCTAAGAACATAAGAAAGCGATAGATATATGATTCCCAATCCTCTACATCTGGATTGAAGGGTGCAGGCGGCGCGTTGTTACCAGCCATCTCTTTCGCTCGGTTCAGATCACCGCGTGCTTCGGTCTCTGCTTCTACAATGATCCCACCTTCGTCGCCAGTGTTTCATCCGGAAAGAAGCGCGGGAGACCGGGTTCCAAACAACAACTCTTTATTTCAAACCGCTAGGTAAAGAAACGGAACATGGCCCAAGCCGCGGCAGCCCTTTATATAGTGGCTAGCCTGCCGGCTGGTGGCCAATGACAGTTATTTAACTCTTCCCGCCATTTGGCGGCTTTCTGTAAGTAGCCTTTTCGGCCAATCAGAATGAAATACTTGGAACCTACCAAGTTCCATACAGAATAGTTAGACTACCGAGGGAGGAGGGAAGAAATAGTAAGAAATGTACAACAGAGAAAGTTTTGCTTTGGCTTTGGAGAGTGCATATGGAAGAGGAACTATAACAACAACAGGAAATCTGATAGGAAAGTAAAATAAAGAGAGCAAAATTAACAAAGGACTCCTCAAAAGAAGAAGAATGTAGTTCCTAGTTCTGTAGTTCTATGCTGAACCAAGATTCACAAAAAGGAGTAGTGTTGTTAAAAAGACAATTTCCAAGTGTGCCAAAATATTAAAAAAGAAAATAGTAATAGTACTTAACAATAATTCTTAGTCTTATATACCACTTCACAGTACCTTCCAGTCCTCTCTAAGTGGTTTACAGAGTCAATATATTGCCCTCAACAATCTGGGTCCACATTTTACTTACCTGGGAGGATGGAAGGCTGAGTCAACCTTGAGCTAGTGAGAACTGAACTGCTGAACTACTGACAATTGGCAGTCAGCAAATTTGCCTGCAATGCTGCATTTTAACCACTGTGTCGTCATGGCTCTCTTTACTAAAAAGGAATAAAAGTTTAGTTTCTTTTAGTAAAGATAGAGAAATTTAAGTACAATTTAAAGTCCTTTTGCAGGAAATCACTCAACATTTCCACAGTAGTAGTTACCATCTGTATATAACAGTGTCACTATTCACAAAACAGAAGACGTTTGGATATTGATGCTTTGAAAAAATCCTGCATTATTGGATAACAGGACAATTGTGACCTTGTCCCTTATCTCTTTATTAATTAACTTTCTAATTATTTTCCCAAGCAGATTTATATATTATTCTTTTAATTAGGCAATTTCTGAATCGCCCAGCAAAAAGATTACAGTAATAGAGCCATGTATCATTCCTTGAAATGAAGTGAGTTTAAGGGTATCAATAGCAATATAATTTAATATAAGTGAGTTTAAGGGTATCAGTAGCAGCTTGGATACAATCTTATACAAGTCTTTATAAACCATGCAAGTCTTTATAAACTATACAACCATGCAAGTCTTTATAAAGGAGCGGCCATTCTAGGAAATAGAATTTTCCATTCATTCAGAGTTTCTCAACCTTAGCAACTTTACAATGTATAGACTTCAACTGCCATAATTCCCCAGTTAGCACTGAAGTTGAGAAATGCTGTACTAGATACATAATAGGTATTACTGTAAAATGTATTGCAGTAATAACTTTCAGAACGCATTACTATAACAAATTTCATTGGGTACTTTGATGAGCTGGACTTAAGCAACTAATTTGGAATGATTAGAGTTAGGATCCAAGATTCCTGGATAACATCAATTTGGCAGATTATTTTCAAGTGCATTTGTTCTACTTTTTGTCCAAATTTTGTCCACATTTGCACTTTCTTAATTTAGATACGTTATTTCCAATTGGTCTTTTCACACAAGCAATCAGTAATGAGGAGTCAAGACTGAAATTCACAGAAACAAATTCTAGAAACCAAAATTTTGAAATGATTTTTCTCAGTTTAAATCTAAGCCTTTGTAAAAAATTTGTTTTACTGATCTTTCCTTGCATGTAACCTAATAATCTCCTGTTTTTGCTCAGTTTCTGATTGCATGCCTAGAATACTAGGAGAAAGCAATATGAGAGGTGAGTAGATATGCATTTTTAATAATAATGTTCTCTGATAACCATTTTCAAGAAACCTGTAAAACACCAACATCATTGATGAATAGTGTTGTAAAATTCTATATGTTCTGCCTGTTAAACAAAGGCAGCAAACTTTGTAAGATGCAAGTCCAGGAACTGGGGTTTCAAAGTTTTCCTGTTGAGATAGAGAAACAAGTTTTCTTAGCATCTGTAGAACTATTTCCAAATACCATCATTTAGGTAAGTCCTGCCAGTCTAGGATGTAATTTGGCTTATTAATAAATAGTAGGTATTTTTCAGTGGGTTTGCTTATGAAATTATTTTTCTTTGGGAAGTTTCTTAGACTTACTGCTGATTCTTCAAGTCTGAGTTTCAGTCATTTGGGTTCAAGGGACTTATGATGGATTCTGCTGCCAGATCTGTCATCTAGCTATTTTCCTTGAAGGCTTCCTTGTAAGGAAAAATTACAATTATTGAAATTTTGCAGTTTAGAGTGAAGTTGTGTTGTATTTTCTGACTGCTAGTTAGTGTTCATTGATGCTGCTAGTCTCCTGTCTGTCTTATATAGTGGCTGTTATAGTCTTTACATTGCATTTTGTCATTGAATATTTCTTCTTCTTCTTGGGTTACTGGGTCTTTTGGTTAACTAAAGATGCTTCAGAGGGCTTTAATTGGTTTGTGTGCTATGGTGATGCCTTCTGGTTGTAATAGTCTGTTGGTTGTTTCTGATATATTTTGATGTATTTCAATAGCTTGTATTGGTTGTGCTCTAGTGGGTTGTGTGGTCAGGCACATTTTGATAAAGTTGTGTGGATATCAGTTTTTAGATAATATTGTATAGACAGTCTTTCAGTTATTCCTTTTTCTGGTGTTCTGGGTTGTTGCAGTGCATTTGTGCCTCTCTAAATTAGGGTTTCTTTTAATTTGCATGCAGATGTAGCTTTTTTATGTACATACTAGCATTTAAACAAAGAACAGGTACAGGAGTTGTTCAGAGATAAAATAGGAAATACTGTGAAAATCATAAACTGAATCTTGATTGTAAGTTACAATTGTTCTACACAAACTCCTTTCAGAACTTTTACAAAAAGCAAGAAATACTGTGAAAATGGCAGAACTCTCACAGGGCCTTCCAAATGTCATAATAAAAGATATTGGTTTTGGCATAGGCAACCTGTTTAGCTTTCTCTTTTCCTGGAGAAATTTAGATAGATTGAGAGCTGTGAAATAGGTACGTATTTAAAATTCTTGCACCCCAAAGGTTGACATGGCTTCAAGGGTTTGCACAATAGCTTTTAGGCCAAATGGCCAGTAAAATTATCCCTGCTAACGTTGTGTTCTAATTTTAGCTGTAACCAGTACAAATCTGGACAGAGAAGAGAACCTCACAGTTTCCTCTTCAGGCAATGCTCCATCAAAGGGCCAGGCATCGTCAACAATATGGAAACAGGCCAAAGACAGTAAAGAGAGAAATGATGAACATATTTTAAAGAACCTCAGTGATCGGCAGAGGGATGTGGCTCCTAGTAGATATAGCTCAGTAGAGAATTTGATGTGGGACTCTTCTGTTGCAGGTGAGAAAAATAGAGATGGCCAGGAGACCGAAGAATTCTCTCTGGTGTCAATTGAGTGTGTGTGTGTGTGTGTGTGTGTATGTGTGTCTGTGTGTGTTTGTATGATTTACAGTTCAGTTTCAGTTCCAGATACCAAGGTACATATTTCTGTGTATGGAATTGACTCATTTGGCACATTCTTGCTAACCAAATCAATGAAGGGTCCCCCTGCCACTGCCAAGAAATTATAGAGGGCAAGGGGCTTTGAGAACATTTTTGTTTCCGTTGTGGCCCCCTACATTATGGAACAATCTCCTCCCTTAGGTAAGATCAGCACTCACTCTAATGGAAGCTCATACAGCTGAGAACTTGGGGGGAAGATGATGTATGCCATAGCATTACTATATTATTATATCCTTGTCTTGGTTTTTATGTGTTATTGTTTTATTGTTATAAATAACTGGAGGTCCATGCAGGGGTGGGATCCGACCGGTGAAACTACCAATTTGGTGATTTTACATTTTGCGCTGCGTGCACGTGTACATCATCATCAGCTAGCTGCCTGGACAGCTGAGCAGCGCTGTGCGCGGGTGTGCAGCAGTTGAAAGCACTTTTTTCCTGTTTTTTCAACTGCAGCTGTGTCGCACAAAGCAACTGCGGTTGAAAAAGCAGGAAATAAAGGTCAGGTAAGAGCCCGGGCGGGCAGGGGGGCAAAACAGCAGCAGACATAGAACCGGTTCTATATATGCTCTCTGTCTGCTGCTCTTCAGAGCTACCAGTTCTACAGAAGTGGACACAACTGGTTGAATCCTACCCCTGGGTCCATGCAGACTATTGTAGAATATAAGAGATAGAAGCAAGAAGCAAACAAATACATACTTTTTATTTGAATTGCAGGTCTGTGTAGACAATAGTTTCTTTCCTAATTAAAAATACAAGTATTCCTCAACTTATCACCACAATTGAGCCCTAAATATCTGTTAGTATAGACATTTGTTAAGTGAGTTCTGCCCCATTTTATGACCTTTCTTTCCACAGTTGTTAAGTGAGTCACTGCAATTGTTAAGTTAGTAACAGTTATTTAGATTGTTAAGTGAATCTGACTTCCCCATTGCCTTTCTCGTCAGAAGGTCACAAAAAGTAATTCAAATGACACTGAGACATTGCAACTGTCATAAACTCATGCCAGTTAGCAAGCATCCAAATTTTGATCACCTGAGCATGGGAGTGCTGCAGTGGGAGTAAGTGTGAAAAATGGTCCTCAGTCACTTTTTTCAGTGCCATTGTAACTTTGAGCGGTCTAAATGAACTATCTGTAAAGCAGATCTCAGGTCTGAAAGAAGTTGCAATGGCAACTTTGATTTTCTCGTTTGTTAATATTCTCTTATATTGATAATCTGTTTAAAGTGATAATGATAATGTGTATTAATCTAGCAAACCAAAATTATCTTTGTTCTGTCATAGCTAAAAGGCAAAATATTGCTTTGGATTTACTAGAGTCTGAAAGAAAGTATGTTGTCAGCCTTTCACTTATTCTGAAAGTTAAATCCACATTGCAAGGAACAGAAGTGAAAAGAAATACAAAGGAAAGGTACAGTATTCCTTGTACTTTCTTATATACTATGAGTTTTGGGGGGTATCTGAATCACATTTTCTTTTAAAATATCAGTATTTCATTCTCTCTAGACTTCTCTTCACTGGCCATCTGTACCTACCTGTTGGGACCCATCTTATTGCTAATATTATTATAGAGATGGGCCCAAATGGCTTTTCAGAGTTCCCAACTACATTTATGAGCAGTAGAATTGGGGGAGGAGTTTTCACTGTTTCTCAAAATTATCAACAGTTTCTTGTGGACAGGATTCCCCTTTGTGGCAACAGCAATACCACAATTTAAAAAGAAATTCCACAAAGAAGAGCTCTCTCCCATGGCTATATTTAATGCTGCCATTTCCCCACTTTTATTTAATGAAAACTCAGAACAACTCTGGGATCTGGATCCTACCGCATACCTGCCACTGACTTAAATAATCCTT
Source organism: Laticauda colubrina (assembly GCA_015471245.1). Taxonomy (NCBI): domain Eukaryota; kingdom Metazoa; phylum Chordata; class Lepidosauria; order Squamata; family Elapidae; genus Laticauda; species Laticauda colubrina. Next base: position 53,743,249 of record BLBF01000018.1, on the reverse strand, counting down.
AATTGTACCACTATGAAATGAGTGTTGCCCCTTCTTGTCCTGATACACTTTTGCCAAAAATGCAATCTGATGCACTTCATCAAATATTCCAACTGTAATACAATCAGAGGACACCTAAAGAATCAAACCCAAATGATACCCTGAGGGTAGAGCCTATTGGCTATTCTAGACTAATGTGGGCATGTCCTCTTCCTTCTCTAATTTCTCTACCTTCTAGGGCAGCGATCCCCAACCTTTCTGGGTTGGCCTGGCACAGGGTGGGGTGGGGATAGAGGGGATGGTTTTTTGTTAGGGGCAGGTTTGCACAAGTGGGGGCACCAATGCCAGCATCCGCTGCTCACATGAGTGGGGTTGCCAGTGCCAGTCACAAATTGGGCTGTATGCACGTGCTGGCCCACTGCTCACATGGCCCAGTTGTGAATAGGCTACGGTCCAGTCTTGGGCCATAGCCCACGGGTTGGGGACCCCTGTTCTAGGGCTATTCTGATTTGGAGAACCTGATAGTTCTGCTCCTTCAAACCAGGTTATGTTTCTGTATCTACTAAATCTCTGAGCTGATACTTACTGAGCTTCGATAGAATGACCAGCCTAAATAGCAATTGACTGATGATGTTGATTGTGGTTGGGCTTGATAAATGCTTTCAAAATAATACTAAATCTTGTTTCAAAGGACCTGATAAGAGGTGAGAATACTGCACTGTGAAATAGCAGGGAGATTTCTGGCATTGGCCAACCATTACCTGGGCTCAAAAGGAGCACAGTTATCAGCTACTAAGAGCACCAAATATGCATTCGAAGAAGGTGGAGAATAACAGGACACAAAGATGAGAGTATCCATCCAGTTATGATATAAAATGCTGTATGGTAAACCACTACTGAGGAAATGGCCTTAGATTAAAAAAATGATTTTTTAAATGGGAAGAAAGATTAATAACAGATTAAGATAAAGGTTCCCCTCGCACATATGTGCTGGTCGTTTCGGACTCTAGGGGGCAGTGCTCATCTTTGTTACAAAGCCGAAGAGCCAGTGCTGTCCAAAGATGGCTCTGTGGTCATATGGCCAGCATAACAAAACAACAGATTAGTTTGTTCTTAATTTTTGCCATTTTAATATTTTATAATTTTTTTACATATGATTTGTTACATTGAAACCTCCAAAAGTAACCACAAGAAGGGCAGTATATAAATGTAATAAATTTAAATAAAATTTAAATTTATTTAAGCCACTGTAGCTTTGAATGGTCACCATATGAACTATTGTAAGTCGAGGACTATTTGTACTATCTCAGTTCATATACTTTTTGCACAGTGGTGGGATTCAATTTTTTTTACTATCAGTTCTGTGGGCGTGGCTTGGTGGGTGTGGCAGGGAAAGGATACTGTAAAATCTACAGTCAAAGGTGGTATTTGCCGATTCTCTGAACTACACAAAATTCATGCTACCAGTTCTCCAGAACTGGTCAGAACCTGCTGAATACTACCTCTGCTTTTGCAGCTTTCCTACTGGATATTATTTTAGCTATGTTATTCTGTGTTTTTGTTAATATATCTGTGAAAAAACCCAATTTTTCCTTTTTTCTGATTGCAGTTTCTTTCCCAATTCTTTGCGATACTTGGTCCAACAACATGTAGAGTTACTTCATGCCTTGCAGGAAAGAGTGTTGAGTTGGCCTCAACAAGGAATCCTAGGAGACATATTTCTCAGACTGACCAATGATGAGGTATATTTTGAAGGAAAATAAATAATACCTGTTCAAGGAATTATTGTACTATGAATGACTCAAATCAAGTTCAAGAAAAGTTACAATCTTTGTGAGATAAGCTTGGAAGATAGCATTTTATTTGCCATATGCTCCTTCAGGTCTCCCCCCCCCCCACACCTTTTCTCATGGCAACTTGGAAACAGGCATAGGAATGTTTTACAAGTTGACACTTGAGTATTTCTCAAATTTGGACATATATTTTATATTTCCTAAGAGGTTTAATTTGTTTGCATTTTGAAACTTCCTTGTATAGTGTTATAGTGCATATGCAATTCCTGTTTGGAGCAGAAAAGCACACAGGTGGTACTTGACTTACAACCATTTGTTTACTGACTGAAGTTATATCAGCACAGAAAAAAGTGACATGATCATTTTTCACACTTACAACTGTTGCAGCGTCCATACAGTCACATGATCAAAATTTGAATATTTGGCAACTGGCATGTATTAATCGTGGTTGCAATATACTTCTGTTAAGCAAAATCAATGGGGAAGCCAGATTAATTTAACAGCTGCAGTTATTCACTTAACAACCATGGCAACAAAGGTGATAAAATCAGGCAAAACTTATGACATCTTGCTTAGCAATGGAAATTTGGGACCCAACTGTGGTTGTAAATCAAGTCAAATACAAGCTGTTTTTCATTTTAGATATGTTTTAAAAATGAATACTGTTAATCCAGATGAATGTGGATTTTTTATTATCTTGCTGCTTTTAGAGGCCAGAAATCAGATAATAGAACGGTTTCATATGAATGTGGCATTGGTTTCTGTACCTAAAATCCAGAGAAACAGAATCCAATCCTTGACCTGTATTTGTAAATTTAAGGACAATCAGGAAATTGGTATCAGGCACATGCCTAAGAATTCTGAGGAATCTTTTTAATTTCTCTTCTCAGAACAGTTTTTTGGACTATTATATTGCTTACTTGAGGGACTTGCCAGAATATATCTCTTTGATACATGTGGTGATTTTGAAAAAGGTGAGTTTTGGTTTGTTAAATAATTTGGTTTTTTGTTTTTTGTTTTCAATTCTATCATTTAAGAGAAAACACTGCAATTGTTTCTGATCCAGGCCCCTTTCTGCATGAATAATGTGGAAAACTTTCATGAATTTCAGAGAAAGACCAGTCCTAGAGACACATAGGAGCATATGGGTATGTTTCTGCCATTTCCAGCAAGAGAATGAGGAATATGTCCATCAGAGTTTTGCTAGTTTGGGAAAAATAGCTTAAATTTGTTAATGATCTCATTCCTATGGCAATCTTAGGTGGGCTGTGGATGGATCTCTATCATCGCAAGGGTTATGACCTTTACATTATTTTTATTTGGTTCTAAAATAACAATATTCATGTCATATTTTTTGTTTTTCTATTTCCACATTCACAGTTATAAATTACAGGTATACAGACATTTAGAACAATTCTGTTAAGCATAGAGATTTAGAAATAATTAAACAGTGATTGATCTGCTAATTGTTACAGATACTAAATCCACGTTTTCAAGCATTAATTTAATAATTGTTGTTTTGAAAAAAATATGCATCTATTTCTGCGATTAACAGAACAACTCTAATTTATAAATGATTTTAAATTTATTTTCCCTCATCAACAGATTGAGGAAGAAACCAAGTCTGATCTTTATCTATTTTTCTTCCATATTGTCCAACGCATCCCAGAATATCTTCTTCATTTGCAGGTAAGTTCTAATAACTTTCTTTGACCTTTCTTTAATTAAAATGTGAGAAAGCTTTAGCCCTTCCAGATGCAGTTGTATCATATCACAATTCATATCATGGTCAGTAGCTAGAAATAATGGGAGAGTTGTCTCATCATTTGAAGAGTCACAAGTTTCCCATCCCTGTGTTATACATTAGGAAATATCTCAATTCCTCATAGATAATGTGGGTTTTAGAATATAGGAATCTACAGTATGTTGTGTTGTCTTGCTACAGTGTTTTGGAAGAGGGTCTGTTTCATCATACAACTCTCCATACATCTTTGGCCCTTTCAGAAGACTGTAGACTGCTGCCTTATATTGAGTCAGATCATGGATCCCTCTAGCTTGGAACTGTTTGCAGGCTGCTTCCCAACCCCATTCTTGTTTTTCCTAGCATCACAAGGCTTCAGATTATAGCACCAAACTTCAGTAGCAAAATTGCTGTTTTTGATAATAAAGTTATTATGTAAAAACAAAACAGCAAACTATATATTTTGCTCCCTCACCCATACCATGAACAAAACAATAGGCCAAATAATCTCTATTTGGCCTATGACTCTATCACTGGACAATCAGTGTCCATTTCTCCTATAACTTCTAGACATTGAAAGAATGGAAATTGTGACTTCCAGACAGCTCTGATGTACAATATAGCAACTGGCATTACATGCTCAAGGTTTCATTCAAAGCAAGTGCTATACCAGTACATTACAGTCCAAACTCCGGAAGAAAAAGGAGGCTTTGACCTGATAATCAATGTAAGGTGAATGTCATGATTTATCTCAAATGGACTGAGAAGACGTTAAGATTTAATTTTTGTTTCCTCCTTTTGTACTAGAACATCCTGAAGTATACTGAGCAGGAGCACCCAGATTATTATCTTCTACTTGTCTGTGTTCAGCGCCTGCGAATATTCATTTCTCATTACAGTCTTCTCTTCCAGTGCAATGAAGATCTGCTAATACAGAAACGAAAGAAACTGAGAAAGTGAGTTTGACGCCGAACTGTAGCCTTTTTGCACATTTTATGAAGCTTTCTTTCCAAGAGCAAAAGATATAACATCTCTCTTCTCCTTTGAGCTCCTCCTAGTCTGAAAGAGAGATTGACTGAATGACTGGACCAGGATCATTCTGAGAGTTTCAGGGTGAATTTTAACCTGATCTTCCCAGCTCCTAGTTGATCACGACATCACAGAATATGAGTGTGCTTTGTTGGCTATGCCCAGTAGAGTACGCAAAGTAGTGCAGGAAGCATTAGTACTCCTATGGGTAATCACAGTCCCCTTTAAAAAGACATAACCTGACTGTGTAAAGACATGTGAATAGCCTGGCCATTGCTGTCTTTGTTATTTCCAATCCTTCCCCATGCTCTTGCTCCCAATACACAAAGAGTGGAGGCCCAGAATAATGGGACTAATGATGACACAGCTCTTTTGTAATATCAGACATATGGAGCAGTTTCACTTTCAACATCATTGCTGTGCCTGCTGCTGCTACCTTCATTTGCCTGTCTGGAGGGAACTGGTAGAGGCTCCTCAAATATAGTAAGTCATCTTTTCCCAGACTTACCTCAGAGATAATGTTAGCTCCAAATGAGTTCTGTGAGGTTGTGCCTTTTCATGGAGGATTTCTTCCTGTTTCTTTCTGCTCCTGCTTTGAAAATTGCCCAGTTCTAAGAAAAGCCTGGTGCATGTTCTGCATGGATAATGAAAATTAAAAAGGGATTATTTCCACAGCCAAAATTGTTAAAAAATGTAAATGAAGAATCAGGTGGATCTGCTCACTACTTTGCAAGAACTGAATCCTTGTTTAGATTTTTTTTACACAATCTTAAATTCCACTTGGAGATGCATTGGGTTGTCTCAGTTGTACTTAAGTGACAGTTCTTGAAAAAGCAGCACCAGTTCTTGAACTTTCAAAAGGGTTTGTTAAATATCAGTCTGAGTTTCATTTATGTTTGTTTTGCTGTTATAGTATAGGTACTACTGATATTTACATAGTTTTGTTAATGAACATGAAGTATTTTAGTGGTAGAATGATATGGGACCTGGGAATATAAAGTAAACCAACCTGTAGATTTCTTAGAAGAATATAATAATTTGCAATAGTAATCGAGAAGGAAGTTCAAAATACACTCATAATTCTTTAATTCTTTATGTGGTTCTTTTGCACCAGGCTCTGGTTGGTGAAACTTGGTATTCTAGTACCAAACATCAATCCTATAACCCTGTTTCCTCTCTATGATATATGCAGTGTATTTTCCTGAGTTGTTTGGCCTACATAAGGGCCAAAAATGTATTTCTGTCAATGAAAGCAGAAGTTGCTTGTGATCTAGTTATCATACTTTTAATCCTTACATGAGACTTTAGATCAGAGATAATGGTATTCAAGCACTATAGATATGAAATTATCTGTTGCTGAAGTTAATGCAAGGCTAGTTCCCTGCATTAAGAAAATCTGGTGCGACTGCATTCTTGTTGAACTCACAGTAGTATTACATTTCTGTTTTCCTAGATCTTCCTTCATAAAGTTATATAAAGGTCTAGCCATTCAGTGTCCCAGCAGTGGACAAGCAGCATCTCCAACACCAAGTGCAACTTCCTTTCACAATAGTGGAATCCATTCTGAAGAGACAGTGCATCTATTCCCATCAGCCTCTGTTCCTGGAACAACTGCTATGTGAGTACAAAGATAGCATCAGAAGATACTAATTCAGGAATGTACATAATAGCATCAGTGGCGGAGTGATTAGAGTGCAGTACTGCAAGCTACTTCTGCTGCAGCCAGCTGCCTGCAATTTGGCAGATTAAATCTCACCAGGGTCAGCCTTCCATCCTTCCAAGGTGGGTAAAATGAGGACCCAAATTGTTGGAGGCAATAGGCTGACTCTGTAAGTGCTTAGAGAGGACTGTCAAGCACTATAAAGTGGTATATAGGTCTAAGTGCTATTGCTACTCAGCTTGTTCATTCTTGTTCTTGTCTATTTTTATGTTTTGCAAACTTTTTGGTGCAATATATTTCACAAATATTTCAGATTTCGTTCACATAGATAACTCAATCTAAGATAGTAAAAAGAAATGTATTCTCCAAATCCTTGTGAATTATTCATATTAGAAAATAAATATTAGCAACTTGCTTGGGGGGAAGCACTTAATTTACTTGAATGGCAAGGGGTTCCCACAAAATTGGTACCCCAATCATCCAAAGTGGAGCTTTAATTTCGGTTGGGATAGAGGGGGAACACTGTATTTACTTAATCTTGTTTACCTGTATTCTCTTACCACTATTTTAAGGCATTTGATGTCACACATAAAAAAGGGTCAGCAAGAAATGGCAAATATCCCAGGGAAACCATGTGAGTGGGAAGCTGATGGAAGAAAGCATGACAGACCAGAGAGTGCTTTAATTCCATCTCAGTTCAACGAAGAGGACTTGAAGGCTCTGGCGGCTTCTCTGCAGCCTGTTCCAGATATGGAGTTCAATGCTGCCTCATCAGATATGAAAGAAAACCTGGAAAAGCCTCACAAAGCTACTATGGAGCTTCTGCAAGACAGCAGAAGCTTTACTCCTGATTTTGAAGACTTTGAATACCAAGGGAACACATATTCCATTCCTGGACTCTATGAGAAAGAACCTCTGGCTATCCTTCAGACTTGCTCACCAGCCTCTTCTGAATCTAGCATTGACATCTGCTTCTTGCGACCTGTGAACTTCACAAAGGAACCAGAGAAGTCACAGCGCACTCTGCAACTGCTTCCGAAGAGCAGTGATCTAGAACACATCAGTAGCAGCACCTCCAAGCGTGAAGCTTTTCGGAGCAAGGGCAAACAACTGAGTCAGTCCTTGAAGGAATTTCCCCGGAGTGGGTCTGAAGGCATCATCAGCACAAGGCTATATAGCACAAGGAGCAGCAGTGGGAGTCGGCTATCCAACTTGCCGGAGAGAGGCTTCCAGCCCCATGAGGCCTCTGCCACCTCCAGGAGCTCCCATTGGAACTACTTTCCTCCACAGCGAGGAGTGGGTGAAAAGCAAAGCTTTGTAGAAGTAAGGAGAGCAAAAGGCCAGGGCAAACCCACTTCCCACCAGGGTCTGAGAAACACGTAAGCGGGTTACTGACTCAAAGACAAAGATGGGAGGGGTCAGGGCTGTGTCCCACAGGGATATCATTCAGTTAGTCCTTTTTGGCTAGTAGTTGCATGTACCCTGCATTTGGAGTGCTAGTTGAAAGCAGTCTCCCGAGTATCTTTTTGCCTCTGTCTAAATCAGAGGCGTCCAATCATAACAACTTTTAAGACTTAAGGATTTCAACCCAAAGAGCAACCCATCTCCCTCATGCTGGTTGGGGAATTCTAGGAATTGGATGTCCACAAGTCTTAAAGTTGCCAAGGTTGAATACCCATTTTTTAGAAGAATATGTTTCATTTTTAAAAAGTTTATTTTAAAATGATGCCAAATTAAAGAATGTTTCTAATTATTTTGAATGGTACAGACAGTAATGAAGGGAATACTTCACACAACACCCTTATACATGATAAACTGTGGTTTAGTGACTTAATCTAATGGTTTGCATCTTCATGACAAAGTTAACCATGATTGAATGCACATAATGTAGGATGAGAAAATACGATTGGCCAATTTATATTGGTATGTGTCTTGAATACAGACTGGGACACCATGACAACCGAGAATTAGCATTAAAAATAATTAAGAATTCATGAGATGGCTGCAAATTAGCTGTACTGTTCAATTTTAGGTAGACTCTTTTAAAGATTTGCTGCTTTAAGATCGATTTTGCAGTCTGCTACAAATATCAGCCATGCCTTGAAAAAAATCATTTGCCTTAGCTTAGATGCTCCTTGCTGCTGAGCCAGGTATTTATTGTGACAGTGAGGTGAGCCTTTCTAAACCAGATGATTAGATTATATAGATGAATAAATTAATAATAGTAGTAACTATTATTAGTAGTAACTATTAACTATCAAGGAACTATTAAGTAATAATTCCAGGGTAGTGCAGGCCTTTGGAGAATATATGTGCAGAAACCACCTGGCTGATTCTTGCCTGCCTTCCTGCTAGAAATGCAGGAAGGACCTTTGAGAAGCAATTCCTAGTCTTTAAAATGGATTTGGTTCCTATGACTTTGAGGAACATTGACAATTGCAGTTACACTAGTCTGTAACAGAATGTTCTTCAGCCCATCTTATCCAAATCCTCACATTCCCACCAAATATTGGTTTCTTGTGATGTGTAGCAGTCTTCACTGTGCCAAGTGGGCTCCTGGGAACTGTGATTGGTTAGCATTTATAGAGTAAAAGTTTCCTACTCTTACTTCATAAGTCTCAAAACAAACATTAAAGATTTGCTACAGAGGATTACTTTTTCAACTGCTTTTGTTCCACAGAATGAGAATATTTTTTTTCCTTTTTCAGGATATGCATTTAGAAGATATCCGATTCTCTTGCAGAGATGACAATGAGCAAACATGTTTCAGCAGTCATCCACCACGGCAAGAACAAAAAAGGAGCTTTCGCAGCTCTTTTCGCAAACTTTTCAAAAAGAAATGAGTTATTCAAAGACAAATAAATTTGCCAACATTTATTTACTCCCATTATGCAGAAGTCAGGGCGACCTACCATTGCATTTATATCCATGTTAGTTTATTGGTTATGAATTGTTAATGCAAAATCTTAGAGAATTGTGGGTTATCACAACTTTTGGCAACTAAACTTCAGACAGGATTTACCTTGCATGCTATACAAAAGCTACAGTGTGTAAAAGTGCATGTTATATAGATTTGGTTCTATATCATCTTTAAATCAAGCATTCAAGATGGTTATTCAGTGCTCCTATATGAACTGGTTCTATAGGAAACTTTCCATGTCTCCAAATATTCATCAGCTCATCAGTGGACATCTCCTGCCATTATCCATTTTAATAGTGTGAAAAATGTAGCATAAGTCTTGATTGATCTATCTCTAAAAGAGCAGTTTATCTCTTAGGAGTAGCTTAAGATACCATTTAATCATTTTACCCAGAATATTGTACAATAGAAAAGTTTATAATTTATTTAAGTGTCTAGAAAAAAAAAGTATTTAGATCATAAGATTCTAAACCAAATGATTAGGTTTCCCCCCCCTCCAAAAAAATGCAGGAAAATGGTGCTACTCTCATATATACATTTTAAATTGGTAGATTATGTTACTTCAAAGTATGTTTTTGGTGATTATTGCTTGTATATTCAAATGAAATTGGCCCTAAAATACATGGTTCATTTGGTCAGTAAATTCAACTCATTCAAGTATTGTTTGTGTGATTAAGTTATAAAAGACTAATAGTGAGACAAAAATCCAAACCATTTAATCATGATTGAAAACTTATACAATGGCTAGTGAAAGCTGGAGTAGTTTAAAAAAAGTGGGAAATGTGGAAAAAACAGTTCAATACTTTTCTGGAGCTAATAACCAATAGTATATTCACCAGAAACATTTAATCAGGAAGAAGTAATTTGCTGCTCATCCAGAAAATTGGGGTAATAAAACAATCAATTACCCTTTCAAGATATAATATTAAAACTCCAAAGATGGAAGAAATTCTCTACTGGAATGAAAATGCCTAATGCTGAGAGACAACTTATTTAATATTTAAATACTAAGATTGTGGTAGTAAGTGCAAAGCAAACAAAAGTACAACAGATTGTTTGAATTATTTAACTGCATTTTTACATTGAGTAGTAAGTAGTCTTTAGTTCTGAAGATATCACATTTGGTTTTCATATAATTAAAATGTAGCACATTTTCCTATAGCCCTGGGTGTCAAACTCACAGACATGGCGGTGTCACATATCGGAACTTCCCCCCCTTTGCTCAACTGGGCGTGGGTGTGGCCAGTGCCTGATGAATCCAGCCCATAGGCTGTGAGTTTGACAGACTTGCTATAGCCCAATTTAATTTCACTGCTTGGATTTGATATCAACAAAAGCTAAATACCCAAGCTCTCTTCAAATTGAGACCAAATAGGAAAGAACTAACGGAAGAATTGGACTATGTATTAGGTCTGGGACAATAGGCTGTATTCAACTGCAGAATTCACATCTAACAGATTCTGTATTAGATCGATCAGAGTTCCTTAACCTTTCGGGCTTTGTGGACTGGGGGAGAGGAGATGGTACTGTTCTGCGTGAGTGATGGGTGAATGTGCATGTGTGCAGCTGCATTTGCCTGAATGGCAGGCACGTGAGCCCATCGTTCACAGAAATGGAGTGCGTGTTGTAGGTGCTTGCCTGCTGCTCACACAAGTTGGGATGCACGTGCGCGTGTGCTCATCCACCCCTTCCACAGCCCAGTTCTGAATGGCTCGAGGCGTGAAAGTGGGCTGCGACCTGGGGACCACTGATATAGTTCTCCTTTATAATGTATGCATTCTCACATGATGCTAAAACAACAGTGCTTGCTTGCTTTTGGCTTAGCCAATTGTGATGTGTGAATATACTAATAAGTTGTAACATTCTATACCCATTCTAATATTATATACTCTTTATTAAACACTGTAAGTTGAATTAAAAAAACACAGGTAGTCCTTGATTTACAACACTTCATTTAGTAACCATTGAACGCCATTGAAATATGTGACATCACCATTTTTCACATGACCTTTGCAGAATCCTTGGACTCACATGATCTAAATTCAGGCACCAGATTTGGCAACTGATACATATTTACACTGGTTGCAGTGTCCCAGGGTCATATGATCACTTTTGGTGACTTTCTGACAAGCAGAGTTAATGGGGAAGCCAGATTCACTTAACAACTGTTATTAACGACTGCAGTGATTCACTTAACCGTGGCAAGAAAAATCATAAAATGGGACAAAATTCACTTAACAAATGTTTCAGCAACAGAAATCTTGGGCTCAATTGTGGTCATAAGTTGAGGACCACTTGTATGGTAGCTCGATAAACTGAAATTATCATATATAGAGAAATATAGCACTTATGGGATATGTAAAGCCTTTTTATTGAAGAACAGATCTATTGAGTGCCAAAAAATAACAACCACTATTAATTTTTAGTTTAAATGCAATCTGAATACCATTGCAGACATAGCATAACAAAGCACCTATAGACATGAAAAGGTACACAGGACTCAAAAAATTTACCAGTTTAGCTATTACCATTTCAACCTTACAGAGCTCAATTGGACTGCCATTGTCTTTTAACAATTTAGCAATCCATCCACAGCATTTTTAAAAAGGCAATACATTTTCAAAGATATTAAGTTATCAGAATTAATAAAAAAAAACTGTACATAGGGAACAAGAACTGGCCAAATTAAAAATGTAACCTAAAAAATTAGATCCTGTCCAATGGGAATCTACTTTTAGAAAGATTTTTTTTTTTTAAAGGCACATTTGGCAGCTACTGAAAGTTGCATACTTCTGGCACAAGATTCATTTTTCATTTCAGTTGTCTAATAGTGGAATTTACAAAGACCGTTCATTTTTACAGCACCTAATTCGTTAACTAATTTTGCATTCAAAGACAAAGGGAATGGACTTCAACTTTAAAACCTTACCCATCACTTCTTTTAGAAAGCACCGTTTTTGATTTTGAATCATGATCAGTGACCCGACAATTTGCCTTATTTTTTTAAAAAATGGGATTGATGATTAGTATTTTGAAAAGCAATTTATACCAATTGTGTGAAAGTTAATTCTTATGACAGGCCAGCATCTGAACTAGGTCTTACAGTGTGTTGAGAAGATCCCTGGAGTCAGTTAATTGAGCTTTCCCTCTTATTAAAAATAAAACTTCAGAAAAAGTCTTCCCTCATTAAAATGTTAGAACAAGGATTTCATGCATTTGTTTCTGTCCCCATTAGTGTGGTATAATTTATGAGGAAACAATGAGAGGCTAATTTCCCAAGCCATACTAAATGTAACAGGAGCAGCCAACTCACAAGCCCCGTTAGCAGAATTTCCTCAGGTACCAATTCTATCTTCTCCTACTGATGTTGTTTTTAAGGAATTGGCGGGAAAAGTAGGCTACAGAATCCATGTGTGTATGCACTGGGTACTGGGTGTTGTAAAGTATAACAGAAGAGAAGCTGCTGAATTATAAAAATGAAATTTTCAATCAAAACCCCAATTCCAGGAAAAGCAGCCTGACTTAAAGATGGCAAAAGTATACAAAAGCAAACAATACCATGCATAAAAACAGCAAACACATTTATAGCACGCTTGATGAAACATGGCAACAGATTGCTCAGATTTGTAGGATTTCTTTCCATTTTGTACTGATCAGTCATGGCACATAAATCCCAGATTTCCCTTCTGACAACAAATTTGGTGAAACAGCTTTCTCTGATCAGAAAAATATACCTGAACTTGATCTAGATAACAAGTACTTGCTTATGTTCATTTTCCTAACCCTGAAACAATTTCATGGAAAAGATTATTTCTCACACACACACATTTTTTTTTTAAAAAAGCTCTTCTACACTATCAAACCCTCACGACTGCAATTCTATATATACTTATTGACAAGGGACAATAAGAGGGGACGAAGGCAAATGTGCTGCAAATGGAGTACATTTTACCATTACAGTGATACTACTAAACAATACAATTTGGCTTGAGGGAATCTGTTTAGATTAAGATTTTGCATTTTTAAAATGTTGATTATTTTTGTACAGAAATATTTACTGTCATTTAAAAAAAAAACTCTTTTAATGATCCTGTAATCCCTTACATCGAGATGGAGTCGGGGCAACTGAATGGAGCTGAGTGTTTACTAGTTAGATGCCCTTCCTGTCACCAATGCAGAGTTCATAGCAGATAATTACTCATTGTGCCCAGAGAGAGAAATATCTGCTGATACCTAGGATTGAACTCACAGCCTCCTGATTGCAAAGGTGAGAGCTTCTGTACCACTCAAATACTGACCTTCACTGTGGTAAAGAATCTAAAACCCTCACAATATCAACAGCATCTCTTGTTAAATCAATTCATTTAATCATTCAACAGCTGACCGCTGTCAAGCGAAGTAATCTTAAAAGCAGCTGTCATAAAATTTTGATGGGAGAGTCTCTTTTCATTTAAGACAAAGTTACATTTGCTTATAAAATTACTATTTAAAAATGTTAAATTAGCAAATATGTACTTAAGTCTCTTCCTGAATGTCAGATTGCTTGATCAAGGAAACTGATTCAGTGTGGCAGGCAGAAGCAGGAAGATTTGCTGTTATCCTCTGCTTTGCTCAAGCTGTAGTGAATAAATATCATACAATACTTAAAGTTCTTATAATGTTGCCATTATACAAATGAAACAAAAGTTGGCTTTAACTGGGGTCCAATGTATGATTTTTTTCATTATGAATCAGAATTACTTCTGAAATATTTTCAACTGTATCCTCACTCAACCCTTCTTATAGTCTTAATATTAACATTTTTCCCCAGAATGCCCTTTTGATTCTCATGAGCGTAAAGTTTAAAAGGATTCTAAGATAAATTCAATTACTTCCTGAAATGCAAAGACCATAATCTGCAACTGGGAAAATTTATTATAGCAGTAGACTCTCACAATGACACAGACTTTCAACAACACTGTTCCAATGGCTTGACTTTCTAGATAGTTGAAAAGCACTCTGGAGCGGGGAAAACATTTCATCCAAGCATATATACCGCACCATTCACAATTTCTCAAGTAGAAAGAAGATTGAAATCTTCAGTAAATGCCTTATGTTACAATCACAGTATGGGGATCAGAACCTCATAGTTCATAGGAAGGTCAGATGTTTATAGGTTAATTCAAAGCCAGATACTGTACTGTATTCACATAAATTTTCCAATACCAACTTTAAACTTGTGAAAAGTTACACAGAGATTACAATATATTATATGCATGAATCCATTAATCACGCCAACTCACCTGGATTTATTATTCAATATCTTGGCATTTCTTCTGGGAGTATCCTTGGTAAACTAAAGCAATGATCTAGAAACAGAGATGTGTGTACCACAGTATGTCTCACTTCCTCAGGGCTAAAGACTGAAATGTATATTTAGCAATGCAATAATTTAATATATGTCAGCCAGACAAAATATCTGTCTTTATTTCATTTAAATTAAAAACAATTTGCAATTATATTTATGCAACATTCACTATATACATATGATTTATTTATGCAACTACAAGGCATAAGTTGATACTGATTATTTGTCTACCTACCACTAGTTAAAACAAAGTGATAACCAGGGATTGGGTGGGGGAGATGGCCAGAGGATCATTTTTTGCATTTCCATGGCATAATCAAAGAGGCTGCAGCACTAACTGAAAAGTTGATAGTTGGTAAATCTTAACTGAAGACCTAGTCAATATTTACCCATGTATATATGGATTTAAGTGACAGTAGGAGTGCCATTTCAAAGTATTTAAGAAATTTAGAGCCTGCCCACTTTCAAAGTGACCCTGGTCAGCTTACATTAAAAAATAAGAAATTTTAAAAACATCCCATGTGTCTAGATAAGCACACTCCCTTAAACAGAAAACCTAACCACGGATTTCCACAACCAACCTACCCCAGGCCTGGGAGAACAGCCATGTTTTTAAAAACTTCCAGATCATTATCAAGGTGAGAGCTACAGAGAAGTCTGGGGAATATGATTCCAGAGGGCAGATGCTGGAACAAATAAGACTTCTTGGGTCCTGAAAAATGCCATTATTTGACTGAAACAACCCAAAGCACACCAACTGTGCCTGATCTTACAGGACAGGGAATCCGGGGAGCAGGCAGTCCCTCAGACAGCTTTTGTTATGGTGGCACAAATTAAGCATTCTATTTACTGCATCTCTCTTTAGAACTGGCCTCAAAACATTTTTATTGAAGGAAAGTACCTCTTTGGTGAAGCCTAGCTACCCATGTATTTAACTAATGTAAGAGTTTGTAAACAGGACTGCAGTATAATGTGATGTATAATCTATCCCAGTTCAACGCTACAAATCAACCTCACAGTCCAGTACAATTCAAAAGCAGGGAATGATACAATTAAATTAAAAAGGCTAACAAATTCTCTGTTTGAGATTTTTTCTTTTAAAAAGTGCATATTATTACTCCAAGAATTTATGTCACGGTAGACAGATTATAGGATTATGCTTCACATCCTTCACTGGACAATACACATAGCACAGGAAATGCTTATTGGCCTAAAGAGAACTGCAAACCTAATTTCTGGTACATTCAGAAGTCCAGTGAGTTTAGAACAGTGCCTTGCATACTTTACTAACAAACAGCATTTTTCTTCCACAATAAAGGGACCTGTTATTTATTATTTTCCACATTATATATATCAAATGTAGAGTCATTAGTGTTAGGAGCAGTACCACGCAGCTCCTTGTTGCCAAAAGACGTGGTGCATCTATTGCCAGCAATAGACGTAGCACCAGAGAATTCAGGTGGAGTGGGCATTCTCCAGCAAAGGGGGTCCGTCGCGATGCATTGATGGATGGGTGGGCTCCCTTTTGTAAGTTTTTGGAGGAAGCTTTGGGATATGTTGAGAAGTGCTTTGCCGTGGAGGAACAGGTGGCCCAGCAACAGAATGGATGTCCATTTCTTGGGGTATCAAAGGAGGTGATGGTAAATGCCTGCGTGCAACATGGGGAGAAGGGGTCTGAGGAGGAGGGGGAGTAAATGGAGAGGGGCTATTGGGAAAGAAAGTGTTGCCAAGTTCACTTTTTCTGCCTAAAGGTGGTGGCTGGAGATGCAAAGGTGAACTAGAGAAAACATCAGGAGTTCGCACAGGTTCTCGTGGTGGCAATACAGGTGGGCTTTCAGGAGCATCTGAGACAGAGGTCCTGTCGGGCACCGAATACCTCGGTGAATAAATTTTTGTTGTTGGCTGCCGAGGGGGAATTGCTGGTGGACTATCCAGATGTACAGAAGAAATCTAAAACAAACAAATGATTCTGTTATGAAGTGATTCAAGGACTCTAGTGTTACATTACTAACCTTTCCAAAAAAAGCTACATTAAACCTTGATAAATTTCTCATCCAAAGACAGATGAAACAAATTTATTCTTCATTTTCTCTTTTTCTTTCAGTGATTAAAATAACAACCTTATGTTACATCCAGGTTTATTTTAAACATACCACACCTTGGTGATAAAAACTAGGGAGTGAGCAGAAAATGGAAAAATGTTTTGTTTTAAACCATCAAAGCCCTGTACTCTTTGATATTCTGCTTGACTCTTTCATGATTTGTGTCTTTCATTTTCTTCAGCAGTCATTTTGTTTCTAAATGATTCAAAGAATCAGAAGCAGTCATTTATGCCTTCAAATCTAATTTGCAGCTCTGTACAAGTCGTCCTCAAGATACAACAGATGACTTAATGATTGCTCACAATTATGACTGACAATGCAAAACTACATGTGAACCTGTTTATATATAGTATAAACTATATAGTTTATAGTATAAACTATATAGTTTTATATAGTACCTCTGAGGTCATTTGCACTTATGACAGACCACAAGGATGCTACAGCTCCCCTGCCTGTCTTCCCCCTCATCCCACCCAGATGGGATCCTTGCAGCGCATAGGCCTGCTCCCCATGCCCCTTGGAAGCAGTGACCTCTGCCACCAATTGGGTGCTAAAACTAAACTCTCTGCCTCTGCTGTCCATTGACTGCTTGTAGGGGGCAGTCTACAGTCTAGCCTTTAAGTCCTAATTGAGGACAGGCAATCAAAGGAGAACTAAATCCAGCATCCCCTATTTTTAGCAATAGTTTCTAGTCCACTTAAATTTTGGAGATAAGTATTTTTCCTCTCCAGTTCCAAGGGAAAAAGCTGCAGAAAGATTTTCTCTCCTGGCTCTCTTGGTTCCTTTATTATTCAGCCTGCAGTCCAGGTAAGGTTTTAAAAGCGATAGAGATTGGATGGTTTAGTTTTAGCACTTAACTGGGGCAGAGGGAATAAGAGCCACAAGTCTATCCTACCCAATTTTTGTTTTTTTATTGAAGAAATGTGGGTGCAGGGGAGAGGTTTGTGGAAGCTCATCCTGAAGCTTTTTATGCAAGGGCCAGCTTCCCAAAGCTGATTCAAAATCCAAATCCAAATCCATCTCTTTAGCTTAATTTCATTTTTCTATGGTTTGTACTTTAGAATGACAGAAAATGGGCCCTGAATTTCTGAATTACACTTTTTAGGAATTTGAAAAGCCATTATGGCCTCTTCGGTCAGATTTTCACAGAGATAAAACTTACCCGTTCATTCCGTATATTTTTGTAAGACTTAATCAGTTCCTACCCTCTTAACCATTCTTATTGCCTTTGTTGGACTCTTTCATAAATTGTGGTTGCCCATTATTAAGCCAAGTACTTAATATGACAAATATTAAGCATGTTTTGAATTCAAAATGTATTGCACATCCCTATGTGTGGCAAATGCACAATAGTGACTATTCTTAATATTTAGAACAATCTACTTTTACTGATGTAACCTTAACAATGAACTTGCCTCTTTAGTAATCACATCAAACTACCAAGTCTGCTATCCCCTATTGTTCATTCATATAACACACACACACACACACACACACACACACACACACACTCATATGTTTCTGTTATTTTCAGCCCTTTTCTGTAAGTCTCCTTTTTAAATTCTGTTCATATTTTTAGAATATTAGTTATTCTCCTGCAAATTTGATAAGCGTCCCCTCTATCTTTTCATTCAAAAGTCCATTTGATTTTTCATTAGTATGATGAAGAATCATAGCTGAACATAGTCTAAATATGATTTTCATCCTGCACTTTGGAAAGTCATGTGCAATCACTCTTGGCCTTCTAGAAAGTTACAGAGAGAGCTGTTTTGGATATCCTACATGGGGTAGTCATTACTGTACTTTTAGTGGTTTTTACATTTTCATTGTTTTTTAATGACGCAAACTCTGAGAATCTTTTTGACGTTTGGCAGTACGCAAACAAAATAAACAAATAAATGGCACAGTTATATTTGCATCATGCTTGGGCCCCCAATAGAGGAACAGCAGAATGGAGGTGTTTATTGAATAACAACAGAATTCCACTTCCCCCCAGGCCCCCCCATGTGTCCTTAAATTTTAATGTTTTTTGTTTCAAATTTATTTATGCTTTAATGTATATGTATATTTTTATGACTGCAAACCACTCAGAGCTACCCTATGATAAGATGGGCGGCCAATAAAGTTTATAAATAGAGAAATAAAAAATAAATGCATAGCTTTTGTCAGCTTCTGGTCACTTAGGAATTCACTAAAACAAAAATTCTGACTGGGGTGCACCAAACTTTTGCATGTCATATCATCTTATATCTTTTAAAAATAATTTTAGCTTACTTCTAAAATCCATTATTTTTGCTATTGGAAATAGAGAAAAATTACCTTTGATGGAGAAGATTCGGCAGGGGCAGATTCTGGACGTCTTCGGGGTGGAATAGGAGGAGGAACAGTAATTTCATCAGAATTTTTGGGAAAACTGATGGAGGATACAGAGGCAGACCCTGAGGACATATGAAAACTTTGAATGGCCTATTTTAAACAGAGTAAAATATAGCTTATAAAAACTGTTTTCATTTAAGTATTGAATTTCTGTGATATCATGTTTATTTCATAATAATCAGATTCTTAAGGCCACTCAATTATTAGATTTGTACCTGTCCATCTCATATATGTGGGGCTCACAACATTTAAAAACATCAATAAAACAGAATAAAAATTAAACTCAATGAACACACAACCATAATGAAAACCACCATTAAAATCTAAATTAAATTAAACCAAAGACCAAACTTTTCAGTTTGCTCAAATTCATGAAGAAAAACTACAGGAGACATCCAAGCATTGGAAATTAATTGGAAAGACATCCTCATGAGAACAGGTATTAGTACGTTACCTGATTTATATTCTTTTATTGCTCAGTGCATCTTGGGAAATTCATTTTGGAAAATATGAAGGAAATAGTTATCCTTGTTACTTCTTATATCTATCATTATTGGGAAATAGCACTACTTTACGTAAATATTAATTCTCATTGTTACTTTCTAAATTATGATAAATTATAAAAGCATCAACTGAATCAAATGTCCCAGTAGATTCTATTCTGTATAAATACTATCTCATTTATTCTTATGCTACGTAATACAACACAAATAAAAATGAAAGGGGGCAAAAACATTAAAGTGGAAGAGAACATCATTGCCTGTAGTTGCACGTACTTGAATGAAAAGGTGTAGAAGGATCAGAATCAAACACACTGCAGACATCCGTAGTGCTGGAAGTAGAGGACGGCAAGGGTGGGGTGAGAGGTGTTCTTGGAGAGTTTGGTGCAGAGGCTGCATTCTCCAATTCACTCTCAGGGACACGACTGTAACTAATTTTTCTGGGTTCTTGTTGCAGAGGTGTTGGGTGCCTCATGGTTCCAGGTCTTGGATTTGATGGACGAATACCCGGAGATTTGAGGGAATAGCTGTATTTTTTAGGCTGAAAGAATGCAAAGCAGATATTATTTTAACTTTATCATTTCCAAGTATCATATTTGTGTTGTTCTACAAGTAACTGATTATGTATTATAAAGCTGATGTCAGCTCTGAGTGACAAGGTTGCTAGATCTGTCCCTCACTTGGCTTAGCATTGAGTTAATCCACCTCTCTTTCATTTCTAGAATTTCTAGAATTATGAACTTGTGAAGGAAGTGAGATCTTTGCATAATGTGTCCCAATGAAATATAATTTCAGCCTGATCATGTGCCTCAAGTGAGACTATGGATTGATCAGTTTTATGATCCATTTGTTTGGGCCTTTTCTGGTTGTCAGTGATATTGTCAGGGGTCTTCTAGTTCCAGAGTTCAAAATGTCAATATTCTTTCTATTATGCTTTTACAAAGTCCAACTGTGTACAGGTAGTCCCTGACATACAACAGTCATTTAGTGACTGTTCAAAGTTACAATGGTACGAAGAAAAGTGACTTATGACCGGTTTTCACACTTATGGCCATTGCAGAACACACACCCCATGGTCATGTGATCCAAACTCAGATGCTTAGCTACTGGCATGTATTTATGATCTATCCTAGAGTAATGTGATCCTCTTTTGCAATCTTTAACAAGCAAAGTCAATGGGGAAGCTAGATTCACATTAACAACTGTGGCAAGAAGGGTCATAACATGGGGCAAAATTAACTTAAAACTATCTCACTAAAGCCCATGTCACACTGCACCAACGGATGCAAAGAGGATGTAAAACGGACAAAAAAGCTTGCCATCCGTTGGTTAATGCGATGTACTCACTGCCTCCGTTTTGCTTCCTCTCTATCCGTCCAGCATCTGTTTATTGACGTTTCATCCGCTCAGAAAGTTTTGAGCTGCCCAAAACTTTTGAGCGGAAAATGTATCCAATGCATCCGTTCTGCATCCTCTAGGCATATGGGAGACATCCGTTCTGCATCCATTACGCATCTGCTATATCCGCTAGGCATCCGCTGTGCATCCGCACAACTAAAATCCGTTCCAGCAGTAAACGGACGCAGAGAGGAAGCAGAATGGACGCTCAGCGTTAGTAGCACGGATGGAGAAAGGATGAAAGCGGATGCAGCTCATCCACTCTGCATCCGCTCTGCATCCTCTACGCATCCGCTCTGTATCCTCTACGCATCCTCTACGCATCCACTCTGCATCCTCTGCGCATCCGCTCTGCATCCTCTACGCATCCTCTATACATCTGCTCTGCATCCTCTATACATCCGCTCTGCGTCCTCCCCACGTCCGTTCCTTTCCGTGTTATCCGCTCTGCTTATGCAAATTTTTGCCCCTTTTGAGAGCGGATAACAATGGATGGAACATTTTGCTCGTCCGTTGTGTCCTTTTTGCATCCGTTGGGCAGTGTGACATGGCCTTTAGTAACAGAAATTTTGTACTCCATTGTAGTTGTAACTCAAAGATTATCTCTATAGGGAAAACCACTGCTTATACAATTCTGATCTTTGTAGACATGTCATGGAATCTGAATATTGTTTCCAAGGTCTTCGTTGCTACCCCACCAAATGTTAATATGAAACGTATTTCTTGGTTTAGTGCAAAACTGTTCTTAAAAAAGAAAAGTGATTTACAGCAAGTAAATAACAAAAGTTAATACTCACAAATCTTGGAGGTGGCTTCATATTACGTGGTTCTATTTCTAGGGACTTGTTGTAAAGAGAATCTGCAAATTCTTTTTCCATGCTATTTCCCATTGGATTCAAATTTTCAAAAAATCTCTAAAACCAAAACACTCAAGTTGATTAGTATAATGTAACATTGTGATTTTAAGGCAAAGGATGCAAATACTTTAACAACAGCGAACAAACCTACCTGACTTTTTGTTAGTCATAGAAACGCATCTCCCTCTATCTGCTTTTAAAGCAACACTTATGAAAACTAAATAGACTTCAATAAGCCATTGAAGTAACTGAAACAATTCTTCTTGTTAGGGATAACATTGTTTACCCTAACTGGTTTAGGTGAAATAATAACTATGAATCATAGTTAGTGTATGCAGCTTTAACTGTGAAATAGCAATTGTGGGAGTGGTTATGAAAACCATTTAAAAGTAGCAAGTCTACAGCTTGCTCTCTCTTTCTCTGGCTTTGATGATCCCTGATTACTGCTTGGAATCAAGACTGTATTGCTCGAACGGGAGAGACAACAAAGGACTGATTTTGTAAGTGAACTGACATAGGATATTCTACATGGACTTTGCTAACTGAATACCCCTGAATGGACTGACTACATGGTAAATGAATATTGGACTGTTATTTGACTATGCCATAAACTTATACTGGAATAAACTATATTCTTGATAGCACAAGCGTATCTGTTATTTTTACTGTATGTTAATAAACATACAAACTTACCTCACTCATATATCTGTGTGCCTATCTGACTAACGCTGCACATTCTGTTTAGCTTGTCTACCTAACCCTGGTTGGGGAACCCAGGCTTAACACTGGTTATGGGCCCAGAGGCTGCAAAGTCAGTTTAACTAGGTTAAACAGATTTATGTAAAAAGTGAGAGTTTGTGTTGTTATACATTACAGTAAACAGACAGCTGTGTTTTATTAATTATATTTTTATATCCATATAAGAAAACACGGCACAAGTCAATTTACAAAGTTTGTCCCTTATATCCAAGCTGGATGGAACAAACTATGTATCATGGTCTACAAAATGTAGTCTACTTCTACGAGGAGAAGGTCTGTGGAACATAATTGAAAATCCACCAAACGTAGAAGAATGGGATCCAGAGGATGAGGAAGACAGACTAAAGATAGAAGAATTTAAGCATAAAAATCAACAAGCCATTTGCATAATTGCGTTAACCTTAACTGATCAACAGCTTGTTTATATCCACGGAGAGAAAACGGCTTTTGGGTGTTGGCAGAAGCTGAAGAGAATTTATGTTCGAGATAATATTGGTGCTCACATAAATCTAACACGGAAGCTTTTCAGGACGCATCTCCAAACAAATGGTGATATGCAGAGTCATTTAAAAACTATGCAAAGCATTTTCCAAGAATTACACGAGAAAGAGCTTATATTCTCTGAACAACATCAAGTTTATATAATTCTATCTTCCCTTGATGAAAGTTATGATAACTACGTAACTTCACTTGAAATTTTGCCAAAGGAAAATTTAACTTTAACTGATATAACTGGCAGATTGATCGAAGAGCCCAGAAGAAGGCATGAAAGAGATGAATTAAGGAGGGAACAACCTCAAAAAGAAGATAATGAATCTCCTATTTCATACGCAATTAAAAAGTGCTTTAATTGTGGAGGAAGAGGACATTTGGCAAGATTTTGTAAAAAGGCAAAGCGCCAGAACGCTGGCCAGAATACTAAAAATCATCAAAAGATAAATAAACATTTAGAGTTAGCCATGTATACTAACGGAGCTGTAAAAAATAATTTATGAGTGGTTGACAGTGGAGCATCCCATTGTATAACAAATGATAACAAAAATTTTATTAAAATGTCCCAGAGTACACAGCAGATATCGTTAGCCAATGGCTGGAAACTGAAAGCTAAAGGTGAAGGTATAGCATATTGTTCTTTTATAAAAGAGAATGTAAAAATGTTATATGTACCACAACTTAAGTTTAATTTAATTTCAGTTAGAATTTTGGTTAAACTAGGATATGTAGTTACATTTAGGGGAGATAACTGCACACTTGAAAAAGATGATAAGAGAATTACTGCATCTTTAAGAGGTAGATTATATGTGTCAAATGATGATGGTTTAAAGGTGGCTAACACAATTTATGAAAATAAGAAACCTCATGACGAATGTATTCACTTGTTACATAGAAGGCTAGGGCATTTAAATTTTAAAATGCTTAAGAAAACTGTTGAATTGTCTAAGGGAATAAGTTTGAAACCTTGTGATAAGTATTTGCAATGTAATGCATGTAATCAAAATAAGAGCAGGGTCATACCAGCTAATAGAGTTGATGGATTTACTACTAAAGAGCCTTTAGAAGTAGTATTTGCTGATTTAATAGGTCCGAAAAAACCAAGTGTAGGAGGAGCTCGCTATAATGGATCACTATTCTAGATATGGGTTTTGCTATTTAATGAAGAGCAAAACTGAAACTTATCAAAATCTATTTAATTGGCTAAAATTTGCTGAAAGAAAAACTAAAAAGAAATTAGTAACTCTCATCACAGATAATGGTACAGAATTTACAAATAATAAATTTAAAAACAGACTTAGAATGTTAGGTATTCAACATAAAATGTCTGCACCATATAGGCCACAACATAATGCCTTTATAGAGAGAAGAGGCCAAACATTACAATCAATGGCACGAACTATGATGTCTGATTCAGGATTACCTGACAATTTATGGGGAGAAGCAATAATGTGTGGTAATCATATATTAAATAATGTTGTTAATTCAACAACAGGAGAATTACCATTCACACTGTGGCATGGTACAAAACCTGATTTAAGTTACATGCACACATTTGGAGCACCAGCATGGGTGCATATCCCTACACAACTTAGATACAAAGGACAGCATAGAGCTAAAAGATTGATTTTTGTAGGATACACATCTAATCATAGATCTTATAGATTCTGGGAACCAGGTACATCTAGAGTTTACACCAGTGCTAGTGCAAAATTCCTAGAACATGTAGGATGGAATAGATTAGAGCAAGATTTAAATAATGAAGTATTTATTGAACCCTACAAAAGGCAGAAAGATCAGATTAGCTATAAGAAGAGTCCAATTAAAGAAGAAGTCCACGAAGAGCAAATAGGACCAGAACAAGAGGAAATAGTTGATCAGGAAGAGTTACATGATCAAGAACAATTAATAGAGGAAAGTCCACCTGTAAGTCCTATAATACCTAGACGTACTACACGTGTAACTAGACCACCTGATAGGTATCAAGCAAGTATAGCTTGCCAAGTAACTAAAGTTCCAACTAGTGGAGATGAACTTAGGATGTATCCTGCTAAGGATCAGGAGAATTGGCAAAAGGCAATGGAAAAAGAACTAAATTCATTAAAGGTAATGAAAGTGTATGAAGATGCCAAATTACCTCCAGGAGAAAAATCCATTGGGTGCAAATGGATATTTAAAGTAAAAACTGGAAATGATGGGACTGTTACCCATAAAGCTAGGTTAGTAGCTCAAGGATTTAATCAAACTGCATCTGATTATGATGAAGTTTTTGCGCCAAGCCTTAAAGCTACATCTTTAAGAGCAGCATTAGTGTGGGCAGCTAAGAAAAACTATGTCATTAACCATTTAGATGTAGAAACTGCTTATCTACATGCACCATTGCAGCACACTATATATTTAAGGAAACCAATTGGCATAAATGACAATAAAATAAATAGTAATGATTGTTGGAAACTCAAAAAGAGTCTTTACGGGTTGAAACAATCTGGGTTTGAGTGGAACCAATATATTGTGAAAGAGTTAAACAATATAGGTTTTAAATCTGGTTTAGCAGATCCGTGTGTGTTTAAAAGAGAAAATAATGGAACGGTGTCATTATTATTATTATTTACAGATGATATTGCTTTAATAACTAAAACTAATAATGAAGCTAATGAGATTATATCATTATTAGCCAAAAAGATAAAAATAAAGCATTTAGGTGAAATTAAAAGGTATCTAGGATTGACAATTAATAAAACAAATAATGGTTTTAAGATATCTCAAGAAGATAAAATTTGCCAATCATAGTTAGTGTATGCAGCTTTAACTGTGAAATAGCAATTGTGGGAGTGGTTATGAAAACCATTTAAAAGTAGCAAGTCCACAGCTTGCTCTCTCTCTCTCTGGCTTTGATGATCCCTGATTACTGCTTGGAATCAAGACTGCATTGCTCGAATGGGAGAGACAACAAAGGACTGATTTTGTAAGTGAACTGACATAGGATATTCTACATGGACTTTGCTAACTGAATACCCCTGAATGGACTGACTACATGGTAAATGAATATTGGACTGTTATTTGACTATGCCATAAACTTATACTGGAATAAACTATATTCTTGATAGCACAAGTGTATCTGTTATTTTTACTGTATGTTAATAAACATACAAACTTAGCTCACTCATATATCTGTGTGCCTATCTGACTAACGCTGCACATTCTGTTTAGCTTGTCTACCTAACCCTGGTTGGGGAACCCAGGCTTAACACTTCTGATGTTCAATTTGCATTAATAGCTATCAAGGAGGCAGGTCCTCTCACAGAACAGGCAATGAACTGTATGGAACTGGCTATCGTTATATCTTAGAATCATCATTGGGAAGAGCCACTTAGGTTAATTGTTTCCAACTGTTTGCTCAGTGCACAAATCCCACTTAGGCCATTAGCTGATTCAACTAATTTTATATCATCTATATAATTATAAACCTTACACCCACTGTTTACCTAAACTGTTACTAAAAACAATAGAGGGTCCAACACTGTTCCTTAAGAGTACTTCACTCAGTACCTCATTTAAAATTCAATGAGATAGGGCTGATTAGCACAATTTTACATTTGTATGATTTCAGCCAACTGCATTTTAATGTTAAGTAGTTATGATTAATGTCACTATGGTTTGACCAATGTTTTTACACCTTTACAAATTTTGTAACATTTAGACTGGTAAATAAATTGTGTAAGAGCAGACTTGAGGATCATTTTAAGCAAATCTTTTTCCTTCCATACTTGAAAGATGAGATAGGACTCCTGAGTTACAAAAGAGTTTTGCTCCTACAATCCTTGTGAAAGTAAATTTTCATGTATGCTTGCATCTATTTGCAAAGTAGCAATTGCTGTTTTGTACATCTGCAAAAATCAGTGTTTTTTTTTCCATCTACATGTTTATTTATTGAAAATATACTGTATATAGCCAACATTTCTTGTGCCTCTTTCCAGAAAGTTCGTTACATAAGTCAGGGGTTACTTAATCTGGATATTGCATAATATAGCAAAGGAAAAAAATCAGTTTGCAGTTCACTGGGAACCGCAAGATAGCTCTTGAAGTAAAACTTCTTTCAAGACCAAGACTGACAAATAGGTAAGTAGGATTAATCCCAGACAATCAAGCAATAAATGGTACAAACAGAAGAGATTATTTGTAGCTCAGGATTGAAGTGTGAGGACATTGGTGATCTCGGAGCTTCATGGGTTTTCTACAGACATTTCTTTAGCAAATTAGGAACTAGCCTAATTGATGATGATACCTAGTTTGGTACTGAAATGTCTGCAAAAAAATCGTCAAGCTCACAGAGCACCAAAGACTCCACAGTAAATGACACCCTTATCAAGGAATTATCAACTCAGACAAACAAGTAGAAAACAACACCCTAATCAATGAACTACCAGGGAGAAATATCCCCACCAACATGACAGGGCAAACTACTGTATTATATATTGAGAGCAAACCTCACTCCACAAGCAAGCACCCAAGCTTGGAGAACACCAAGGATGCAAAACTTTCTACTTACCCTTATGTCAGGTTCCACCTTTAAGCAATATGGCTGGTTTTGGTACTGTTGTATTTCTCCTGTTATCTCAGCTACTTTCCTCCGTTTGCTAAAGTTAATGAGTTCTCTTCCATGTCTTTTTAGAAATTCAGGATTGCCTTCTTCTGTTTTCAAAATGTTTGTTAAATAAATTCCTATAATAGCAAACATATAAAAATGTTCAATGTACTATTTTTCTAGTAAACAAATTAAATATTAATAGCATGGAATATTTTAATGTATTATCAAGAGATTTTGTGTAGCTGCAAGGAAATGCTGAAGAGTTATTTTGCCAATAAATTGTACTTTCAACAAGCAACCCTTAGGCTTTCAAAAATTCAAAATTTCCCCCTTGACTCATCTTCTACTTCAGCATTTCTTGAGATTAATATCTGTGTCCTGAAAAGCCAACTTTGATTTATGCAGGAGAAATGAAATTCCATTCTGCTTCTGGGGGAAAAAATGCTGTATAACAAGTTAGTTTTGCTCTAATTACTAACTTAAGTTTTTTCATAATCCTTATTTCGTCTATAAAGTCTTTGGAATCAGCCCTTAGTTCTTATGTCACAACAGTAAAAGCAGAAACAAACCTAAGTCTAAGTTTTTTTTTCTGTGTATTCATCTCCACATTTTTTCATTTCCCTGATAGTTAATTTATAAACTTTTCAGCCCATATCAGTTTATAACAAGACATTAAAATAGTTTTCAAGTTACAATGCAACAGGGGACTATGGCTTGATATAAATCTTCAGTACAACTACACAATTGTACTGACACAAAATTACAAAGACAGAAAAAAAGAATAGGCAGGTATGCTTCTTCATACTGGTAATCCTCAACTTACAACCATTCGCTTAGTGACTTATTCAAAGTAACAACAGTATTGAAAAATGTGACTTATGATTGGTCCTTAAACTTAAGACCACTGCAATGGTCTTTCCCATGATCAAAATTCAGGCACTTGGCAATCAACATGTATTTATGATAGATGATCACATGTGATCATTTGTGATCTTCCCAGCCAGCTTTCAATAAGCAGAGTCAATTGGGAGGAGGGGAGACAGATGAACTTAACAACTGAAATGATTCACTTAACTAAGGCAAAAAGGTCATAAAAATCTGGTGGTCCCAATTGTGGTCATAAGTTGAGAACTACCTACATAAAAAACATCTATGCTATACGGCACTGTGACAATCACAGTTAAACAGTTCTTTCTCAAAATACAGAGTAAAATATATTATACTGGGCCAAATAAATACAACAATCTGATATATTTTCATCTCTACCCTCAAAGTATTTCCAGTTTGGTTACATAGCACAATTATGAATCATCCAGGACATGGTTATCCCAAATATGCTTTTCAAAAAAACTGAAGAAGCTTCTTGGATGAAAAGTGAAAGGTCTTCAAGGAAAAAAAAAACCCAACAAAGTCCAGTTGCCTTTTGAAAAGCACCTTTGACTTATCACACACATATTTTTAAACAATTTAGACAACAATTTGCTTTGATATTAAAAGTTGCAAATACCTGAAAAATCACACCAATTATTTTCACTGAAATGTATTCAAATATATGCTTTTGATATTTAATCATTCTAATTAACAGCAAATTCAGGTAGGACATTTAAATAAAAAACTCCCATATACTCATTCTACAGTTCATATTCTTTATCCATTAATATTTGTGATTTTATCTTTTCACAAGTAAACTCCTACTTACCAAAGAAAGGCACACATGGAGGATTAATGGACCTGAGTTTTGCTAAATATTTCTTATGATGATCTTCACTTAGTTCATGTGCTTCTTCAAATATCTTCTTTTGCCGGCTTGGGATTTGCTGAAGATAAAGAAAGGTGAGGATACACTTTGCCCACAAAAAAATTGCTGACTATATACTACTATAGCTGACTGCCCAGGTTGGCTAAAATGTGTGAATCCGTCTACATGACTCATCCCCTTCCTTGACACAATACTTTCCATATAAAGATCTATGTTTAAAGTAGCAATAAGATCTGCCTATATTGTTTTACTTGTTTCCTTAATTCAATAATACTTTTGATCATGAAGAAACCCATGATCCAGACAAAAATACTAAGAGCTAAGATTGGAAATAAGTAGTAGAG
Source organism: Laticauda colubrina (assembly GCA_015471245.1). Lineage (NCBI taxonomy): Eukaryota > Metazoa > Chordata > Lepidosauria > Squamata > Elapidae > Laticauda > Laticauda colubrina. The sequence continues at coordinate 53,713,605 of BLBF01000018.1, read as the reverse complement.
GCTTTTTGTTTGTATACCTGGAATTAAATAAACATTTGTGCCACTTTTTTCTTTTAATCTAGGCTTGAGATAATTTCTTATACAGAGAAAAAAGATCTTAAATCATTTTCAAATGTTCAAATCCAATATATATATATATATGTGTGTGCGTGTGTGTGTGTGTGTGTGCGTGTGCGTGTGTGTGCGTGCTGTTTAGCTTCCTTCGGGTATTATCCCACGTCATTGTAGTTCTGTTAAAGTTGTAGCAACGTTTCAGCAGAATCTCATCTGCCATCCTCAGGCTTCTGTATAGAGTTAGTTCCTGGTTTCAAATTTGAGGCTGGTCCATTCTGATTGGCTGGGAGCCTGGATCTGTGTTCATTGGACTTGGAGTTTGATTGATTGGTGTTTCTGGTTTCTTCTGTCTGTTTTGTGGCTTTGATTGGCTGGCAACACTCTGTTCTTGTGTTGGAGGCTTTCAGTGCAGCTTGGCTCCGTGTGAAGGGACGGCTGCTCTTCATTAGCAAGCTGCTAATGAATAGCAGCTTGC
>BLBF01000018.1:53650923-53688076 GCA_015471245.1 Laticauda colubrina | reverse complement strand
TGTGTGTGTGTGTGTGTGTGTGTGTGTGTGTGTGTGTGTGTGTGTTTAGCTTCCTTCGGGTATAATCCCACGTCATTGTAGTTCTGTTAAAGTTGTAGCAACGTTTCAGCAGAATCTCATCTGCCATCCTCAGGCTTCTGTATGGATATGGGTCTTACAGCTCCTGGTTTTAAATTTGAGGCTGGTCCATTTTGATTGGTTGGGAGCCTGGACCTGTGTTCATTGGACTTGGAGTTTGATTGATTGGTGTTCCTGGTTTCTTCTGTCTGTTTTGTGGCTTTGATTGGCTGGCAATACTCTGTTCTTGTGTTGGAGGCTTTTAGTGCAGCTTGGCTCCATGTGAAGGGAAGGCTGCTCTTCATTAGCAAGCTGCTCTTCATTAGCAAGCTGGGTTTCACCTGGGTGCCTGGTGGGGGGGTTAGGTTGGAGCTATCAGAGGGAGTCTGTTTTTGCCCAGGTGTTTGCCTGGCTTGTGGCATGGAGATCTTTCTATTTGAGAGTGCAGGCTTCCAAATGATTGACAGTCTGCTGGAATCATCTCTTCTATTCATGCTGTCAGGTCTTTTTTCAATCTCTATGGCTTCTCTGATGATTCTGTGGCTGGGGTTTTCTATAGTGGCCAGGGTTTTAGTGCCATTGAAGTTGATGCTGTGACCTGTGGTTTTCATGTGTTGGACTAGTGAGGAGGTGTGTTCCAGCTTTTTTACTGCATTTTTGTTTTCATCTAGGCGGGTACTTATTCTTCTATTGGTCTGTCCAATGTATGTGGCCGGGCATGATGTACAGGGAATTTCGTATATGCCTTGGTTTTCCAGGTCAATTTTGTCTTTGGGGTTCCTCAGGATGGCTGCTATTTTTTTGTCTGTTTTGAAGGCAGTCTTGATGTGATGCCTGTGTAGTATGTGATTTTATTTGTAGTACCTCTTATGTAGGGCAGGACAGCTGTTCCAGAGATCTGTTGATCTTCTAGGTCTCTGTTATGTCTTGGTGTGTTTTTGTGGATCAAGTTGGTGATTTTGTTTTTGTGGAAGCCACTGGCTGTCAATACTTCAGTCAGGGTGCATAGTTCAGTCTTTATATGTGTCTTATCTGCCAGGCGTTTGGTTCTGGTAATTAGTGTTTTCGCTACGGAATTTATCTGTGCAGGGTGGTGGTGGGATTGGGCGTTGAGGTAGCGGTTGGTGTGTGTTTTCTTTTGGTATATGGTGTGTCCCAGTGTGCCATCTGTTCTTTTGTAGATTAGTACATCTAGGAATGGTAGTTGTTTGTTTATTTCCGTTTCCATGGTGAACTTGATTTTGGGGTGTGTGTTGTTTAGGTGTGTTAGGAAATTGTTTAGGTTTTCTTTTCCATGGGGCCAAATCACAAATGTGTCATCGATGTATCTTAGCCATAGTTTGGGTTTGTGGGTGGCATTAGCCAGGGCTCTGGATTCGAATTCATCCATGAACAGGTTTGCAATGACGGGTGACAGTGGTGATCCCATAGGGGCTCCTTCAATTTGCTTGTATCTTTGTCCTTTGTATATGAAATATGTGTTGGTTAGGCAGTGTTCTGTTAGTTCCATGAGGTCTTTGGCTGGTTGGTATTTATTTTTGATGATTTCAAGAGTTTTTTTTATTGGGACTTGAGTGAATAGTGAAACCACATCGAAATTTACAAGCAGATCTTCTTGTTCTACGTGTAGATCTTTGATCATTTCTAAGAAGTGGTATGAGTTTTGTACATATGAAGCTGCGGTTTCAGCATGGGGCTGTAGTTGTTTTGCTAAGTATTTAGCTAGGTTTTGTAATGGTGCTCCTATGGAGCTGTCTATGGGTCTGAGAGGTATGCCTTCTTTGTGTATTTTTGGGAGGCCGTATAATTTGGGGCATGTATAAGATTTTTTTCTTGGGATGCTTTTTGTTTTCTTAAGTTTTCACCGGTACTTACATGTATGGTATTCAGCTTTGTTCAGGTATTTTCCCATGTCATTATAGTGCTTTGAAAGTTATAGCAACGTTTCAGCAGAATCTCATCTGCCATCATCAGGCTTCTATATTGTGTTCGTGTGTGTGTATACACACACGCGCACACACACAAAACCTTTATGATTAATTCTTGACTATAAACAAGTTAGATTACTCACCACAAGTTGAAAAAAACCCTTTTCTGTTTTGTTTCTTCCTGCTGTTTTGAATTTTAAGTGCAAATCTAATTAAAGAAGAAATCTGAAAAGCCTTGTATCTGAGGTGGGAAGAGTGTCTATGCGGGCTAAGTAAAGAATAAATGAGATAAATAGTAAACGCTGAATATGAAGAGCCATTGTGTAGAATACTATTTCATTCAACCACATTCCTATGTGGAATATCCCATGATCAACACATTTCGTATTTAAATATTTCAATTCCTACTTCTGTATATTATTTATCAATGTATTTGTTTTTCAGGATGTAGAAAATATATTCAGCCGAGTATCAGATATTCATGAACTTAGTGTGAAATTGCTGGGCCATATTGAAGATACAGTAGAAATGACTGATGAAGGCAGTCCCCATCCATTAGTAGGAAGCTGTTTTGAAGATTTAGCTGAGGTAGGTAATATTATTTATGAATGGGCTACTATGCTCTATTTTCCTGTTTTTCTAACTTGGGTATAATCATACATTTTATAAAAATGTAATATCATGTTGTCAACAGTTTCTTTTGGCCCCAAGGTTGAAGTATAACATTGCTATACTTTTTAACTATTTTAACAGATTGTACTGTCTGATACAAATCATTGATTCTATTTTGAGAGGGGGAAAAAACTCTTTGGCATGCAAAAGCTATTGAATAGATTTGAAGGTAGCTGATTCAGTTTGATGATTAATCTGATTTGGAGACTAATAAAATCATCCTTAAATTGAATCTTCAAATCAAACTTTTTCCCAACCCTATTAACAAAAGGTAAAGATGCTTCAATCAAACAGTGATTGATTACTTTCAGATACAAGTTAATTTTTTGTTTTTGATCCAATGTTTGTTTTAGGCATTCAATCTTCGTTATCCTATGGAATATTTTTTGTTGTATGAAAGACAGAGGAAGTATGATTATTTTGATTTTCTTGGACTTCTTGAAGCCTTGATAAAGCTAGGTGTTGAGTCATTTAGTCATTTGAGGAGTTAGAATTCTGCAGGGAAGTCTTAGTGCCATCCTATTTAGTTTACTATGGTATATAAAACTAGGCTACTGAGGGGAACTGAATAATGTAATCAAACATCAATATTGTACAATAATACAATAATATCTCATTACTTTCTAGTATCTCATTGCTTTCTAGACCTAAAGCCCTTTCCTGTCATTTGTCCAAATTGATGGAGAGTTCAGGAGAAAGGGAACACAGTTGAAGCCCCTACCTTTCTCCAGAATGATCTCTTGAATGTATAGATCCTAAAGGGGAGCTATACTTATGTTGGCTTGAAGATTATGATGATAACTGGGATCAGAATTTCTGTTACTAAGCGATGTGATCATAAAGCATGATATCACATATCTGCATCACTTAGTGACATCAATACTGGCAGTCTTTGTAGCCATCATTATTGTGTCCCACTGATTAGGCAAAGACCCATCTTGACCCAAGCCATTCCTGGCTTGATCCTTTTCAGCCTGAGCTTCAGTGAGGTAAGGGACGACTACTTTCACTCCTCCAACTCACCTATCCCCGTCCTCTTGGCTTCTCTGCACAGTAGCATAACTTGGTGCTGGGACCAACGAAAGACCTGGGGTCTTCAGCAATCTCAGTTAACCACCACTGGGCCTCTACTTCAGCCCCAGAGTCCCGAGAACTGACAATGAGTGCCACCTCAAGCCTCATCCTATGCCCAGGCACCACAGCAGAAGGCCCCAGCTGCTACCACTTCCTTGTACTCCATAGTCCCTGTAAAAATATAAAGTTATAGTAACGCAATATTTTGCCTCCAGATGAACTAAGACACTTTACTGGACCTTCACCATCTTACTGTTGGTGCTGACAAGTCACACCTGACTCTTGCAAGGCAGCTGCTGCCTATGCTAGGCAAAGCCACTCAAACTATTCTCACAATGCTTTGTAAAATTTTCAGAAAACTTGTAAGACTTCCCAACAGTCATGAGAAGATTGTGCCTGCTGATCTTCAAATCACAAGCAGGCCATAGAGTGGCTGGATCTTGGCACTGGAATGACTGGCCACAGTCATCCCAATGGATATATCATATTGGCACAGGCTGGTGAAAACGGACTCTGAATGCTCCCATGCTTTTCACCTTATTAAAAGTAAAAGTTTTCTCTCTTCACCAAACAACCAGTCACATGGTCCAATCAAGGTGTCGTCCAGTTGCTTGGTAACTTCACTCCTCCTCTCTCCGGCCATCTGTGGGAATGTCCTTGGTTCCCAGGAGAAACTATTTTGTTTTGGCTACAAACCCCAACTATCTCTTTTCCATCTTCTCTATCCCCCAGCTCCCATGTGGCAACACTGAAGCATCAAAATAGCCTTGGTCAGGTCAACTTTAGGGTTGACAGCAAGGTCAAATCTGATTGACATTTTAATAGGAATCCATCAAACAATTCAGATAGTCCTCACTTAACAGTCAATCATTTAATAATTGTTCAAAGTCTCTATGGTCTTGGATGTTTGACGACCTTTGAAGCACTTCTGACTGTCACAAAATGTTGTATTATACCACCATGCAGTCACATGATAGTGATCTGGGTACCTGGGAATTTATTCACATTTACAACTAGTTGCCAAGTTCCCCATGATCGCATCATCACCCTTTGCAGTTCTCTGCCATCCTCCCCAGAAAGTCTCTGGAGAAGTTGGCAGGGAATGTTGCAAGCAGTCCCTGTCTGTCAAGAAGACTCTTTCCTCTCTGGGGCTGGCTGAAAGAGCTCCCTGCTGATCTGTGCTTGCTGTGTCTCTGCAGAGGTGGTGAGAGAAGGACTCCAAGGTCCATGCATGGACCTTGGCTGTGAAATTTAAGCAAGCAGGGAGCTCAAAATCCCTCTGGACTTGCAGTAGGCGTGAAGAATGACTCCATTCGCTTAATGACCCATGAGATTGCTTAACAGTTGCAACAGGGAGTCTTGGGATTGTGGTTGTTGAGCAAAATGGTCACATGGGCATCTCATGTAATGACCGCTTCATTTTAGATCCAAGACTCTGGTCACCATTGTGATCATTAAGTGAGGACTACCTGTAAAAGTTCTATAAAACTATAACAGTGGCACAGTGATTAGAGTGCAGTACTGCAGGCTATTTCTGCTGACTGCCGCCTGCCTGCAATTTGGCAGTTCAAATCTCAGCAGGCTCAAGTTTGACTCAGCCTTCCATCCTTCCAAGGTGGGTAAAATCAGGGCCCAGATTGTTGGGGCAATTTGCTGACTCTGTAAACCACTTAGAAAAAAGCACTGTGAAGGGGTATATAAGTCTTAAGTGCTATTGCGATTGCTAGCAGGAGGTAAAATAAAATAATCCCAGAAATGACATAAGTGATTCATATTGTCACTAAGGAAAATGCATTGACATATAGGGCCAGATGTCAATGTTTACTCAAGAGTAATTGCAACTTTCTAGTTCCAATGAAAGTTCAGGTCAGATACACAAGCATGATAAGAATCATTTCTCTTTATGTGCACATTTTTAAGGGGGAAATCATCACTTCCGAATTCAGTAATTATTTTCCTTCTTATGCATTCTTTATATAAAAACTCAAGAGAATCCCCTCGTTCTGCTCTGCTACTGGACCCTCCACCCAAATTTAGTTCAATATAAAAATTTTAATTCATTATTGTTGGAACTGGAAAATGCCTAGTAAATATCTGAAATCTTTAATGTAGCTTTATGTTTACAATTTGGTCTACGTATTGTGATTTCAGATTTTTTAATTTAAAAGATTGTAATCATGACCACTTTGAACCATTTTATTTCTGTAAACACTGAAAAACAAAAACACCAATAACTTTCTGTATAGAAATAAGAATATAGTACATTGTGTAGAAATAAGAATATGGTACATTGAAAAAAAAAACCCTCTTCCCCCCTCTATATGTCTGTGTCCGTGTCAGATATTTTTTCATTAATTTAAAGCAGTGATATATAGATTGATGAATGTTTGAATGTATGTTGACATGATAATTTGAAACAATGAGATAATTGAAATATTCTACAAACCTTCCTTTAGGAGCTAGCATTTGATCCTTATGAATCATACACTCAGGATATTTTACGGACTGGCTTTCATGATCATTTTCTTAGCCAGTTATCAAAGCCCGGAGCAGCCTTCTATTTGCAGGTATGTTAAGTAATGCATTTATATAATGGATATTGTAGGTATCATAAGATTTACTTGTAACACTGAAATATTCTTTTTTAATTTCCAGTCAATTGGATATGGTTTTAAAGAAGCTGTTCAGTATGTTTTACCTAGGCTACTTCTAGTTCCTGTTTACCATTGTCTTCACTATTTTGAACTTTTAAAGGTAAGAAAAAATAACAAGCCTTGCATAGCTGATAAGCCTTGAATAGCTGATAATAATAATGTCAATTGCAAAAGGCAGCTTTACTTGGAAGAGCTTAAAACCTTTGACAATACTTCTAATAAAGAGGTCTCGAAATTTGGCAACTTTAAGACTTGTGGCTATGCTGGCTGAGGAATTCTGGGAGTTGAAATCCACAAGTCTTAAAGTTGCCACGTTTGGGGACCCCTGTTCCAATGCCATAAAACAGTGTTTCTCAACCTTAGCTGGCTGGGGAATTCTGGGAGTTGAAGTCCTCATGTCTTAAAGTTGCCATGGTGGAGGAACACTGCCATAAAACATCAACACCTGTGTTTCTCAGGTCCTTGGGAAGGACTCAATAGGTGGATAAAAATGCCAAATCTGGTCTGAATCGAAATCCAAGCTGACTGTGTAACGAACCATAATAATTACAAGCAAGGACTGGTGGGACCACAAAACAGACAAAAGTAAAAGAAAATGAGGAAACTAAAGTGCTGTAGGGTTTTGTAACCCTAAAGTGTTGTAGGGTTTCCATCTAATATTTATGAACTGCAGTGGTTAAAGTGCAGTACTGCAGACTACTTCTGCTGACTGCCACCTGACTGCAATTTGGCAGTTCAAGTCTCACCAGGCTCAAGGTTGATTCAGCCTTCCATCCTTCGGAGTTGGGTAAAATGATGAGGACCCAGATTGTTGGGGGCAATATGCTGATTCTGTAAACCTCTTAGAAAGGGCTATAAATCAGTATATAAGTCTTAAGTACTATTGCTATGAAGTTTTCAATAAACTGTCAGTGGTATATCCCTAAAGAAGTTCTCCATTTTCAGGAATTTGATACTGCTAGTTCAGTAGCAAAATTCATAAAGTGGGAAATGAGGAAGAAGAATTTAAGTGTTCTCTTCATGTATGCTGTTTCTTATTATGATTTGTATCATATTAACTAAAATTTAAAGATAACTCTTTTTTATTGTTGTTTAAAGACTTCAAAATTTGCTAAATGTTACTTTATCAGTGTTATAAATTCAGAGTTTGTTTCTTATTTATTTGGACTTACATCCCATATCCCAGGAATATATGAGACTTTTCCCCATTTTTTCTCAAAAACATCCATTCTGTGAAATAGATTGTGCTTGGAGAAGATGGCTGGTCCAAACTCATCCACAGCACTAAATCTCCCTGCTTTTATTCCAGCAGTTTTACACCACTTTCTTTTCTATATTGAAACTCTAAAAACTCCACATGTAAGAAAAATAAATAGTATACTATAAATCTAACTATATTCTATTTTAAAAATTGTTTTGTATTTTTGCAGTTTTCTTATTTAGGTACTGTTAGTGTTGATATACAGTACTTTGTACTGTTGATTAGGGAGTTTATTGTAGAAACAAAGGTGTTTTTAAAAAAACCTCTCTCACATCATGATTTATTAAGAAGATGTCTGCTCGGCAGAACATGTGTAGACTTCAAAATTCTCCTGCCTATCTCAGAACTCCTTGTAATTCCTCATAAAACAAATACCACTGCTCTAAATTTCTTCTGTTGCAGTCAGTAAAATACTTGCAGTAATCCTTTTAGACACATAAGCATTTGCAGAAAAGTGCTAGGTTTGTGAAGATCCATAGTAAAGTGAACTTGCAGTGAAGAATTTGATCATTCAAGACAGCTGTGCAAAAGTGAAGCCAAGGATGGGCAAAATGAAGAGCCGGCAAGTAGATTGGGCTTTCATAATTCCTTTCTGGAGAAGGAGAGGACTTGAGATCGCCTGCAAGTATTCCAGACAGTTGCTCCTTGCAAGGAGACTCTCAAGATAGTTGCCTTTTGTGGGTTTAGAGTTCTGGGAGACAGCGAATAGCCACCTTGTTCAAACCATAATTGGCACATTCAGAATTTACATACTTTCTTTTCTAATCACTTATGGAAATTGCTTGTGAATTGTTTTTTAGCTATTAAGAATCTGGATCACAAACTCTGAAAACACTGGTGAGTTTCCTTCAATTCTCAGCAAAACAAGTTTTTAAGAACATTTTATTTCTGAATAAGCAGCAAAAAGGAGATAACTTGGTTTTGGAAAGTTACAAAGGGCCCAGATAATTTGAAATAAGATTTGGAATTAATAGTAATAATCCTGCAGGAAAGTGCCTTTGCTTTGAATTCTTTCATGAAAACACATGACAGGATGGGAGTATGAAGGTTGGATGCTAGAGGGAACTAGAAGGAACTTACAATTACAATTAAAGGAGAAGAACACTTAAATTTGACTTATTAATGCAACATGGGGAGAAATATTTTAACGTTTGACATATTGAGGGATATTTTTGAGCAATGGATCCAGAAATTAATTTTAAGAGTTGTCTGCCTCTATAGGTAAACTTTCTCCATAAAAGATATTATAGAAGGGGAACATGTGTTATTGGACAAAATTGAGGTTGATCTGAAAGTGGATTTAAAAATGACAAACTACAAAATGATGTGGAAAAGGATCAACATACAAAATAAACTAACTGATGTCTTAGTAATGAAAAGGGATATATAATAAATCAGGAGACTGACCTGGATAATTTTCCTATATTGGATTTACAGAAGAGTTATACCTTTGAAGAATTTTGTGACAAGTGCAAGAAAAGAAAAAGTCTAGGACATGATTTGAAAGGACTAAAGATCAAGGCTTAAAAGTAAAATGAAGGGATATAAAGTTGCTTTTTGATCAAGATTAAGATATGTTGTTGTCTCTGATAATTTTTAATGGTCTTTTGCTGATAAGGACTGCAATTTCAACGTTTTAGGAATTTGCTCACAGATAATCTTTTCATGGGAAGAAAAAAATTATATTTTAAGAAAAGCTGATAAGTTAGTACAGTTGTTTATATTTGTTATGAATCTTCTGAGTCGTGATATAGTTCTTTTTATTTTTATTATATTCTTATTTGTTTTCTCTTTCTGCAACTTCTATTTTTTTCTTTTTCATTTGGTATAATTTTTATTAATATAATTATAATTTTAATAAAATTATTATTTTGAAAAAAGATCCAAAACAAAGTGAACTGAGAGAATTTCAATGCTGTTTTCTTCTCCTTCCTACCCACTTTCTACCACCACTTCCATTCCTTTCCCTAGTCAATGTTATCTCTCACTTTCTATAAGTCTCACCACCCCAAACTGGCCTATTAAAAGCTCATTTGGTTATATGTTTTGAGACAAAAAGCCGACAAGGAACTCGTGGAGTGAAAAATTTGCTCATTTTTCATCCATTCTCAGGTAATATCTGGCAGTGTGAAAATAATATTGAATTTTCCATATAAACATCAGGAAATTTTATGTAGATAACTGTCCCTTTTGTCTCATAGCATTGTTATTATTTGTTAGATTATTACAAACAAAATTACATCATAAAGAAGTGCCTTTTACCTGAAAGATAAAAATTGACCTGTAAGGTTTTATACTCAAAAATTGTTCTCCTGTTCATAGCAATTAGAAGAGAAGAGTGAAGATGAAGAAGATAAAGAATGCTTGAAGCAAGCAATTACAGCTCTGCTTAATCTTCAGAGTAGTATGGAAAGGATTTGTTCCAAAAGTCTTGCGAAGAGAAGACTTAGGTAAACGCACTTCTGTTTTCTCCCTACTTTTTAGTCCTGGAGCAGTGTGCTATAGATCTGGATTTCTCAATTTCCTTTCTGAGTAAACAATGAACAAAATAGTTGAAACAATATGATTTTTCAGAGGAAGTGACATCAAAGTCCGGATAGCTATTGTTGTAAAGTTGTATGTGTGTTTGCCTTCATGCTTCTGGTAAATGCATCTTGAGATTCTACTGGTAAGCAGAAAGAATAAATACTAAATACTAAACACTAAAAAAATATTTCAGTTAACTATTATCCAAACAAAAATATCTTGCAGATTAATTTAGAGCATTTAACAGTTTTTGTACTAATCTATTTGATAATGGTTTAGGGCATCGTAATGTAATACATAAGAATGGAAAGTAATATTCATATTTTTATTTGTTAAGAAAGTATTAGTTGCTACTTGACAGTTAAATAAGTCTAACTGACTGGAATCTGTTGATTTGTCAATTACATTTTTAAGGATGACAGCACTTTCAGATCTGAAATTTTCTCCATACAGTTGAAGCTAACTTGCTGGTTTTTTTCTATCATCTAGATCTTATTAAGCTCTTTTCCACATTAGTTGTCAACAAACTTGTTATTTTTCTGCCAAATATGTGATTGTTACTGTATCATCTTGCTCCTCTTTCAAAGTGAATCTGCATGCCGATTCTACAGTCAACAAATGAAGGGGAAGCAGCTAGCAATCAAGAAAATGAATGAGATTCAGAAGAATATAGATGGATGGGAAGGAAAAGACATTGGACAGTGCTGCAATGAATTTATTATGGAGGGAACACTCACACGTGTGGGTGCCAAACATGAAAGACATATATTTCTCTTTGATGGTTTGATGATTTGTTGTAAGTCAAATCATGGCCAACCAAGACTGCCTGGTGCTAGCAATGCAGAATATCGTCTGAAAGAGAAATTTCTTATGCGAAAGGTACAGATCAATGATAAAGATAACACTAACGAGTACAAGCATGCTTTTGAAATCATTTTAAAAGATGAGAACAGTGTTATTTTTGCTGCTAAATCGGCTGAAGAAAAGAACAACTGGATGGCAGCCTTGATCTCTTTACAATACAGAAGTACCCTGGAACGCATGTTAGATGTAACAATGTTGCAAGAAGAGAAGGAGGAGCAGATGAGATTTCCAAGTCCTGAGCTATATAGATTTGCAGAACCTGATTCTACAGAAAATATTGTTTTTGAAGAAAACATGCAGCCCAAATCTGGAATCCCAATTATTAAGGCAGGAACTGTTGTTAAACTGATTGAGAGGCTTACATTCCACATGTATGCTGGTAAGAAATCTTCAAATCTTTAAAATATCTGAGTTATTTTTTAATTGTCTCTGTATACAAGTAGAACCAGAAAGGTTGGATTTGGTTTAATTTTGTTTGCTAGATTTGTCTGCCATTCATTCAAAGACTTGAAGGGACTAGCAAATCAAAACATAAAAAGAATCCCTTCAATAAAAGTAAAGGCAACAACAGGTTAAGGACATTCCTTTAAAAAATAAAATAAAATATCAGCAGGTCAAAGGATACAGATACAAAAAAAAAATCAGATCTCTACCTTGTACCTTAAAAAGATTTTGTTTGCTTTGTTGGCCATCTTCTTAATTTTAAAACATATTGTTACCAAAATAAAATTGCTCAGCTACTATGCCTTAGATGCTAGATCATTTAATTTTGCATTAAAATATAAAGAAGCACTTAGCATCAGTGAAATAAGTACTACCACTGTTTGTTCATTTGTAAGATATGCTTGTAAAACTATCAGAGACATAAACAGGCATTAAAGATTATGTGCACATGACACACACCCTGCGTTCCCCCCCTGCGCATGTGTCTCCCGCATGAGCCCTGCCCCCGCGCATGTATGGCAGTTACCTGAAAATCAGCTGGCTGACAGGAGGCGCGCTGTGCAGTGAAACTGAGCTGGGGAGATGACTCATGTGCCGGCAGAGATGACTCTGCCTGCCACTTCCGGCATGCCTGCCACAGGTTCACCCTCATGGCCCTGGAGGTCTCCTTTCCTTAATTCTGTTCCTTACAGTAATTTGTGTCTCTCTGCCTCAACTGTTGCCTCTGGTCTTTCCCACAAACTCCAGTATATTTACCTTGACATTCTTCTTTTTTAATCATTTTTCTGACTTGTCCTGTCACCCTCTCTTGTTTCCAATCCCAGGTTGCAACCTCCTGTCTTTCTCCACTAGCCATAAATCCTTCTGCTATTGCCCCTCTTTGCCTCTTTTACCATATTCTTTTTGCACATATCTGTCCAAATGCTGTTTAAAATTCCCAAGAGTTTTGGCATGTTTATATCTGAATAAGATGAGACATGATTTATTAGGAACTGGGAGGCTGGCAAACCACATTGCTTGATAGAAGTGCATGCCAACTCTTAAGGAAATATATCCTCAAACTGTAGATAGTATGTTAAGTTAGCCCAACTGTTAACATGTTTGTGTGTATTCTGAAAATTTAAGACTAAAAATATTTTCCATCAAAAGAAAAAGAAATACAGAATTGGAGGGGCAATTTAGGTTATCAAATACAAAGGAGAATGAAATAGTAAGCCAAAGAAATTAAAACATGAAATTAAAAAAGAAAGTAAAAGAAACAATAGTAAAACTAGTTTACACCAATATTCTTCACCATTTATCTCTGTGCCCAGCTATCTTTGTTTCTGATCTGTCTATATGCTGCTTCATACATTGCTTTTCTCTGGCTTTTATTTTTCTCTCTTTTATTTTTCTGCACTTCAATTGTAATTCCATCGCTTAAACTTTTTTAGTCTTCCCTTTCTTCTCAACCTGTTCATTCTTCTCTTGTGTATTTGTTTTGTGGTCTGATATTCATTCATTGTTTCTGAATGCCAAACCTTCTAATGTACTTTTTTCATAGTGATCACTCATTTTTGTACCAAGCTCTCATTTGATAACTATTTATTTCTTGCAACAGACAACATACTGCCTATTACAGTATCTTTTTACCAACATTTGCATATCCTAAAATTTCTGTTTTATTTTAATAAGCAATAGCTTATTAAATAAAAAGCCCATTAATTTATTGATTTATTCTAGTTTTTTTATACTTCGGTATGACTTGCACTGATTTATTCCATTTTTCTTCCTTAAACACAGCCTTCGTTTTTATATGTTTATATATGTTAGTTTTCAGAAGCATACTCCTTAGTGAATCATTTACCCTAACTTTTGCTATAAAATAAATTTTCCATTAACAGCAAAGCATCCCCTGCATAAAAACTCCCCGGCCATCACATCTGTGACCACCAAAAGCATTCATTGCACATTTATCTGTAAATAAGTGACAAAGGGAACATGTGCATATATCTTGTTCCCTGCTCAATGGTATACCTAAGCATTCCATTTATTCATTTGTATGCTTTACTTGTATTATCTGTAGCACTCTTCCTACATTCAGAAACCAGCTTTAAATTTCACATGCATGTAAAACATTTTGTAATTCAATATTTTTTTATAATTTTGTTTCTCTAATGCTACAGTCAAATGCTTCAAGGTATTTTGGAGCAGGTGTGGGTGAGCTGTGAATGCCTTCTTAATTCAAACATGTATTTTCTTGAGATTGCCAAGAATGATTTGTCCCACATTTAGAACTTATCACTCCTGTATCTTTCATTAGTTATCATAGTAGTTAATCATAAACCAGTTCTGTTTTTACATTTAGATTCATTCTATTGACCCACATCTACATGTAAATAGACTCTCATATTTCAAATTCATATTTTCTCAGATAATCTCCATACAGTTACAGAATATAAGTGTTGGAGTAGACCTTGGAAATAATCTTGTCCAACCTCCTGTTCAACAACAATCTGTTACAGTATCTTCAATAGATAATCAAACATGCCTTTGTTGAAATACCCCCAGCAAGGTTACAACATCCTCTGACAGTCTGTTCTATTGTGGAACAGTTTTTATACTTTTATAATTTTTTCTTGATGTCCAAATGATGTCTGCTTTCTTGTAATTTAAACTGGTGACTTCTTTTCTTCTGAAACAATTCTGCCCTGTTGTCTGGTAGGTAGCTAACATGTCTTCCTGTAATCTTCTTAGAATAAGCATAGTGCTAGTCATGTGGGCATATTTGGCCCCTATAGCCCAAAGATGACCAAAGCCCAGTTTTTTCATAATCATACCCACTCTATGTACCTCTAATGTGGGAACTACTTGCAGGCCGAAGTACAACTTCCTGCCTCCCATCAACTAGGAGACATAAGTATTGTTCTGAAAAACCCTTAGAATGGCACCTTCATCCTTGAAAATGACATGGGAGTGGGAAAAAAGGATTGCAAAAAAGTCTACCATTAATGAAAAATAAATTCTTATTTTTATTTCTTTATGCAGAATCAAAATGGCCTATATTTTCTTTTTCTTTTTTAACATTTATTTCATCATTGTGTTTGAACAACATTTGCACATAAATGGGTGGGAGCCGGAAATTACCATTCTCTTGAAGAACTTCCTTTCAAAAGTATTTTTTGATTGTTCATTGGCCATCTGGTCTGGCTTGGGATAACAGAAATTATACAAACACTGTTTTGGTCCAAAATATTAATAGTACAAATGCTAATATTACATTCTTTCATATATCTAGCTTTATGCATTTCACTGTATTACCTTTCACTGGCTAAAATCTGGACTAAGAATCTGAAAAGAGATGTCTGACTAAACTTAGTGTACCTCTCTGCTACAGATAAAGTATAACAACTGGATTACTTTTAAGAAATATGACCCTTGTTTCACTGAAATGTTTATGAAGATACATGTCCAAGTGCTTACTACTATCAAAAGTGTATATGATGGTAGAATTGTGCTGTTCCTTGTGTACCTAACCCTTTTGCTGTTGTTCTGCTCTTATTTGATCATACACAAGGCTGGTTCCACAGTATTTGTCTGTCTGTCTATCCATCCATCCATCAATTCATTGAATATGGCTGCCCAATTCACACCCAGGTGTCTCTAGATGGATTACAACTTTAAAAATCCATAACATAAAACTCCATAAAACATTGCCTCACATTGCATTAAACAAATCTTTGGGATTTGCTTAAATTATGTGTGATCCAGCTACTGTAGCTATTTCAGGAATCTATCAATAGAATAAACTATTGTTTAGCACTACTTCATTATGATCAAGCAAAAACTATGGTTATAAGCTTCCAAAGAAGCCAGAATTGGGAAGCAGTTAATCACAGTGTCTAGTTACATGTAAGAATGGCAATATGTGCTGTATTTTAGAATAACAGAATTTGATTTCCAGAACTTCATTATCCTATTGTTGCTAGGTATGACTAGCATTTGGTCAGTAGAGAAGAGCCAGTAGCTTAGTTCCTTGCAGAACAGATAATGAAATAATTTATTTGCATTCATGATTTTGTTTGTAATTAATACATGGAAATTGATGTATAATGGGAGAAAAAAGTCAGGCTGATTGACTTATGAATTCTATGTCGATAGTAATAGAGATTTTTTATTCATACTCAGAAATTTGTTTCATCTTTCTTCATATTCTGGCATATATAATATAAGCTGCTTCTCTGTTTTTATAAGCTCCTCTGTTTCTTGAGTGAATACAGTACTTCCAGTTTAAAAAAAAAATCTTGCAATTTTTTTTCTCTGGTAAGGTTATTCTATTTATAAGTTTTGGTACAGTGAATGCATGTGCGTCAACATAGCATCAGTTTCCTTTGTTAAGGAATTCAGGAATTATTATTTTTAGAAGGTCTTTTATAGCTTTTAAAATGTCTGTGTTTAAGAGACATTTGTCACAGATGGGCATCCTGGTTAATTGTGTGCATGTTTGATCCAAATAAATGGCTGTTTGAAGTCTTGTAGCAACAGTATCCAGTAAGAAAAATGCACTTGCTATGTAGCAACTTTGAAACTAAGATTTTAAAATGTAAATATTTTTAAAAGTATTACAATCTAATTTGACTGTAGCATTTTGTTGTCATTTGTAATGCGTGCAAATGGCCAGGCTTTCACTTGATTCTACTGCAGAATTAACACATGTCTCTTAGCCATCCATGAGTATTAATAGGCCTTTGAATGACTTTCTCATCCTCCCTTCCCTTCTTATGCTGAAGAAACCTGAGTAAAAGCTACTATAACTGGCTGGTTATAATGCAGACATAACAAACTAGTGTTAAGAGATAGTAAGATGAAATTAATTCTTATATTAGTGGGCAGAACTGGGAAAACAGAATATGTCCTGTTTCCATAAATCAGTGAACTGAGAAAAGTCCTCCTCTTCATAATTGGATTCAATTGACAAACAGTTTCTATCTATTTGGATTATCTTCATGGATAGGAAAAATGTTTTCAGTGCTCTCTAAAGGGATGAGAAATATAAATAATTAAATGAAAAAGGGATGTCTACATCAGCTATAAGATGAAGGGTTCTTTTTTTCTTTTTCCCAATCATTTTCTGTCCAAGCAAAGAAAGGCAGCACCAGTAAGTTGATTTCTCAATATGTAGTATATTAAAATAGGTGAAGTTAAATTCAGTCCTGCAAGAGTTGCCAATCATTGCAGATAGTAAAAAGGGGGAAAATACCTTCCACTTTTTTCCTCCAGCTTGAAACAGATTGTTTAATGTTTCCTGAAAGGGTTGTTTATTCTGAAATGATGTTCTTTGCCATTGTTCCACTTCTGAGATGAAAGCTAAAGATAATTGTTGCTCATTTTCATCTGCGCCCCTTTACAATTCTACTCATATTAGACATGGTAGATGGGCTTCATGAGAATTCGGTACATCAGAAGGATTTCCAGTTGTCTACTTTTGCATCAAGAAGTGTGCTTTCCTGTTTAAGCATGCTTTTTATTTTTATTCTTTTACATTCAGCCTCCTGTGTTGAGTTCCCTGGGAAATTAAGGAAAGACCAGTCTTCTGAAAATGCCATTACTTGTCATTAGCTTGGCTTAACAAGTCCCTTAAGTGAGAATGTCCTGAACTGAGTATCCTTCTGCTTATCTTGGATTGTTTCCTGAAATCTGTCAGGAATTAATATCCTTTTCCTGTTTCCTCAGTCATCATTAAAGCATAGTTGATATTATATGGTCTGCATTACATTGTAATAGTGGATGCTTTTAGCTATCATCACAGGTCTTCCTTCATAAGCTGCCTAAGTCATTCTTTTTCTATTTCTAGATCCCAATTTTGTTCGAACATTTCTTACCACATACAGATCTTTTTGTAAGTCTCAGGAGTTACTGAGTCTCCTGATAGAAAGGTGAGTGAATCTTTCTGAAATACTGTCTTACGACTTTTTTCCTTCTTGAGATTTTTTAAAGTGCTTATTCTTGAGAAGGAGATTGTTATTTCCCCAACTTAATGTGACATTTAGCCTCAGAATGAATTATTTCTCCAAATAAATCAAAGATTATTTGAGCAAAGTTTATGATTTGTCTTAAGCTTACCTCCATTCCAGATTATTTTCATAAAAATAAGATATATCAACAATCCCAGTATGGATCAGAATTGGCAAGATTGTTGGCAGTAGCACAATATAAGACAAATTATATTATCCAATTAGTATGTTAAGTCATGGAATGTGTTTTTTTTAAATGAACTTGGTACACTTAAAACATTTTTTAAATAAATCATGAGTATTCTTTACATTTCCTATTTGTATATAGGATTTAATCAGTAAAATAAAATAATTTTAATGAACAATAAATATACATTCGTATTACACTTATTTGCAAATGTAAACACTTATGTTTGTAATTAAAATGCCATTGGCAAGAGCATTGGTGGCGCAATGGTTAGAATGCAGTACTGCAGGCTACTTGTGCTAATTGCTGGCTGATTGCAATTTGGCAGTTCACATCTCACCAGACTCAAGATTGACTCGGCCATCCATCCTTCCGAGGTCGGTAAAATGAGGACCCAGATTGTTGGGGTCAATATGCTGACTCTATAAACTGTTTAGAGAGGACTGTAAAGTGATATACAAGTCTAAATGCTATTGCTACTCCTTTGCTAAAGACATACCTGTGTCTCCCCAAAAATAAGACCAGGTCTTATATTAATTTTTCCTCCAAAAGATACATTTTCTGGTTAGGCCTTATGTTTGGGGAAATACAGTACTAAAATGCATCCATTTGGATGATGATCTTAACTGGAGTTTATTTTTTGGGTTGGGCTTACATTGCAAGCATCTGGAAGCTTCGTGCTAGGGCATATTTTCTGGTTGGGTCTTGTTTTCGGGAAAACATGGTAGTTAGGATTATTGCATCTGTGCTAACTTTCAGAATTATAAGCCTGTTGGGTTGTTGTCCGGTTTCCTGACTCCCTGTGACTTCCTGAGTGATGAAAAAATGCTTCCCTGTATTGATTATTGCAATTTGTATTTTCCATCTTGCTAAATTAATATATAAGTGTTACACTTAATCATTTAAGTTTCTCTTCATCATACCATATTAGATTTGAAATTCCAGAACCTGAACCGACAGAAGCAGATCGTATAGCTATGGAGAATGGAGATCAACCTCTTAGTGCAGAATTGAAAAGATTTAGAAAAGAATATATACAACCTGTACAGTTACGGTGAGTATTGAAATTTATTTATTTATTTACTACATTTTTATGCAGCCTAATTCCCAACTATTCTGGGCAGCTCACAGGGTCTTTAGTTAACAATGAAAATCATATAATTCAGGAGCTAGCAGGATTTTTTTATGTGCAAAAAACTAAATAAAATGAGAGTTCATGGAAGTTTTTTCAAGTTTTTTATTTTGAAGTGGAGAATGATTTGAGGGCCAGCCTGTATCCTGAACAGATAAAATCATTTCTAGGAAATAACTTCCAAAAACCATGCCCATAAGGCCTTAAATGGACCACTGTATGACCCAGGGCGTGGCACAAAGGCAACATTGTCAGATAATAAGGAGGAATCCCTTTTTTTGTTGTTTCAACATTGCCCCCAGTGTCCCGGTTACCTTCTGGTCTGGAGAAAAACTCTCCCAGGAACAGCCTCTGGCTGCAGAAATTCAAACCCAAAACATTGTCAACAGAAACTTTTAACTATAAGTCCAATCAAGGCAAGATGAAGTAATTAAATCAAACCAGTTGGGTTTTTCCCAACAAAAGCAGCTCTCAGCTGCCTTTCCTCTAAACTCTTTTCCCAGGTGTGCCTTATGAAGGGAATCATGGTCCTTTCCTCACCTGTAATCATCCTTTTCAAAGTATGGCCAGTCAGGCTCAGAGTTAAATAAGATGCTTATAAATCTGTGCTCATTCTATCTATGAGTTGCTTAGTAGGGCTGCAATTTGTAAGCACACAAATTGCAGCCCTACTAAGTGTTGTTTAAAATATATTCAAAAAATATTGATCTCAAATATCTAATCATTTGTGTTGCAGAGTATTAAACGTATGTCGACACTGGGTGGAACATCATTTCTATGATTTTGAGAGAGATGTAGATCTTTTGCAACGATTGGAAGAATTCATTGGCACAGTCAGAGGTAATTAATGACCACAATATCTAACACTTATATTTTCATTGAATGTAGTTTTCATACTGTTCTTTATTGATCAAATAGATTCCATTTAATGCTATGTGGGAAAGTAACTATGTGCTGATATTTGACTAGCCATGTTATTAATTTATTAGAGTAAGAATTTCTGCTCTGAAGAAGCTAGCAAGATGTCAGCATGTATTCATTATTTTACATAGTGTTACAGTTAAGTTATTATTCCAATACTCCAGATTTATTACTTTGTGGGCCTTTTTAATAAGCTATGCCTGGTTTGTTGGTCATCCATTCGAAAGTTTTATTTGAGAAAAATCAACCTAAAATTATTTTAGTTAATGGAATCGTAACATAAAATATCAGCCCAACCTCAGATAATCAGTCATAATTAGAAAAAATAAACCCTCCAGCGTTTCATAATTCAATATAAGGATATATGAATACATCAGAAAAACCCTCTAGAAATTGACTTGGATTTGATTTATTGATTCATTGACTGACCAACTGACGAGAGAGGAGGATTGTGCTTTTAAAAGGAAATTCCCTGATCAAAATAACAAAGATCTAAGATTCTTTATATATTAATTAATTAATATATGTAGGAACAATATTTATTTATTTATTTTGCCGCCTATTTGCCCATGGCAACTCGTGGCAGCTTACAGAATGTAAAACCATATTTAAAATAAAAAACAATAAAAACTAACAAAAAGAATCAAATAAATTAATTAAATATAATAGAACAAAATCTGGAAAAATATAAATAAAAAATAACCAACTCCCACCCCCCGCTGCAACAACAGTTAATCACACAAGCCATTTGATAGATTCCATCCATGAATGGATTCTACCAGTTCAGACCAGTTCTATAGAACTGGTTGTTAGAATTCTGCACAGTTTGGAGAACTGGCAAATCGTGCCGCTGGCTGGTCCTGCCCCTCTCCACCCTCCCCTCTCCACCCAGTCCTTATCATGCATGCACAACATTGCGTGCATAATCGACGTCACTGACTGCGTTCTTCTCTGCCCACTCACTCCTGAAGGTATTTCTTTTTTTTCCCCTCTCAACAATCATCTGTTCCTATGATCTGTTCCTATGAGCTGTGCCAGGATTCCTCTCACTTACTGCTTCGCTCAGGAGGCTTCCCCGATGCCTAAGAAGGCAAAAAAATGGAGGTGGCCATGCACACACCCTCCATTTTTCTGCCTTCTTGGGTCCCAGGGAAGCTTCCTGGGAGCAAAAATGCCTCCCCAGGAGGCTCCCTTAAGGCCCAGAAGGCCCAAAAAATGGGGGGGGGGGGTTTGCTGCCAAAAAAAGAAGCCATGCCCACCCAGTCACAGGGCCATGTCCACCTAGCCATGCCCACCTAGCCATGCCCACAGACCTGGTTGTTACAAAATTTGAATCCCACCCCTGGCTTCATCCCACTCTGGGTTCCCCAGGCCCGCTGGCAGAACCAGGTCTTCAGTGCCTTCCAGAAGAGTATTAGAGAGGAGGCCATTCTAATATCTGGGGGAAATGATGTACCAGAGAGAGAGGGAGCTACCACAGAGAAGGCCCTTCTTCTGGGTCCCACCAGGTGTATCTCCCTCAGGGATGGGACCCGCAGCATTCCCTGCCTCCTCGCTCTGATGGATTGGGTAGATGTGACTGGCAAGAGACATTCCCTCAGATAACCTGGTTCCAAGCCATGAAGGGCTTTAAAGATAACAACTAACACCTTGAATTGCACCCAGAAGCAAATCAGCAACCAATACAGCTCCTGCAGGAGAGGTGAAACATGCATCCCAGGCTCTGCACAAAACCATGCGGTCTTAATTGGAACTGTTGTGTGACATGGCATTTTTTTCTTGTTATGGCATTTTTTGTTGTAATTTAATTCAGAGATTATTAAAATAAAATAGGATACCAAAGGATGCTTTGTATGGCCAGTTCTTACGCGCTTCTGCATGTATGATTTCACATAAACCATCGCTTCCTTTTTTAAACAAATAGCAATTGTAATTTGGGACACTTGTAATGCTGGGATAGCTGAAATTCTTACATTCTTTTACCAATGAGCCTGTGGGTAAGATAAGCACTTCATATTTTTAGAATTGGTCCATGGTGCTGTAAACCAGTTTCTGTACTCATTCTCAGGTAAAGCTATGAAGAAATGGGTTGAGTCAATCACTAAGATAATTAATAGGAAAAAGCAAGCACAAGCCATTGGGCCAAGTCACAATATTACTTTTGAAAGCTCACCACCTCCAATTGAGTGGCATATCAGCAGGCAAGGACAAACCGAAACATTTGACCTGCTCACTTTGCATCCAATAGAAATTGCCCGACAGCTTACTCTACTTGAATCAGAACTTTACAGGTAATGCCTTTTTTCCTTTGAGATGTATGTTTCCTCGTTAAAATATAGACTTGCTAAATATAGACTTTTTTAATGTCAAGTCTTTCTGCCATTTATTTTTATTAGCAGAATTATTAATATTATATCTTCTGAGGTATATTTACCTATTTTTAATGGTTAATATCAGCAGTCATTAAAAGCGAGAATTTCTTTTCATAAGCTGGGAATTATTTAATAAAATTAAAACAATGATTGCAAGGTCAAAATTTCTTCGCATAATACAATATTATTAGTGGCCATAGAGAAAGCTAAATATTAAAACCAAATGCTTTTCATTTTGTGAACAAGAAATTGTTCAAAAGAAACAGATCATTCATTTATTAGTCTAATTCAAAATTACTGATTTAATTGGAAATGTTTTTGATGAAAAGTCAACTAATCTTGCCTCATTTTGATTTTATGTTTGGCAGGGCTGTGCAGCCATCAGAGCTCGTTGGAAGTGTATGGACAAAGGAAGATAAAGAAATTAATTCTCCTAACCTGCTCAAAATGATAAGACATACCACTAATCTTACCTTATGGTTTGAAAAGTAAGACTAATTTGATTCATTGATCAGTGTAGGTATTTGCATGGTTCCTATGATGTAACTTAGCAGAGATTGAGTTCTAAGCAGGAAATACAGGTAGTCCTTGACTTATAATAGTTCATTTAGTGACCATTCAAAGCTACAACAGCACTAAAAAAAGGGACCAAGCACTGTTTTTCACAATTACAATCATTGCAGCATCCCCATGGTCACATCATCACAATTCAGATGCTTGGCAATTGATTCATTTTTATGATGATGACAGTGAGTTTAGTTGCTTTCTTTTCACTTGAGAAATGTATACAGATAGATTTACCCAGGACAGGACCTTTTGAAACCCTCTGATCCCTCCATACTATAAAAAAATACATTACATTTGCTGTGTATGATAGTTTTCTTTTAATTCAAAAAGAAATTGGATTTAAGTTCAATTAGGTGGTTAGAATATACTAGGCCATGCTTCCTTGGGGGGAAAAAAACTGTGATAATGCTTTTACATCATTCTTGATGAATCAAAAAAAAATTATGCTTTCTGAATATCTAGATGCATTGTAGAAACAGAAAATCTAGAAGAAAGAGTAATGGTAGTCTGCCGGATAATTGAAATCTTGCAAGTTTTTCAAGAGCTAAACAATTTTAATGGTGTTCTTGAAGTCGTCAGTGCCATGAATTCTGCACCTATTTACAGACTGGATCACACCTTTGAAGTAAGTGAATTGCAGATCTAAAATGAAAACTACTTGGACGTGAGGTACCAGATATTTTTTATGAAAGAAATTTTTTATTTAGCTAAACAGCACACATGTAAGTACCCGCGAAAACCTAAGAAAACATATATATATATATATATATATATATATATATATATATATATGTGTGTGTGTGTGTGTGTATGTGTGTGTGTATATATATATATATATATATATATGTGCTGTTCAGCTTCCTTCGGGTATTATCCCACGTCATTGTAGTTCTGTTAAAGTTGTAGCAACGTTTCAGCAGAATCTCATCTGCCATCCTCAGGCTTCTGTATGGATATGGGTCTTACAGCTCCTGGTTTTAAATTTGAGGCTGGTCCATTTTGATTGGTTGGGAGCCTGGACCTGTGTTCATTGGACTTGGAGTTTGATTGATTGGTGTTCCTGGTTTCTTCTGTCTGTTTTGTGGCTTTGATTGGCTGGCAATACTCTGTTCTTGTGTTGGAGGCTTTTAGTGCAGCTTAGCTCCGTGTGAAGGGACGGCTGCTCTTCATTAGCAAGCTGCTTCCCAATAACCCACCACAACACCTGAAACAACTAGTATACAACGTTTCCAACAGAGAACTCAACAAAACAGAAACAGATGTCCTATCCAAAGGATTCAATTATGCCATAGCACCCAAAAAAATCCCAACAGAATCCATCATATGTGCAGTAGAATCCAGCCTAACCAAATTAAATACAGATGAAGCTGACAGAATAAGACACCAGGTTACTCACATCTTATGCACAACGAAACCACCCAAAAATAATTTGCAAAAAGATGAATTCAGAGCGTTACAAACCCTGAAAAATGATAATAATATCATAATACTCCCAGCAGACAAAGGAAATGCCACAGTAGTAATGGACAGAAAAGACTATGAAACAAAATTGACAGACCTACTCCAAGACTCCACATACAAACCTATAAACACAGACCCAACCACATATCTGGAAAAATTAACCAAGAAGAAAATTATAACCAGCCACATAAGCAAAGAAATCCAACAGACGATCATCCCAAGAGAAAAATCTTCTAGATGCCCCAAATTATACGGCCTCCCAAAAATACAAAAAGAAGGCATACCTCTCAGACCCATAGTCAGCTCCATAGGAGCACCATTACAAAACCTAGCTAAATACTTAGCAAAACAACTACAGCCCCTTGCTGAAACCGCAGCTTCATATGTACAAAACTCATACCACTTCTTAGAAATGATCAAAGATCTACACGTAGAACAAGAAGATCTGCTTGTAAGTTTCAACGTGGTTTCACTATTCACTCAAGTCCCAATAAAAGAAACTCTGGAAATCATCAAAAATAAATACCAACCAGCTAAAGACCTCATGGAACTAACAGAACACTGCCTAACCAACACATATTTCATATACAAAGGACAAAGATACAAGCAAATTGAAGGAGCCCCTATGGGATCACCACTGTCACCCGTCATTGCAAACCTGTTCATGGAAGAATTCGAATCCAGAGCCCTGGCTAATGCCACCCACAAACCCAAACTATGGCTAAGATACATCGATGACACATTTGTGATTTGGCCCCATGGAAAAGAAAACCTAAACAATTTCCTAACACACCTAAACAGCACACACCCCAAAATCAAGTTCACCATGGAAACGGAAATAAACAAACAACTACCATTCCTAGATGTACTAATCTACAAAAGAACAGATGGCACACTGGGACACACCGTATACCAGAAGAAAACACACACCAACCGCTACCTCAACGCCCAATCCCACCACCACCCAGCATAGATAAATCCGTGGCCAAAACACTAATCACCAAAACCAAACGCCTGGCAGACAAGACACATATAAAGACTGAACTATGCCCCTGACTGAAGTATTGACAGCCAATGGCTTCCAAAAAAACAAAATCACCAACTTGATCCACAAAAACACACCAAGACATACAGAGACCTAGAAGACCAACAGACCTATGGAACAGCTGTCCTGCCCTACATAAGAGGTACTACAGATAAAATCAGTAAGATACTACACAGGCATCACATCAAGACTGCCTTCAAAACAGACAAAAAAATAGCAGCCATCCTTAGAAACCCCAAATACAAAATTGACCTGGAAAACCAAGGCATATACTAAGTTCTCTGTACATCATGCCCGGCCACATACATTGGACAGACCAATAGAAGAATAAGTACCCGCCTAGATGAACACAAAAATGCAGTAAAAAAGCTGGAACACACCTCCTCACTAGTCCAACACATGAAAACCACAGGTCACAACATCAACTTCAATGGCACTAAAACCCTAGCCACGATAGAAAACCCCAGGCACAGAATCATCAGAGAAGCCATAGAGATTGAAAAAAGACCTGAAAGCATGAGTAGAAGAGATGATTCCAGCAGACTGTCAATCATTTGGAAGCCTGCACTCTCAAATAGAAAGATCTCCACAGCACAAAACAGACAAACACCTGAGCACAAACAGACTCCCTCTGATGCCTCCAACTCAAACACCCCCCCACCAGGCACCCAGGTGAAACCTAGCTTCCTAATGGATAGCAGCCGTCCTTTCACACGAAGCCAAGCTGCACTGAAAGCCTCCAACACAGGAACAGTGTGTTGCCAGCCAATCAAAGCCACAAAACAGACAGAAGAAACCAGAAACACCAATCAATCAAACTCCAAGTCCAGTGAACACAGACCCAGACTCCTAGCCAATCAGAATAGAGCAGCCTCGAATTTGAAACCAGAAGCTGTGAGACCCACATCCATACAGAAGCCTGATGATGGCAGATGAGATTCTGCTGAAACGTTGCTACAACTTTAACAGCGCTACAATGACGTGGGATAATACCCGAAGGAAGCTGAACAGCACACATGTAAGTACCCGCGAAAGCTTAAAAAAACATATATATATATATATGTGTGTGTGTGTGTGTGTGCTGTTCAGCTTTCTTCGGGTATTATCCCACGTCATTGTAGTTGTGCTTTTAAAGTTGTAGCAACGTTTTGGCAGAATCTCATCTGCCATCATCAGGCTTCTGTATTGTGTTCGTCTGTGAGAAAACTTAAGAAAAAAAAAATATATATATTAAGTTTTCGTGGGTACTTACATGTATGCTGTTTAGCTTTGTTCGGGTATTTTTCCACGTCCTTGTAGCTGTGCTTTTAAAGTTGTAGCAACGTTTCGGCAGAATCTCTTCTGCCATCATCAGGCTTCTGTATTGAGTTCATCTGTGAGTTCGTCAGACGAACACAATACAGAAGCCTGATGATGGCAGATAAGATTCTGCTGAAACGTTGCTACAACTTTAAAAGCACAACTATGATGACGTGGGAAAATACCCGAAGGAAGCTGAACTGCATTTATGTAAGTACCCGCGAAAACTTAGCATTACCACAGAAATGAAACTGCCAATTCACAATTGGTGTCACTTACCTGTAACAATTACAGGTAGTCCTTCACTTATGACCATTTAACAATTGTTCAAAGATATGACTGAGCTGAAAAAAGTGACTTACGCAGTCGTCACACTCAGGACCATTGCAGTGTCCCTGCAATCACATGATCAAAATTTGGATGGCAACTGGCATATACTTATGGCAGTTGCAGCATTTTAGGATCATGTAATTCCCAGGGCGCTTTAGCAAGCAAAATAATTGGGGGAAACTGGATTCACTTAAAGACAACAGCAAAACAAAGGTTGTAAAATCAGGTGGGACACACTTGACCACGTTGTTTAGTGAAGGAAGTTCCAATCCCAACTGTAAATCAGGTCGTAAATCAAGGACTGTCTATAAAGAGAAATACAAAATATCCAAACACTTTATTTCACAGGGTTTTTTTGTAAGAATTATAACTCTCACAAAGAGAGTTACAGATTTAGTTTTATTTCTTTGCTACTATGTTACTTATTAACAAATTAGAATTATGAGGAAGTAAAAATGTATGGAATTACATTTAGACTTTTTTTTTACTTTATAAGAATTACAATAATTAGGTGTGTGTTTATTATTCCATACAGATATATAATGTGGAATAGATTTGAATAGACATTTTGATATAGACATTCTTGGACTTTTTATGCTTTGTTAATTGTATTCTTGTATATATTTATAGCCATTTTGGGCAGGAAATAGCCTCAAAAGAAAGCTCACCATATTTTAGTCCATATACAGGATGCAATTGACTCCTGGTATTAAAAATCTAAATTAATATTCATAAAGTGATATTATGATATGTAACTTTGAAAGGTCACCAAATGAACTGTTTTAAGTCAAGGACTACCCTGTACATAGAATGGACCTACAACCATTCATTTAGGGACTGGCTGAAGTTACAACAGCACTGAAAAAAACTTTTATGACCATTTTTCACATGACTGTTGCAGCATCCCCACAGTCACATGATCAAAATTCAGACACTTGGTAATTGACTCATATTAGTGGCAACTGCAGTGTCCTGCAATCACTGCAATTGATCTGGTTACATCTTTTGTAACCTTTTGGCAAGCAACGTCAACAGGAAAGCCAGATTTACTTACCAACCATGTTACTAACTTAACAACTACAGTGACACACTTAACAACACACTTAGCAAGAAAGGTTATAAAATGGAACAAAACTCACTTAACTATCTCACTTTGCAACAGAAATTTTGGGCTCAATTGCAGTCATATATCAAGACAACCTGTATTAATAGTAACAGTGCTTTGGTGGGAATCCCAAAACAACTAGAACACCACTCGAATACTGCCTTTTACAACAGTTGTTCTACTTTTACTTGCAGGTCTTTGTATTTTGTGATTTTCTCCAGTTCTAGCCAGACTTGTTTTATTGACAATTGTTAAGTCTGAAGTGTAATATGACAGGTGCCTAACTGAATTCTTAATTTTCTATTACTTTATTTTATGGCCATACCAGTTACTTGCAGGTAAGTGGTATTTCTTGCAGATATTCTAATGAACCACCATTGCTATTTTGTTTGTAGGCAGTCTACCACCTTCAGTTTCCATCTTGAATAGTTTAATATTATTCATGATTTGCCTAGCTCACCCCAAGCCTGGACTCTTCTTTTCCTCTACTGTAAACATGACTTTTAAAAGGTTTTTTTGGAGGGTGTTGTTTTTAATTAATAGACTTTCTATTTTTTAACAAAGCAGACAAGTCCTCTTTTGATATGAAGGCTATTCAAGAGCATTTGATTATCATTTTTATCTATTTGTATTTCAAAATCTTTTAATGTCAGTAGGATCATCTCATCCCCATGTTTGTTGAAACTCTTAAGGAATTCTAGAAGTTTCTTTAGACTTTTAGAAAGTTCAACTGGTCTCAGCTCCAGAAGAAAGCTGGCATACATATACAATGAAGTATGTTACAGATATCTAGATAGCCAACAGAATCTGGGGCTCAAATGGCTACATTATAAGCATATAATTAAAGCATATATATATATATATATATATATGTGTGTGTGTGTGTGTGTGTGTGTGTGTGTGCTGTTCAGCTTCCTTCGGGTATTATCCCACATCATTGTAGTTCTGTTAAAGTTGTAGCAGTTGATTATGTTAAAGTTGTTAAATGATTATGTTAATGTTAAAGTTGATTCTGTAGCAGCAGAATCTCATCTGCCATCCTCAGGCTTCTGTATAGAGTTAGTTCCTGGTTTCAAATTTGAGGCTGGTCTATTCTGATTGGCTAGGAGTCTGGGTCTGTGTTCACTGGACTCGGAGTTTGATTGATTGGTGTTTCTGGTTTCTTCTGTTTTGTGGCTTTGATTGGCTGGCAACCCTCTGTTCCTGTGTTGGAGGCTTTCAGTGCAGCTTGGCTTCGTGTGGAAGGACGGTTGCTATCCATTGGGAAGCCAGGTTTCACCTGGGTGCCTGGTGGGGGGGTGTTTGGCTAGAGTTTTGGTGCCATTGAAGTTGATGTTGTGACCTGTGGTTTTCATGTGTTGGACTAGTGAGGAGGTGTGTTCCAGCTTTTTTACTGCATTTTTGTGTTAATTTGGCGGGTACTTATTCTTCTATTGGTCTGTCCAATGTATGTGGCCGGGCATGATGTACAGGGAATTTCATATATGCCATCAACCTCAACTTCAATGGCACCAAAAACATCAACTTCAATGGCACCAAAACCCTAGCCACTATAGAAAACCCCAAACACAGAATCATCAGAGAAGCCATAGAGATTGAAAAAAGACCTGAAAGTATGAATAGAAGAGATGATTCCACCAGACTGTCAATCATTTGGAAGCCTGCACTCTCAAATAGAAAGATCTCCACAACACAAAACAGACAAACACCTGAGCACAGACAGACTCCCTCTGATGCCTCCAACTCAAAACACCCCCCCACCAGGCACCCAGGTGAAACCTGGCTTCCCAATGGATAGCAGCCGTCCTTTCACACGAAGCCAAGCTGCACTGAAAGCCTCCAACACAGGAACAGAGGGTTGCCAGCCAATCAAAGCCACAAAACAGACAGAAGAAACCAGAAACACCAATCAATCAAACTCCAAGTCCAATGAACACAGACCCAGGCTCCTAGCCAATCAGAATGGACCAGCCTCGAATTTGAAACCAGGAACTAACTCTATACAGAAGTCTGAGGATGGCATATGAGATTCTGCTGAAACGTTGCTACAACTTTAACAGAACTACAATGACGTGGGATAATACCCGAAGGAAGCTAAAAAGCACACACACACACACACACACACACACACACACACATATATATATGCTGTTCAGCTTCCCTCGGGTATTATCCCACGTCATTGTAGTGCTTTTAAAGTTGTAGCAACATTTCAGCAGAATCTCATCTGCCATCATCAGGCTTATATTATAACTTAACTTAAAACTTATAACTTACAACTTAACTTATAACTTAAAAGTATGGGTACACATCCATACAGAAGCCTGATGATGGCAGATGAGATTCTGCTGAAACGTTGCTACAACTTTAACAGCACTACAATGACGTGAGATAATACCCGAGGGAAGCTGAACAGCACACATGTAAGTACCCACGAAAGCTTAAACACACACACACACACACACACATATATGTGCTGTTTAGCTTCCTTCGGGTATTATCCCACGTTATTGTAGTGCTTTTAGAGTTGTAGCAACGTTTCAGCAGAATCTCATCTGCCATCATCAGGCTTCAGTACTGAGTTTGTATATGGGTCAGGCTATCACAGCTGTTAGTTTTAAATTTGAGGCTAGCCTCCTTTATTCCAGGATGGTTTGTTTTCTACATCCTGATTTGTTGGGAGTCTTGGTCTGTGTTTATTGTTCTTGGAGTTTGTTTGATTGGTGTTTCTGGTTTCTTCTGTCTGTTTTGTGGCTTTTATTGGCTGGCAACACTGTGTTCCTGTATTGGAGGCTTTCAGTGCAGCTTGGCTTCGCATGAATGGATGGATGGCTATTATCTGTTTGGAAGCTAGGTTTCATCTGGGTGCCCGGTTGGGGTGTGTTTGAGCTGGACGTATCAGAGGGAGTCTGTTTGTGCCCAGGTGTTTGCCTGGCTTGTGGTGTGGAGATCTTTCTATTTGAGAGTGCAGGCTTCCAAATGATTGACAGTCTGGTGGAATTATCTCTTCTATTCATGCTTTCAGGTCTTTTTTCAATCTCTATGGCTTCTCTGATGATTCTGTGGCTGGGGTTTTCTATAGTGGCTAGGGTTTTAGTGCCATTGAAGTTGATGTTATGACATGTGGTTTTCATGTGTTGGACTAGTGAGGAGGTGTGTTCCAGCTTTTTTACTGCATTTTTGTGTTCATCCAGGCGGGTATTTATTCTTCTATTGGTCTGCCCAATGCATGTGGCCGGGCATGATGCACAGGAAACTTCGTATGTGCCTTGGTTTTCCAGGTCAATTTTGTCTTTGGGGTTTCTCAGGATGGCTGCTATTTTTTTGCCTGTTTTGAAGGCAGTCTTGATGTGATGCCTGTGTAGTATCTTACTGATTTTGTCTGTAGTACCTCTTATGTAGGGCAGGACAGCTGTTCCATAGGTCTGTTGATCTTCTAGGTCTCTATTATGTCTAAATGTGTTTTTGTGGATCAAGCTGGTGATTTTGTTTTTGTGGAAGCCGTTGGCTATCAGTACTTTAGTCAGGGTGCATAGTTCAGTCTTTATATGTGTCTTGTCTGCCAGGCGTTTGGTTCTGGTGATTAGTGTTTTGGCCACGGAGTTTATCTGTGCTGGGTGGTGGTGGGATTGGGCGTTGAGGTAGCGGTTGGTGTGTATTTTCTTCTGGTATACGGTGTGTCCTAGTGTGCCATCTGTTCTTTTGTAGATTAGTACATCTAGGAATGGTTGTTGTTTGTTTATTTCCGTTTCCATGGTAACTTGATTTTGGGGTGTGTGCTGTTTAGGTGTGTTAGGAAATTGTTTAGGTTTTCTTTTCCATGGGGCCAAATCACAGATGTGTCATCGATGTATCTTAGTCATAGTTTGGGTTTGTGGGTGGCATAAGCCAGGGCTCTGGATTCGAATTCTTCCATGAACAGGTTTGCAATGACGGGTGACAGTCAATGTATACATGTATACATATACACACACATATATACATATACATATAGAACAAGCATGAAGTTGATTGTAAGATGCTATGTTCTTTATGTTTTTTCCTAAAGTAACCCTCTAATAAAATGCTTTTCCTAAATAATGCTAACAATATATTAAAAAATAAATTCAAGGCACTTACATGACCTGAAAACAATTTTGGATTGGTAATAAAAGGTTCTCTAAAAACTTTTATTATGAGATTGAGTTCCCTTATATATTGTCGAACTTCTGCCATGAATAACTTTACAAGATCATAATAGGTTTGTTCTCCTGATGTGGAAGGTTCCTCATCAGATAATGTCAGGGTACTAATATCCTCTACATCTTGATGGAACATATCCATCAAAACCTGTTTGAAAAAGAGGAAGATCTTAATACCAGATATCAAAAAAGACAATATATTGTATTGTACAATTGAATAATAAACTGTCACTGTGAAAATTAAAATAATACACTGTCTCCCAGAATGGGTACACCCCTCACATTTTGTAAATATTTAAGGATATCTTTTGATGTGACAACACTGAAGAAATAACACTTGGCTACAATGTAAAGTAGTGAGTATACAGTGTAAATGTGCTGTCCCTCAAAATAATGCAACACACAACCATTAATGTCTAAACCCCTGGCAACAAAAGTGAGTAAACCCCAACGTCATAATGTCCAAATTGGGCCCAAAATGTCAAATTTTTGTGTGGGCGCCATTAATTTCCAGCACTGCCTTTATCCTCTTGGGCATAGAGTTCACCAGAGCTTCACAGGTTGCCACTGGAGTCCTCTTCCACTCCAGGATGGATGCTGGAGGCCTTGTGCACCTCCACCTTCTGTTTCAGGATGCCCCACAGATGATCAATGGAGTTTAGGTTTGGAGACATGCTTGGCTAGTCCATCATCTTCACTCTCAGCTTCTTTAGCAAGGCAATGGTTGTTTTGGAGGTGTGTTTGGGGTCGTTACCATATTGGAATACTGTCCTGCAGCCAGTCTTTGAAGGGAGGGGTTCATGCTCTGCTTCAGTATGTCACATTTTGGCATTCATGGTTCCTTCAATGAGCTCTAGCTCCCCGGTGCTGGCAGCACTCATGCAGCCCCAGATCATAACATTTCCACCACGCTTGACTGTAGGCAAGACACACTTGTATTTGTACTCCTCACCTGGTTGCCATCACACACGCTTGCACCATCTGAACCAAATAAGTTTGTCTTGGTCTCAGTGGACCATAGGACATGGTTCCAGAAATTCATGTCTTTAGTCTGCTTGTCTGCAGCAAACCGTTTGTAGGCTTTCTTGTGCATCATCTTTAAAAGAGGCTTCCTTCTGGGATGACAGCCCTGCAGGCCACTTTGATGCAGCATGCAGGGTATGATCTGAGCATGACAGGCTGACACCCCCCACCCCACCCCGCAAAACCTCTGCAGCAATACTGGCAGCACTTATACGTTTATTTCCCAAAGCCAACCTCTGGATATGATGCTTAGCATGAGCACTCAACTTCTTTGGTCAACCATGGCAATGCTTCTTCTGAGTGGAACTGTCCTGTTACAACTGCTGTATGGTCTTGGCCACTGTGCTGCAGCTCAATTTCAGGGTCTTGGCAATCTTCTTATAGTCTAGGCCATCTACAATTCATTTTTTCAGATCCTCAGAAAGTTCATTGCCATGAGGTGCCATGTTGAACTTCCAATGACAAGTATGAGAGAGTGAGAGCGATAACACCAAATTTAGCACACCTGCTCCCTCTTCACACCTGAGACCTTGTAATACGATGGAGTCACACGAGACCAGGGAGGGAAACCGGCTACTTGTGCTCCATTTGGACATTATCATTTAGGGGTGTGCTCTTTTGTTGCCAGGGGTTTAGACATTAATGGCTGTATGTTGTATTATTTTGAGGGGACAGCACATTTACACTGCTATACAAGTTGTATACCCACTACTTTACATTGTAGCCAAATGTCATTTTTTAAGTGTTCCACATGAAAAGATATACTTAAATATTTACAAAATGTGAGGGGTGTACTTACTTCTGTGAGATACTGTATATAAGCAAGTACTTATCTGAAAATAATATCAGCAGAAGGATTCTTACAATGATACCTTACTTTAAGTAAGCATAACAACTCAAGTAGATATTTTATCACAATCTCATTTGACACTCAAGGAAGCTGCTAATTATACAGAATTGTACAACAGTCAGAATCTCAAGATTCTGTTAAACATTTTCACTCAGAAATACTGATGAGTGCATCAATATCATGAACCACCAACTGAAGAATGGAAAGCATAAAGGAGATGTTCATTATTTCCTTTTTAATGCTGCAGCCTTCTGAAAAATAGTTGGAGGACCAAGATATTAGCATGAAAGATGATGCTAAGAGAAACAAATGAGAATTCAATTTCCTACTTCTCAGAAGCTCATGTCTAAATTCAAATAGTACCCAGATGACATAGCGATAAATATGACTGTATATACCTTATCAGCACACATTGCCACTTTGATGTCCTGCTTAGTAATTTCATCATGTCTTATATTTCGAACATAGTTTCCAACCAGTTTTAAAATATCTGCAGAAATGTATTCCAATACAGCTACAATGTAAACAGATACTTGATGGTCAACTTTATATCCCAGGACTTCCTGAAAGAGATAAATTTATTTTAATATTTCATTCAGACACACTTAGTAAATGTATACATTTAGAGTGCACCATGGTAGTCAAAGGAGCAAAGCTTAACTTTTTATTTCTGAATGTCTGTTTTTAAAGTTTTTATAAAATGCCATATGAGCCATACTTTTTGGATTTTTCTTTCACTTCACTTATGAAGAATTTAAAGTATTTCTTGCATATCTGTTATTTTGCTGATGTAAAAAAAAAGTATTTATTTGAAATATTTATATGGCTCAGGCAGTGTGACTCAGATTGGAACATAAGAGCTATTCAAACACAGCACAAAACATTCAAAACCATATAAACCAATAAAATGGTATTCAGAACTGAAATACACAATACTCACTAACTGGGAGTTCTGCTCATCCTGAATCAAGCACCCAAAGACATAACAGATCTTAACTGTCAGGCCCAACCATTTGTCAATGAAGGTACAGATGGGGAATCATTCCAAAGAGTACTGAGAAGGCACACATGGGTCCCACAAGCTGATACCCAGAATAAACTATCTTGCAGCATATGGGATGAACAGATACTCTTGGGAGCAGGCAGTCCTCAATATAACCCAGAATTTGATTGTTCTGTATTGGATGTTGCACTATTTAATCAAATGTTTGATATTAGTATTTTATTGAACAAAGTATAGTAACTCAGATGACACATTGGTGATGATCATGGCATATGTATTTTTAGAATTACATTGTATTTTTAGTTCAATGCTAAAACAGCTCAATTCCTTTTTTATATGTAATTCATGCATTTATACTGAAACATGTAACAACTAACTAAAATTTTCAGAATCAAAAGTCCCTAAATCTTGCATTTAGACTGGCTAAGAATACATATTACTTTTCACCTGTATTGGTTATGAAAATTGGTTACTTTAAATTATTTAATATTGCCACTGACTCCAAGATTCTGAACAGCTTCCAAATTCAATAAAAAGAGCAGAATAAAAGAGTTAAAACAAAACCTATATGGTAGGCAGCCCAAACTAAGGCAACTAGAACTAGAAATGATGCTGACAGTATGGAATAAGGATATTATGGGGAATTGACCAATAGATCACTCCTACATTAACACCATGCCTTGGAACAGAGACAGGTTTATAACTTCACCTCTTTTAGAGAAGTATCACAGAGCTGTCAACCAGTAGAACACCATGAAGGCTGCATGATTTCCCCTTCATTGGAACTATTTAAACAAAGGATAGTCAGTCATCTATCCAAAATGTTTTAATAGACCCTCCATGAAACAGATGATTAGACGACATAATCTCTGAGATCACTTCCAATTCTATCATGTTATGAAAATTATAACCTTCAACCTTTCTCCAGAGCTATGGCAAGTTAAGTGTTCCAAGTCTCCAAGTATCATGTGTCACAGACACATATAACAAGGAAGAAATCCTTTTCTCAACCTAAAGAAGCAGGGATAATGGTCTTTGCTTTGCTGAAGCACCTGCAAGTTCTTCATCATCTAATCCTCATCAGAGTAATGGGAGAAGTAGCATACTGACCGTCAAGCTTTTTACTGGCTACTAATGCAAGTTAAAATATGCAGATATCTAATTGCAATCTTTGTTAAGAGCAACATATTGTTTAAACTGATCTAGATGGATTGGAAAATAAATTATCTTTGTAAGTTTTAAGAAATTAATTTCTCTTTTAAAATATTACTGGCTATTTGAAAAACAAACTAATCTACCATGTTTCTCCAACAATACAGCCTCCACCAATAGGAAGGCCCAGCATGATTTCTAGGCATGAGGTGAAATTAAGCCCCGCTCCCAAAATTTTGGCCTATTTAAACCATGCGTTTCCCCATCATTTCTCACATCGTTCGTTAGAACTACATGAGGTGAAGAGAAATGGGAAGGGAAGGAGGAGAGAAAACTTGCCTTTTGGAGTGCCATGCAGGTAGCCTAGGCTAGAATACCCTGATCTACTACCGATAGAACATCGGCCGATAGAAGCTTCCCAAAGGCAGAGTGACCAGCTGCTTCCATCAGCAAATAGAAACGGCCTCATGAGGGGAGCTCGCATTAGTTGTCTTTGAATTTACCAGCGGGGCAGGAGAGAAAGCACATGCGTATCTGTGTCTGGATGAAAATTGTGAGATTGCGACAGAGGGAATGGGAGAAAATGCCTTAGCCCAAATGTATTCTTGTTTTGCTTTCTTGCCCATTCTCTGATCAATCTCTCCAGGGCAGCTTTTAGCCTAAAATCGCCCAGGTCTCTCTCAGCTAAAAGAGAGGGAGGTCTCCAAAGACCATCCCTAACCTCCGCCATTTGAGAGGACCAAACTCATTGCTTCTCAAAGTTAGACCCACAAGTTTTTCAAAAATTCTTCTGAATGCCTCCGACATCTGATGAAATCAAGAAATGTCTTGTGATTGAACTCAATTAAAAAAAAAAAAAAGAACCTGCACCTCGTCGCCAAGTCCCTGGTTTTACGGCTCCTCTCTCATCCCAAATTATGCTGAAATAAGGGATTCCGAGGCTGGCGTTGGTTAACTGGTTAATGATGGGCGCTTTTTCAGGCGCTCAGAGAAAGAGAAAGAGAAAGAGAGAGAGAGAGAGAGAGAGAGAGAGAGAGAGAGAGAGAGAGAGA
>BLBF01000018.1:53631657-53650913 GCA_015471245.1 Laticauda colubrina | reverse complement strand
AGAGAGAGAGAGAGAGAGAGAGAGAGAGAGAGAGAGAGAGAGAGAGAGAGAAAAGAAGACATCGCTGAAGTTTTCAGACTCCCCCCAACTGTTAGCAATGCCATCCTTGAGCTGTGGCAGGATTGCCTCGGATCATGTGCAGAGTGCCTTCGCCATTCAGCTCCCCCCCACCACGACTCAAGGTTCATACTAAAATTAGGCCTTTCCAACCAGCCCCTGCAAATATTCGGCCCTCACCAGAGCTATAGAAAGGACGGTTTAGCTTCTCTCCTGCCCTTCTTCACTCCAGCTCCCTCCCTCCCTCCTGTGCCGCGACAGTGACCCTTTCACACTCACCCTGCTTCCCCGCCACATTCCTCCGAAAACTGCTCCCGCGTCTTCTTTCAGGAGCCCACCCGATCTCCCTTCTAAGGGTAGCCGAGCTCTGCTGTGTCCTCTTCCCTCCCTGGCGGCCCCCCCCCCCCGCTCCTCAAACCAGCGGCGGCAGCAGGTAAAGGGAGGTCAGCTGCCCTGGGACTTTGGCAGAGTGTCTGGCAAAGGTCTGGCCTGGGGAGGGGCGGGCCGCAGTGGGAACCCGTAGATGTTGAGACCTTCCCTCGACAGAAGGGCTTGGTTGTCCTGGTGCAGGGACAAGGGCTAGCAGGGGTGGTGTGTGTGTGTGTGTGTGTGTGTGTGTGTGTGTGTGTGTGAGAGAGAGAGAGAGAGAGAGAGAGAGAGAGAGAGAGAGAGAGAGAGAGAGAGAAACTCAGCTTGCTTCCCTTCTGCTAAGAAAAGTTTGCAGTTGCTCTCCCATGTGCACTCCCCTCACCATGAAGCCGTTTCTATAGGCTGATGGAAACGGCTGGTAACTCTGCCTTTTGGGAGCTTCCATCGGCCAATAGAAATGGCCTCGAGGAGAGTGTGTGTGGGGCGCTCCTCTCAGGAGCACCCTGTGGGCAGCCATGCCTCACCCCAAAGCAGCTGGTGACTCTACCTTTGGGGAACTTCCAGTGGCAGCCTCATGGAGAGGTGAATGCACATGGGGCACTCCAGATGGAGGTGTGTGTGGAGGAAGAAATTAAGTCACCCCCGAAAAGACATCCTAGCCGTTTTTTGGGGGTTCAAAAAAAAAATAAGACCCGGCCTTATGAGAAACACGGGATTGAATTTGTAATATTTTATACATTGTGTTCATATTACTTACCTTTAAGAGTGGATGAATTTTTTCTACTGGAAGAAATAACGGATTTCTTCGCTTCCTTTTTTCAATGGCAGATTGCGCATCAGCTATTGCCCATTTATCAATTGGATGAGGAAAACTTTTTTGGACACGATCCTTGTAACATACAGAGGAAATATATAGAGTTAAATATATAAACAGTAGATAGCTTTTTGCATTACCATGTCCTTAGTAACTAAAGCTACTTTTTTTGGGGTTTTTTTTTTAAAAAACTCTGTATTTCATTTTATTTTCAAAGCACAATGTATAACATGTATAGCAAATTATTTAATCCAAGATTATAATGGGAGAGGCTCAAATAAACCATGCACAATTGATAAGACCTGTGGTGGTGCGATGGTTAAAGTGCAATATTGCAGGATAACTCTGCTCACAGCCAGGTGTTCAATCCTTACTAATCAAGGTTGACTCAGCCTTCCATCCTTCTGAAGTTGATAAAATGAGGACCAAGATTGTTGGGGACAATATGCTGACATTTGTAAACTGATCAGATCGCTATAAAGCACTAGGGACCAGTATATAATTCACTGCTATGCATTTAAAACAATTAAGCAAATTACAGTTTTATCCGACATCTTTAAAATAGTTATAATTGCATAAGACAAATATCCCTTCAGGGGAACATTTGAGAACTGCAATGTCACCAAAGAATGCCTTCATTCTACACTTCTCTTACAAAGGTACTAAGAGAAGATCCTCGTCCAATTATTTTAATACACAGGTGAGCTAATGGGGGGAATACTTTTAAGATCTTTAGGATTTAAGATACTTTGAATATAAAGATATGAACTATTAATTAGAGTCATGCTTAGAGGTGAATGGGCAGCTGTTAAAATTTTATTCAGAATATGATCCCACATATTCAAATCAGCTAACATTCTAACTACAAAATTCTGCAGTAGCAAAAATAGCTGGTGTTTAGTATATTCTGCAGTCACAGATACCAGCATACTCTAACAGGGTCAAACACAATTTGCTGCTTCATAACATTTTATTTACTTACTTATTTTTCCTCCCATATCCCATATCCCTCCTTTGTGCCAAAGGAATTTTCAATATAGTAGTAGAAATAAACAATGCAACATAGCAAAATTATGTCAAAATTTTATAACAATTAAATCCATATTTTATACTTAAGTATCTATAAGTTAAAAATAAATTATGGGTACTTCTTAATACAGGTAGGTCTCTTCAGGTCTCTTGTGACTTATGATCACAATTGAGACCAGAATTATCATTAGAAGTCATACCAGTCATAAATCAAATCAGACCTGATTTTATGACAATTTTTATAACGGTTATTAAATGCAGCCACTTTGAGCTGTCATTAAACAGTTTTAAGTTGAGGTCTACCTGTATATCAACAAGAATATCAATAATGTATAGAATGAACTACAAGTGGTACCTCTACATCTGAGAAACTTCTTGGCTGAGCTTGACACAGCATATTTAGTAACTGCAGAATTAACTCTTCAACATACTGCAAAGCATCTTCTGTAGAAGATAGTTTAGGGTGGACTTGCATCTGAACCTATATGCAACAAATAATTAAACTTATAAGACAATTCATTACAAAAATGTGGACAGCTAAGAGCCTGGTGGCCTACAAAAGGCAAATTAAAAACCTTAGATTCAGACCATATACATCAAGAGTATTTAAACTGTGAAAGGAAAAAGACACGTAGAATGAAAGCAGCATTATGGTTAAGACAAAGAATTGTGCATTGAAAATTACTGGTTCAGATTTATGAACCACTACGAACTCATTGGATGAAACTGAATACAAAGGCAAGAAAGTGTACAAAGAAGTGTAAAAACTTTGATGTGGTCATCTTAAACCAGCAGACAAGGTGATTACCACATTTCCTTTACAGAGTACCATTTCTGATTACAATTCAAATGACTGAAATTGCATATTAAAAATTACCCCAAAAACTTATTTATTGGAATATTGAAGCAACAAGGGAAAAGAAAATTTGTAATTAACAGATATCCATATCTTTTATTATTTTAAAAATATGAAATAAGCTATATATAAAACATAGGTGATATATTATGAAATATAAGTTTAAACATTTATGTTTAAAGTATACTTTAGTTTTTGCTTAGGAAAATGGGCAAGAGATAGTGCAACAACCTTTTAAAGAGCAAAATGGTGGGAATCCTAAACTTCACCCTAAGTAACACAGAAGTATTGAAAATTCAACAGGTTGATCAACTTTTAAGTACCACTGGCACAAAACTATTATAAAGGATATCAGTAATATGATAATATTGAGTGAGATTGGAGGTTTCTAAATTTGATGTATAAAATAAGTTTAATTTTATTTATCTGCAGAAAGCATGATTATAACATGAAGAAACTGAAGTAATGTTTTACTTTAGTGACAAGATTAAGCATATAAAGTATTTAGAAACAGCAGTAAATCTGAATATTCATTTATACTTTCCAAAACATATAAACACTACTGCATTAATTTATTTTCCTATAACTTTTACCTTGATTGAAACCTATATTTCAAAAATACCATATTCGCTTACTCAGAAAATTACATTGCTTTCAATTGTCAAGTTTCATAAATATTTAGAGATGTAAAAATCATATGCCATTCATTGTAAAGCAGGCAACAAAAAGACTCAACTCGTATTAGCACAATTCTTTAGGTGTACCCATTTGATGAAAAAGACTAGTATCTGAATCAAATAAGAAATAGAATTAGATACTGATGAGACAACAATATCTGATGCAGAATACCCTCCTCTTTATTTTATAAACAAAGGAGATTCAAAGGCTAGGATTTGATTGTAGAACATGCTAAAGCCAGAATGTGGCTTGTTTGGTTTTGAATATTAAATAGGCCATCATTAATCGAAGCAAAGCTTATCACATTTGAGAAAATATCTACTAAGTACCCTATCCTTAACAGTGGCCAGTCAGATATTGAAGAACCTTATAAGCAGGAAATAAAGATCATGATTACCTGCTTGCTTGCCTCAGTTTCTCACAGCTTTATTGCTTTGGTATATGAAGTCCTATTTAATTAACATACAATCAGTTTCCCATATGTGTATCCAATGGCTAGATATCCTGTACATATATACATACTTGTTCAGATCTTATGAGTTGTCAGTATGAGAACTTCAGAAATCCGTAGACCTCACAAATTTCAATCACTTAATGTGTCCTGGAAAAATATTGTGCAACAGCAGTCATCACCTGAAAATGCTTCTCTACAGTGATCCTTTTAAAAGTTATCTAAGAGTGCAGCCCTAAATTTATGATGCCTGGTGAACATGAGAAGGATATTGCAGAGATGCTGGTCTGAGTGGAAGATGGAGGTTCCAATAATACAGTATATTTATTTGCCAAGAATTTGGAAAGATGTAAAGTTCTGTCAGCAATGGCTGGATGAAGGGTACTTTGGTAATTGGACAGCTTAGCTGAATTCAAACTATTGGACTCACCAGTTATGCCAATGGTACAGTTAATCTACAACCCTTGTGTTCATTGGGAGGATACTTAAAATACAACATTGCACAGAGCTGAAAAGTTTGAAGTTGTTCTTCACTTACTGTCTAGGTCAGCAAATACCAGCAAAGCTGGGAACAAAGGAGACTTACTTTCCAAAGCTATTAGTTCCTTTCTTTCCCCTTCCTTTCATTATTTTGTGTTCCCTCATGTTTTGTGTACATTATTTCTGTATACACAATTCAACAAATATCATATAGAAAACTGAAATAAACATAGAAATCAACACAAAGATAATTCCAATATTGTATGAGGTTAAAACAGACATAGACCACAGTTTATGGTTTCATTTCCTCCTCCCTTGCCAAAGTTGATTTCTGTTTGGGTCTTTTGTCCATAGTAGACACTGAGGTTTAATTTCTGCAATCCAAAACATCAGTTACATATTTATGAGTAGGACTTACACTAAGATTTCTAAACAAGCACAGTAATCACACTGAGTGATTTGATTAGCAAACAAGAGACATTAATATTAACTAAATGTGAAAAGAGCAGGTAGTTTAAATATAGGTGCAAGTATTTGTGTGTGTATACACACACATTTTTGAATTACAACTAATTACTATTCTAGAATTAGATTAAAAAGCTATTTCAATAGTATCAACATTCAATGCAATACCACCAGGTAGTAGTAAATTTAAGAAATTGGATAATGATTATGAATTCAATGTTCAGCAATAGAGGTTTTATTTGGTGACTTGGGATGATTATTTTCTCATCTCATCTCACTCTATGCATAAGAATAGCATGGGGAAAAAATTGGAGGAGGAACTGCAGTGTACCCTAATTGTACTCTTGAAGGCAGCAAAGCTAACACATAAATGAAATAGATACTATTGATAGCAACACTTCCTTTAATTACACTACAGCTTCGAGTAGTAGTCAACTCAAACATTTCCAGTAAACAAGGTAAAGTAAGGAAGAAGCTGCAAAACCTTATGTTTTTCAACTGTTTAAGCACAATCTTGATGTAACACATACTTAAATTTCAGTTGCTCGGAAAAACTTAATCTTTCATCACTGCTTCAATCAAGAAAATGCAATGTACGCAGCAATATACATATAACATGCAGAAAACAGTCATTCTGATAAATGAAACGGCAAAACCCCATAACTTTTTCATCTTTTTTCACATAAGTTATAAGAAATCTGCAATAAATGCTAACTTTAATTCAGAGTAATCTGGCTTAAAACCAGGCTAGCACATGCTAGTCAAGAGAATTATAATAATTAAACATGATGCAGGCTTGAAAGAAAAATGTGCATATAGAATAAAATATGTAGCTAGCCTAAGACAACATACTCATATATTCACTGTACAGCATTATCCATTAGATAGATTTATATAATGCCTTTCATCATAGCATCCAAAATACCAAATAAGATTTCCCGGTGGTCTCCCATCCAAGCACTTAATCCTGAATCATTTATTTTCAGCAAAATCCTTGATTCATGTTGACATTAAAATAAGAGAATACATAGGAACGGCTCTAGGAAAAAAAG
Organism: Laticauda colubrina; assembly: GCA_015471245.1. Lineage (NCBI taxonomy): Eukaryota > Metazoa > Chordata > Lepidosauria > Squamata > Elapidae > Laticauda > Laticauda colubrina. Next base: position 53,644,662 of record BLBF01000018.1, on the reverse strand, counting down.
CAAAGCAGAGCACCAGTTTCTCATGAACAGTTGGAGAAGTCTTCGAATATCTTAAGGCTATTTTAACTTTCCCAATATTCACTCCTCTAACATGCTGAGCTACTTGCACATGTTATTATGATCAATCTGAATTTTTTTTGAAAATACTCTTAATATTAATGCCTTCTTGTTGTGTGTTTGCATATTCTTTTAGTTCCTTCAATTTCCCCCTCCCTTTCCACTATTTGTTTCTAGGCAGATACAAGAGACGAATGTATGTTATGACCAGTAAGTAATTGCTGGGGGCTATTTTCAACCCAGTGCATGGATTTCTCTACTGAAGTCTAGCATACATTTTTGCAGAATGTGCATGCTGGTTTTTCCCCAAGGCAAATTATGCAGGTACCCAAAACCGCTGACTTTCGATGATCACAATTCCCTGGTGTAGATCCAAGCAATTAGGTGTATATCCAAGTAATTGGGGAATAGGTAGAGGTTCTCCCGCGAAAAGTTACCTAATACCTCAACTAATTGCCAACGGTCATCAACCTCAGGCGCTAACTACGTAACTGTATCTAGTCTTTATGCGTTATCTAGCGAACCTATCTCTAATCTACACGCATTATCCGACCTTCACGGTCTCATCTGCAAGCCTTCTTCTCGAGGTTATGTGTAAATCCAACGTGCGCTGGAAGGATAAAGCCTCTCTCACCTTTTTTAGGGCGGCCACAAGCAGACCCCGCCACTTGGGTGCATTCTCTTCACTGAAGAACTCGTACTGCAGCGGAGCCGCTTGCATCTTGCCTGCCCCGTCCCGCCCCCTAAGGGGTGGGGGGGGGGAGTGGGGGGAAAACGACGGGAATCACTGCCGAGCCCGACGTTGCTCCCGGGCTTGGAGGGAAGGTCGCGGGCAGCGACCAGAACCACCGGAGGAGGATAGAGACAGCGGGAGCCGCCAAAGGCGGCAGCGGCAAAACCCAACGTCGGGGGACGGAGGCGACATCCCTTTCCCGGTCACCCGCCTCCCGGCCTGGCCTTGTCTCACTCAGCGCCGGGACTGGCCTGGGACAAGACACCACCGGACATCCTATCTCTCGTCCTGACAGGTCTGAGACTGAAAAAGGTCCGAGGGGGAACCGTCCACGAGAGGAAAATGACGGTTACTCTGGAGAAGAAGGGGCAGGGTCTCAACTGCAGCTTTGAACTCTTGGATTCTTCCCTTGTCCTGATGGTTATAACCGCCGAGGCATGCGCAGTTAGCGCGAAGGCTGATTGGGCATGCGCACTTCAGGTTCAGTCACTCCTCTTTTTTTTTCGTCTTCCCGAAGCGTCTTCTTTGGAAGTTGTTCGCTTTGCTTTCCCTTTTCCTCTTCCTCCGAAGTGCGGAAGTGAGGCTGTGAGCTCATCATAACCTATGCTTGGTCTAGGATCGAGAATCGAAAACCGGATGTTTGAGCGAAGCTGTTTCTAGCTTTGGAAAGCGGGTGGGGAGGTAAGATCTGTCCAAGTGCCGCCTGTGGCCTGGAGGACTCATGACTCCTAGTCGGTGTCTGTACTTGAACATTCAAAACAAAACAACGCGGGATAATACTGGATTCCTTCATATAATTGGTTTGACAGGAAACGAACGTTGCGGATTCTGTGGAATTATAGGAAACTGAAGGAATGTTTTTCCGTGCAGTTACGAAAATGTGTGGCGCTACAAGAATAACGTTGACAAAACTCTTTAAGAACTTCAAGTTGTCAAATTTCCTTGGAAAAAAACATTTTCTTAGTTTTGAAATATATGCAGTTCAAGAATCAAGTTTAATATGAGTTTGTGCTTAATCTTGTTTTCTTAAACTGCCTGGAAACAGCCTGATACCATGAACTGCAATAATGTAAAAGTTTCCTTGATCTCTGTTACCCAAAATAAAAAATGTACATGTGAGGTGGAAGCAGATAAAAAAACCACCAAAAGATTCGTTGATCCAAGGAAAACAAGGTTTTATTCACGTGTCTGCAGAGACGGGTTACCTCAGGCATTGAAGGAACCCAGAGCAAAATTCAGGGAGCTTTTTTATCCCCTCTTACGAGGCCTTGGCTCACATTCTTTCTGTTTTCAAATTGATACATGTATTTTGAAGGTTCATACTAGCTCCTTATCTAGCAAAAGTAGTTATACGGTTTCTGACATCGCAGCACTTTATTACAGTTCCCCATTGTTCCAGCCTTATCTTGTTTTTTTCTCTTGTGCACAAACTGGAACACTTTCTTATTTAGCAGAGCTACTGAGTTTTGAGACACACTTCCTTATTCAATTCAATGGGCCATCCAACATGGCTTCGGTTCTGCTCACAAATCCCCCCCTTTTTTCTTTTTCCACTCTTGTCTCAAACTCAAAGAGCAGATCCTCTGCTTCTTTCAGAGTGATTTTTCTCTGATACATCATTAGAGGTTCTGCTTCCTGCTTCTTCTCAAATCTTGAACCCAAGGATTTCCCTATCTTCCCACACGTTGTTATTGCACCAGGGAGACACTGAAGACAACAACACAACAATACACAGCATATAATAATCAATATAATTCCCATTATGGTAGATCTAAACCAAGTGGAACTGGGAAGCCAAGACCATAGTGCTCCCCACAGGTCTGGCAATGAGGAGTCACCTCTTTGTGATAATGGATTAGAGCGAATACGTTCTTCCATTACTTTTACTGTCTTTGTAATATTGGGTTGGAAATCATGGATGTATACACAGCAATGTGAATGAATCAGAGCACACACACACCCTTTTGTAGCTAATACAATGTCTAAAGCATACCTATTTTGCAGAGCAACCTGTCTTACTTCAGAAAGCTCGGTGTTAATCATTTTAATATTCTTTATTGTATCATTGAACATTGTTACCGTGAAGTTATTTAGCATATGTATATCTCGGTAGTTCATGGCTACTCCCAATGGTGTTATTATACCACGGGAGATTTGGGTCCAGAGTCTCTGGGTAAGGCCAGATTCTGGGTCTCTTTTATTACGTATCCGGCCTTGGGGAAGGCCATCAAGTTTATATATCACCGGTATCACATACCCGAGTGTACATGTGCCACTCCAGTAAGGTGGCATCTCCCTGTATGCATATTTCCCACACAATACCCACCTAAAGTTTTCCATAGCATAGGTCTGTTGTGATGTTCGGGTCCAATTGATCATATCTTCAAAATGCATACACATCTGATACTGATCTTGATTAAAATAATCTAATTTATGATAACTCTTGGTATAGCTATGGTTACTACAGGATGATGGCATATCAAAAGTCTTATTACATTTTCCCCAGTCTCCTAAATGGAGCCCTCTAGTTTCATTTCTCCTAAAACATATATACGCCGTTTCCCTTAAATGAACAAAAATCCTTCCTGTCATATTTCGTTCTACACCATATTTTTTCTGTCCCGTGCCCCTGTGGTCTTAGTCTGTTCTGATCAAGTGGAATTGCGTGTAGGATTAATCCTTCACCTGTTCTTCCTGGCAGGTGCATGCATAACCAGCAATTGGTGATGTTCAAGGAATATGAGAACTTCTTGAGATCCTTTATGAACACATTGTCATCCCACAAGTCTGTTCCCAAGTCACCCGCAGGTCCAACATATTGTGAACTTCTTTGATGTATTAATGTAAATATAGTTGCAACAAATAGTCTTCTCCAGAGTTCAGCCGACATCTCCATGGTGGTTTCTGCTGGCTATTTCTTCAAGGTTACCTTTAACGGCTGACCATCCACTGGGATTGCCTTCCAAGGTTTTTCTGGTTCCGGTGCTTTCTTAACTCTGCTGTAATGCGTCCAGCCTCCTTCCCGAGTACAGACTGCAGATTCAGTCATCAGTAGCACCTGGTACGGACCTTCCCAGCTAGGTTGCAATTTTTCACTCCTCCAAGTCTTTATCAGGACCCAGTCTCCAGCCTCATGTGGGTGTTGGCTACCAGCCAAAGGTGGTCGTTGCACCAACAGTCCCTGTTTGTGAAGAGAAAGCAAAGACCGAGACAGTGCCAGCAAATATTTCCGGAGGAACAAGTCCCTGAACTCTGGTATGAGATTGCCTAGTTTGGCCAAATAGGGTCTCCCCATCAGCATTTCAAAAGGAGAAACCCCTGTGTCTTTCCTTGGACAAGTTCTGATCCTGAGCAGAGCTAAGGGAAGATTCTTTGTCCATGGCAAGCCATTTTCAAGTTGTAGTTTGGTCAAGTGTTTCTTCAGTTCCGCGTTTGCTTTTTCAATTTTTCCACTGGATTCAGGATGCCATAGCGTGTGTAATTCCCATTTCACCCCCACCACCTCCATTACCCTTTGCAGAACCTTTTGGGTGAAATGAGTTCCTCTGTCTGAATCTATTGCTTCCATCATTCCATATTGTGGGATAATCTGTTCTAGTAAGATCTTGGTTACTGTGGGAGCTGTGGCTCTTCTAGTGGGATAAGCCTCTACCCACCCCGTTAGTTGATCTTTGATCACAAGCAGGTATTTCCAACCCCCCTTTTCTGGCAACTCAGTGAAATCAATTTGTGCTCTCTGAAAAGGCCAACCCACTAAGGGTTGCCCTCCCATCTCTTTCTTGCGTGCCCCTTTCTTATTTACTTTCAAACAAATCAAACATTTCCAGCAGATGCTCTGAGCTACTGTCCACATCCTCAGACTCCAATAGTGAGGTTTAACGGACATGACCAAGGCCTCCGTTCCCCAATGTCCTCCTTCATGAACTTTCTCCAATATTCCCCTCATAACAATGGGTGACACCACCTTGACTCCCTCCGACGTCTTCCATCCCTCTGGGGTTTTGACACATCCCTCTTTCTCCAACTCCAACTTTTCCTTTTTCTCTGGCTCCCATTCCTCCCTCTCATCCTCCTTTTCCAGTATTGGTATAGATACCATTACCAATTCTATCTCCCCTGCAGCTTCCTTCGCCCATTTGTCCGCCCATCGGTTTCCCACAACCTCCGGTGTGTTTCACTTCTGATGTGCGCTCACATGGACAATTGATACTTGGCTGGGGAGTTGCAATGCCTCTAAGGTTTGCTCTACCAGCTGCACTTGCTCTATTTGCTTCCCATCCACCTTGATATACCCTCTTTCTTTCCAGATTTTCCCAAACGTGTGCACCACCCCCCATGCATACTTGGAATCAGTCCAAATCGTTGCTTCCATCCCCTCAGCCAATTCCAAGGCTCTGGTCAGGGCAAACAATTCACATTTCTGAGCTGACCAAGCAGCTGGGAATAACCCTTTCTCTATTACCTCACCTTCCCCGGTTACTATTGCAAACCCAGATTTTCGCTTTTCATTTTCTACCCTGCTAGATCCATCTATAAACCACCTCTCTCCCTTCTCCAAAGGAGTCTCTTCCAAATCCTCTCTAACCTTCGTCATGAGATCCACTTGCAATAGACAATCATGGTCTTCTGGTTCCCACGCCTGCCTTCTCCCCTCCAAGAATTCTGCTGGATTTAGATTCTTGTCTGTTCCTATCACATCAGGACTGGTTCTCAAAATGGTTTCATACTTCAATATCCTCCCTTCGGTCATCCAAGTGGTAGCCAGCTGGCTCAACACTGAGTTGACCTGATGAGGCGAATGCACCACCAAAGCTCCCCCAAAGGTTAACTTTTTGCTCTCCACCACCAACATCGCTGTTGCTGCCACAGCCTGAACACAAACTGGCCATCCTTTCACAACCGGCTCGAAACCCTTGCTTAGGAAGGCTACCGGCTGGTACTGCCCCCCCCCCCTCTTTTGGGCAAGGACTCCAACTGCTGTTCCCTGAGCCACCGCCATATACAAATGAAACGGTAATTTCAGGTTTGGCAAGGCTAAAACCGGAGCGGTTGACAAAGCCTTCTTCAGCTCTTTCCACCTTTCACTATCTCCCTCCTCCCATTCTATGTGCTCTCCCTTTCCAGACAGCTTTCTATGCAAAAATTGTGCCAACACTGTGAATTGGTCTACCCAGATTCTACAATATCCCAATAATCCCAACGCTTTCCGCACCTCTGTCTTGTTCCTGGGAGGAGCCAAGTTTATGATCCCCTTCACCCTTTCAGGGTCCAAGGACCTAACCCCCTGCTGAATGTAATGTCCCAAATATTTCACCTATTTTTCAACAAACTGAAGCTTCTCTTTTGAGACTTTCAGCCCCTGCTCCTTCAGCCAATTCAACAGACTCACAGAAGCCACTCTCACTTCCTTCTCTTTCTCCCCAGTTAACAACAAGTCATCCACGTACTGAATTAGGGTGATTCCTTTCTCTCTCAAACGACACCAATTTTTCTTCCAACGCCTGTCCAAACAACAAAGGGCTCTCGGTATATCCCTGAGGAAGTACTGTCCACCTCAACTGCTGATTCCTTCCACTCTCAGGATCATTCCATTCAAAGGCAAACAAGTCTCTCCTCCTCTCCTCCAAAGGACACACCCAAAAGGCATCCTTCAGATCTATCACAGTAAACCATTTGTCTTTGGGGGGGATCCGCCCCAAGATGGTATAGGGATCAGGAACCACTGGGAATCTAGGAACCACTATCTCATTGATCCTCCTCAAATCATTAACTAATCTATACTTCCCATCCTTTTTTAGTACTGCTAAAACCGGTGAATTGAACGGTGACATAGTAGGTTCCAACAGTCCCTGTTTCAATAATCTGTCAATCACTGGTTTCAACCCTTCCCTACCTCTCTTGCTCAGAGAATATTGTGGAGTCCACAGTTTAGTTATCCCTGGTTGTATCTTGATCGGAATGGGCTGTATTGCCATCCTACTAACCCCTTCACCTCCTACCCACACATCTGATGATATCTTCTCCTCATCTTCTGTTGTTAGCATACACATGCGAACTTACTTCCTTCTATCCCACAATTCTATCCCAAAAACATCCAACAAGTCTTTTCCTAGCAAGTTCACCCCTGAATCCGGAATATATAATATTTCGGTTTTAGTAACCACATCATTCAATTCCAATCTCACCTCTTCCAAAATCTTGACCTCTTGGGATTTCCCACTCACCCCAACCACCTTTAAAGTCTGCTTTGACCTGCATGCTCCCTCTACCGGATCGCATACAGATGTCCGGCTTGCGCCGGTGTCGATCAGGAACAGCCGTTCCTGATGGTCAGGACCCACTAACAGATTTACCAGTGGCTCCCCACGGGTCCCTCTTGGGGAGCAAGAACTTCCCTAATCGTATAGGGCATAGCTTCGTTCCTCTGGGGTTTTGGGACATTCACGCGCGAAATGTCCCTCTTTCCCGCATCTGAAGCAAGTTCTACTCTGGGACGGCCGTTGGAATCGACCGCCTCGATTGCCCCCTGGACCTCCTCGCCTAACCGGGGGTCTCCACTCCCTGCTGGGAGATCTTTCATCTCTCCACCTTGGCCTCGGATCTGACATCTGGGTCTCCCTGTTTTTCCTAACTTCATTCTTGGCTGCCGTTTGCACATCAGCTACCATCATCTTAGACTTCTGTTTGGGTTTAACTGAGTCTCGGTTCACAAAAACTTGTTGGGCTGCTCTCATCAAATCTGTCATGCCCAAATCAGTCCATCCCTCTGTCTTCTGGATCTTTTTCTGGATATCTGGCCATGCTTTGGTGACGAATTGCATCTTCAGGGAGTCTCGAAGGCAGGGGTTTCTGGCTCCACTCCGGAGTACTTGGAGTACTCCGGAGTACTTCACGGACCCGAGCACAGAAATCCCCCGGGGACTCATCCTTTCCTTGTGTCAAATGCTTTGGTCAAGTTTTTCCCTTGAGGGATGGCCAATTTAATTCCTTCAATGATCATGTGTTTCATATCTCTCATGTGCTCCCTATGAGCATCATCATTGATGTTCCAATTTGGATCAGCTATGGGGAACTTTGTGTCTGTAGCCACTGCTCCTTGTTGCCCTGCATGTCTCCTATCCCAGGCAGCCATTGCTGCCCTCCTAATGAGGTTCCTCTCTTTGGGGGTGAAAAGGTGTCCAAGAATATACATCAGTTCTTGGTATGTGTATTCATTGGGCCCCAGAAACAATTCCAACTGTTCCACCACTTCATGAGCATTCTCATGGAGTTTCGGAAGGGCCTTTTTCAGATCCTGTAACTCAGCAGATTTTATGGGGACAGCCACGAAAACGGTGACTGGATTCCCCTGCGCATTCATGCCATTTGGGACTTCTCTGACTGGGAAAGCCGATACGGGATTGGCCGACCTTCCTCCTAGAGGCAAATTCTCTAGGTCCTTGTTTAATTGAGCCAGTTCCCTTCTGAGCCCTGGATATGCAGGTGGAGGTGGAGCCTGGGCAACTGGAGCCGGCAGGGGCAGTGGTGCCAGGACTGCCAGAGCCGATGCCGGTGGACTCCCCATCCAGTCCTCAGTTTCGCTTTCCTCCACCTTGCTGACAAACTGTCCTACTTCTGTTTCTGGTGGAACTGGACCTTCAAAGTGAGCATGATACCATACCTCCACATAGGGTATTTGCTCCTTCATCCGATGTTTCACTATATACTCTTTCAACTGAGTTATCCAGTACGTGCTGGTATTCCCTTCGGGATCCCAGTGGTAAGGAAACTCAGGGTCTACTAGGGGATACTTCGGCCACCTATTTTGGCATAGGTGGATCATTTTCTTTTTCTCTAGACTCCGAGTGTAAGTCCTCAGATGGGGCAACGACCATTGTTGTAGTAGTTGACCCAATAGGGAGTCAGTCGGAATCAGCCTTCTCGGGGTCTTTTCTATCTCAATACCCGTTCCCTCTTGGAACGTTTCACACTTGCTTTGTCCCTTTCCCATTCTCCACGCTGCCCACCAACAATCTCCCAGAGATTCCCAACTCAGGGATTTACACTGTCCTCCAGCAGTCGCTGGATTCCCAGAGTTTAAGGACAGTATATCCCTTCGTCTATCCCAAAAGGCAACAAACTCACCTGATACACCCCTGGTCTCCTGGAGACGAAAGGAGTGTGGGCGTCCCCACTTCAGGTGATCAACGATACTCTCAGAGCATCAGGCCGGCTTCTCTCTCTCTTGTTTCCAAGGATCGTCTGCTGAGTGCAGTTACCCCGGGAACCAACTGTGACAAGGGAGGGGCCCCTCTACAATGGAAGGCGGTGGCGCCACACTTACCCAGTCCCTTTTCTCCAGTCGAAATTCCATTGGGCCCCATGTTGGGCGCCAAATTGTGAGGAGGAAGCAGATAAAAAAACCACCAAAAGATTCGTTGATCCAAGGAAAACAAGGTTTTATTCACGTGTCTGCAGAGACGGGTCCCCTCAGGCATTGAAGGAACACAGAGCAAAATTCAGGCAGCATTTTTATCCCCTCTTACAAGGCCTTGGCTCACATTCTTTCTGTTTTCAAATTGATACATGTATTTCGAAGGTTCATACTAGTTCCTTACCTAGCAAAAGTAGTTATACGGTTTCTGACATCGCAGCACTTTATTACAGTTCCCCATTGTTCTAGCCTTACCTTGTTTTTTTTCTCTTGTGCACAAACTGGAACACTTTCTTATTTAGCAGAACTACTGAGTTTTGAGACACACTTCCTTATTCAATTCAATGGGCCATCCAACATGGCTTCGGTTCTGCTCACATACAGAAAGGAAAGTCCTGGATGAGACTCCAAAGAATGTCTCATAAAAGTGTGCATTCACCTCTTTGAAATTCCAGAAGAATGTCATAAGAAACAAAAGGACTGTATACAGCCTTCCAGGGCTTACAAACGGGAAACAGAAAAATCTGCTTTCTTCCCCGGCAAGCAGTTTGGAGATAACATTGCCTCTTCACCCGATAGTAATATCACTTAGACTTCCAAATATTTCCAAATATCATCTCACTTCACAGTCCTCTCGAAGTAGTTTGCAGTAAGCATATTGTCCCCAACAATCTGGGTCCTCATTTTACCAACTTTTCCTCCATAAATTTCTCATTCCAAGAAATTCTTCAAAATATCTTGGGACTATTCCATGCATTATGTGTTGTTCTAAAGTTCCAGTTAGTCCAATTAGAATAGCAATAGCACTTTTAGACTTAAGGCCCTGTCACACTGCCCAACGGATGCAAAACCTTTGTAAAAAGGACACAGCGTACGAGAAAAATGTTCCATCCGTTGTTATCCGTTCTCAAAAGGGGCATAAATTTGCATAACCAGAGCGGATAACACGGAAAGGAACGGACGGGGGGAGGACGCAGAGCGGACGGAAAATGGATGCGGAACGGAAGCCTAGCAGATGGAAGCGGATGGGAGCGGATGGCCCATCCACTAGGCTTCCAGGGGGCCTCAGCAAAGTGGACACGGAACGGATAAAGCGGATGCACAGCGGAAGAAACGGATGCAGAGCGGAAGCCTAGCGGATGTCTAACGTTCAATGCGCATGCGGGGGGGATGTATTGCGTCAGCCCCGCAAATATAAAGGGAAGCAGCTCGGAAGCAGGTCACCATTTGGAGGAAAGACCTGCAACCAGATACACTGAGTGCCTTGCCAGCCTGCCCTGCCTGCATGCCTTGCTGCCAGCCTTGCTGCCTGCCTTGCTGCCTGCCATCCTGCCAGCCTCCCTGCCAGCCTTGCTGTCTGCCTGCCTGCCAGCCTCCCTGCTAGCCTTGCTGTCTGCCAGCCTTGGTGCCTGCCTGCCTGCCAGACTTGGTGCCTGCCTGCATGCCAGCGTTGGTGACTGCCTGCCTGCAAGCCTCCCTGCCACCCTTACTGCCAGCCAGCAACCCCACAACCATGGGGAAGAAGAGGAAGCCTCAGCCATCTGCTGCCAGCCCTGGCAAGAGGGACAGGGCCACTCTCTCACTCCCTGGCCCTCACTCTGCTTCTGCTGGGGCTTCTGCAGCACGGGCTCGCTCTTCTGGTGCTGGGGCTTCTGCTGATGCTACTTCTGGAGGTGGTGCTTCTGCTGGTGCTTACTCTGCTGATGCTGCTTCTGGCGGTGGTGCTTCTGCTGGTGCTTACTCTGCTGATGCTGCTCCTGGCGGTGGTGCTTCTGCTGGTGCTTACTCTGCTGATGCTGCTCCTGGCGGTGGTGCTTCTGCTGGTGCTTACTCTGCTGAAGCTGCTCCTCGTCCTGCTGGTCCTGCTGGTCCTGCTGGTCCTGCTGGTGTGCTCCTGGACTTGCTCGTCCTGCTCGTGCTCCTGGTCTTGCTCGTCCTGCTCGTGCTCCTGGACTTGCATGTCCTGCTTGTCCTGCTCGTGCTCCTGGTCCTGCTGGGGCTCCTGGTGCTTACTCTGCTGCTGCTGATCCTGGTGCTGCTGGTGCTGCTGGTGCTGCTGCTGCTGATCCTGCTGGTGCTGCTGCTGCTGCTGATAATGATGATTATGATCCTGCTGTTGCTGCTGCTGCTGGTGGTGTGGAGGAGTAGCCCCTACAACCTCGAAGTCCCTTTGATGAGGGCCCATCTGGCCGTGCCAGAGGGAGGGAGAGGCAGACGCATGATAGGGAGAGGAGGCAATACTCCATTGAGGAGGAACACGAGGATGAGGTGCTGGAGTGGCTGAGAGAGAATGACTATCTGTGGCAGAAGGGACACAGGCTGTACAGGGACACCAAAAGGAAGCAGGCTGCTTGGAGAGAGAAGGCGGAGAGCCTGGGCTACACATCGGATGTGCTCCTCGGCTGGTGGAAGCACATGCACACCTGGTACGGGAAGCTGCACCTCAAGCAATCTGGCCAGGCCATGGTTAAGCTGACAGACAGAGAGACCTACGTGATGGCCAGGTGCAGCTTCCTGGAGGGTGAGATCCACCACCGAGGAGCAGCAGGAGCCCCTCTCATGACCCTCTCTCTCTGGCAGCCTGCTGAGAGCCAGTCCTCTTCCGGCCGAGAGTCAGCTCCTGTCTCCAGGCAGGTTTCTATGGAGTGTCCCACGGCGGAGAACCCGCGGACAGCTGTTTTAACCATGGTGGAGCGCGTGGAGGACTCCCTGGTGCAGTGGGAGAAAGGAGGCGGCACGTCCACCACAGCCCTACCCACATCCACCCCCAGCTCCACCTCCACAGAAAGGCAGAGAGCCAGACAGGAGGGGCAGAGCCACACTGTCCTGCTGGAGATCAGGGACACCATCCGGACCAGCATAGATCTCCTCTCTCAGCTTGTCCACACTGACTCCTCATCCTCCAACCGCAAGCCCTTCCTCACCTATGTGAACCAGACCCTCACGGACATGGCAGAACCCCAGTACCAGGTGGTGAAGGACCGGATCACCGAGCTGCTTCACAAGCCTCCAGACCCAGAGGAACCTGCTCCCACCCAGTCCAGGTCTGCTCCTCCACCCCAGGTGATATCCCTCCCATTCCAAGGCTTTCCACAGGCCCTCACCTACCAGGTCTACGGCTACCAGGAGGTCCAGCAGCACAGGCAGCAGCCCTTCCCAGTCCAGGCACAGGTCCATCGGACGACACTGTTGCCACCGGTTCCACTGATGCCACTGATGCCACCGACGCCACCAATGCTACCGATGCCACCCACGACACTGATGCCATCCACACCAGTCCTCACCCAGCTGCAGACCAGACAGCCCCACTACACTGCTCCTTCCTCCACCCCACAGCCAATCCCGGCCTCAGTACATCTGTCCTCGGGACTGGGGCTGACACCCCATTGCATGGAGGAAGGAGCTCTCAACATCACGGGGCTGAGCCAGCTGTCTGAGAGCTTCCTCAACACACCATCCCCTGTTGTCCTCTCGGGGCCAGGCACCCCAATGGCACCTCAGACCAGCACTCCAGCAGCAGCCACCTCCACAGCACTTGGACCCTTCACCCCTGAGACTGGGCACACCTCCGAGTGACCGTGAAGAGTGCCAGAGACTGGGTGTGGACTTTATTTGGACACTTGACTTGGGTCATTTTTCTTTTACAGCTTGTTATTAATAAAGTTTATCTTTGCTTCACACACTTGCTTCATTTATTTTTGTAAATAAAGTCTTGGTGGGAACTTTTAGAAATGGTTTAAACCTTTGCATGCTTGTGGGATGGGTAAGGATAGCAGTGGGATGGGCAGGGATACCTTTGGGA
>BLBF01000018.1:53541810-53631647 GCA_015471245.1 Laticauda colubrina | reverse complement strand
GATGGGTAAGGATAGCAGTGGGATGGGCAGGGATACCTTTGGGATGGATAATAGCTGTGGGGTGGGCAGGGATACCTTTGGGATGGGTAAGGATAGCAGTGGGATGGGCAGGGATACCTTTGGGATGGGTTAAGATAGCTGTGGGATTGATAAACCTCCAGTGCAAGCATAGTGGGACTGTATGGTCCACCCTCCCAGGTGCCACACCTTTGGCCCTTTATTATCAATAACAATGTAAGCATTGATCCACACATTTGAACATAAACACAGCTCTTTATTAAATGCCCTGTTCATTGTAGGCCCACCCAACATACGTGGCCCAATCTCATCCGTGTGATGAGACAGGCTGAAGGAAGCATCCATTAAGCATCTACCATCCTGTCTTGCCACTCCACTGCTCCAGCTGGGGAGTTGCACCAGTTTTTCAGGAGGTTGCGCTGCTTCTTCCCTTCACGTGAGGCTCTGTTGGGGCCTTACACATCCTCAGTGTCTTATCAGGTTTTGCCCTTGCCTCCATTCCCCAGGCTCCATGTCCCCATTGCCTTGTTGGAGGTCCACGAGCCTGTTCTGCAAGACTGGGTAGCAGGTGCGCATGAGATTGTGTAGGATGCAGCAAGCTTCCACAATCCTCCTCACGGTCTGTGGGCGATGCTGCATGGTGGTGAGAAGTACCTGGAACCTGTTGGCCAGGATGCCAAAGGCGTTCTCCACCACCCGCCTTGCCCTGGACAGCCTGTAGTTGAAGATCCTCTCTTCACGGGTGAGGAGTCTGGAAGTGTAGGGCTTCATGAGGTAGGTTCCGAGGGAGAAGGTGTCATCCCCCACGATGAAGTAGGGCACATCTTGCGTGTCATTGGGCAGGGGGTCTTGATCTGGGAAGCCCATGATGAGGTGGCATTCCAGCCCCTCCTTGAGGTCACTGGCGTTGTATACCTGGGCATCTGAACATAAGCCATTGCCTGAAGCATCGATGTACATGAACTTGTAGTCAGCATCAACCATGGCAAAGAGGACGATGCTGAAGAAGCCCTTGTAGTTGAAATAAGTGGACCCCGACTTGGGTGGTGCTTTGCAGGCCACATTCTTGCCATCGATGGCTCCAACGGTGTGTGGGAAATTCCACCTCTGATACCACTGCTCTGCAACTTTCTTCCAGCCTTCTTCAGTGGTGGGGCACTGGAGGAGCTCCTTCATGTATTCTTCGATGATGGCCTGCACCACTTCTCTGACCACAATGCTGATGGTGTTGTGTGGCACCCTTCAGCCATACTGCATGCTCCTGTAGGTGGTCCCTGAGGCCAGGTTGCACAGAGTGAGTGCCACCTTGAGCCCAGGGTCCAGGCTGGGCCGGAAGTTGGTGTTTGCCTTGGTCAACCTGGGTCTCAGCCGCTCCACAACTTCGTCAAACATGGCTGGCGGCATCCTCATGAAGTTCTGGAATGCATGAATGTCTTCATTCCTCAGCTCCACCATCAGCTTGTTGTACAGTCCGTCCTCTGCTCTTCTCCCAATCCATCTTCGGACCCAGATGCTTCTTGGCCGCCTCCTTTTCTTCCCGTCGTAGAGTTCACAGAGCCTGTAGATGGCTTCGCACTGTTGCAGAACGATGGTGGCTACCAAAAGGAGTTTGTTACGATCCAAGTTGGACATGACTGGATGCTGTGGAAGAGCCAGAGGCAGATGAAGGCTGCAGAGGTCTGTACCGCTAGGCTGCTGGTCTGAAAGTGAGATCCAGGTGAGTTGCTCCCCCTTTTTATAGGCAATATAGGTTTTCCACTATGTGTCCTTTTGCATCCTCTAGGCATCCTCTTGCCATCCTAAATATCCGAGATAGGTCCCCTCTGCGAACGTTTTTTCCGTTTAAAATGCTTTCTTTGCGAGCTGCATACACTTTCATCCTTTCTCCATCCCTGCCACTAACGCTGCGCGTCCGTTCCGCGTCCGTTCCGCTTCCTCCCTGCGTCTGAGCGGATTTGAGTTGCGTGGATGCGTAGCGGATGCCTAGCGATTATAGCGGATGCGTAACGGATGCAGAACAGATGTCCCCCATATGCCTAGCGGATGCAGAATGGACGCATTGGATACATTTTCCGCGCAAAAGTTTTGAGCAGCTCAAAACTTTCTGAGCGGATGAAACGTCTATAGATGGATGCTGGACGGATAGAGAGGATGAAAAACGGAGGCAGTGAGTACAGAATGGAAGCATCGCGTTAACCAACGGATGGCAAGTGTTTTTCTCCGTTTTACATCCTCTTTCCATCCATTGGTGCAGTGTGACAGGGGCTTTATATTTTGCCTTACAGCCCTAAGTGGTTTACAGAATCAGCAATTGCCCCCAACAATTTGGGTTCTCATTTTACTCACCTCAGAAGGATGGGTGAGTCAACCTTAAGCCTGGTGGCATTTGAACTGCCAAATTGGAGGCAGCTGGCTGCAGCAGAAGTAGCTTGCAATGCTGCACTCTAGCCACTCGCCACAGAGGCTCCTAATATAGGTCCCCACTTCCTAGTATTTTGAAAAAAAAACTATGGAGAATGGCAGAAATAGCGTTTTTACAGTGCTTCAGAAGACTCTTGATTCGGAAAATTCTACATCATTTAGCCAGTTTAAACAGATCTTTTTGGAGTTCATCATTTTCATTTTCGACCACCCTGCATAGAGTGGCTGTAAACTTAGCCACCTTACTGCTTATTTCTAAATTATGACAATTTGTGAACAAATTACAGGAAAAGGGGATCATGTGTCCTTGGGACACAGCAACAGTCATAAATATGAAACAGTTGCCAAGCAGCTGAATTTTGATCATGAAACTTACAACCACAATTGAACTGAAACTTAAGGCCATGTCACACTGCCCAACGGATGCAAAAAGGACACAACGGAAGAGAAAAATGTTACATCCGTTGTATCCACGCTCAAAAGGGGTGAAAATTTGCATAATTGGAGCGGACAACACGGACGCGGGGAGGACACAGGGCGGATGCAAAGCGGATGCGGAACGGAAGCACAGTGGATGGAAGCGGATGGCACGTCCGCTAGGCTTCCGGGCGGCCTCAGCGAAGCGAACACGGAACGGAAACAACGGATGCAGAACGGATGCACAGCGGATGAAGCGGATGCAGAGCGGAAGCCTAGCAGATGCACAGCGGAAGCCTAACGGATGCCTGGCGTTAATTGCGCATGCGGGGGGGATGCATTGCGCAAGCCCCCCGGATATAAAAGGAAGCAGCTCGCACGTGGCCAGCATTCCGAGGAAAGACCTGCTGCTGGATACCTCGAGTTCTTGCCTGCATGTCTGCCTGCAAGCCTTGCTGCCAGCCTGCCTCCAAGCCTGCCTCCCAGCCTGCCTCCCAGCCTCCTGGGCAGCCTCCCTGCCAGCCTTGCTGCCAGCCTGCCTTTCAGCCTCCCTTCCAGCCTTGCTGCCAGCCTGCCTTCCAGCCTCCCTGCCAGCCTTGTTGCCAGCCTGCCTTCCAGCCTCCCTGCCAGCCAGTCTGTCTGCCAGCCTTGGTGCCTGTTTTCCTGCCAGGCTTCCTGCCAGGCTTCCTAACAGGCTTCCTGCCAGCCTTGGTGCCTGCCAGCCTTCCTGCCAGCCAGCAACCCCACAACCATGGGGAAGAAGCGAAAGTCTCAGCAACCTGCCGCCATCCCTGGCAAGAGGGACAGGGCCACCCTCCCGCCCCATGTCCCTGACTCATCTTCTGCTGGGGCTTCTGCTTCTTGGGCTCGCTTTTCTGTTGCTGGAGCTTCTGCTGTAGCTGCTCCTGGCAGTGGTGCTTCTGCTGCGTACTCTGCTGAAGCTGCTCCTGGTCCTGCTGGTCCTGCTGGTCCTGCTCGTGCTCCTGGTCTTGCTGACCCTGCTGTTGGTGCTTACTCTGCTGCTGCTCATCCTGGTCTTGCTGCTGCTGCTGATCCTGCTGTTGCTGCTGCTGCTGCTGCTGCTTATGATCCTGCTGGTGATTATGCTGATGATGATGATGATGATGCTGATTATGATCCTGCTGGTGATGCTGCTGCTGCTGCTGTTGGTGTGGAGGAGCAGCCCCTACAACCTGGAAGCCCCTCTGATGAGGGCCCATCTGGTCCTGCCAAAGGGAGGAAGAGGCGTATGCAACAACGGGAGAGGAGGCAGTATTACATTGAGGAAGCGCATGAGGATGAGGTGCTGGAGTGGCTGAGAGAGAACGACTATCTGTGGCGGAAGGGACACCGGCTGTACAGGGACACCAAGCGGAAGCAGGCTGCTTGGAGAGAGAGGGTGGAGAGTCTGGGCTACACTTCGGAGGTGCTTCTCGGCTGGTGGAAGCACATGCACACCTGGTACGGGAAGCTGCACCGGAAAAAATCTGGCCAGGCCAGGGTTAAGCTGACGGACAGAGAGAACTATGTCATGGCCAAGTGCAGCTTCCTGGAGGGTGAGGTCCGCCACCGAGGAGCACCAGGAGCCCAAATCTCTACCCTCTCTCTCCGGCAGCCTGCTAGGAGCCAGTCCTCTGGCGGCCGAGAGTCAGTCCCTGTCTCCAGGCAGGTATCTGTGGAGCGTGCCACGGCGGAGAACCCCCGGGCAGGTGTTGAAAGCGTGGTGGAGAGCGAGGAGGACTCCCTGGTGCGGTGGGAGAAAGGAGACATCGAGTCCACCACTGCCGAAGCCGCATCCACCCACACCTCCGCCACCACAGTAAGGCAGAGAGCCGGACCGCAGGAGGGGCAGAGCCACAAGGTCCTGGTGGAGATCAGGGACACCATCCGCACCAGCATAGGTCTCCTCTCTCAGCTGGTCCCCATCGAATCCTCCTCCTCCAACCGCAAGCCCTTCCTCAATTATGTGAACTAGACCCTCAAGGAGATGGTGGATCCCTAGTACCAGGTGGTGAAGGAGAGGATCACCACGCTGCTTAACAACCCTCCAGACCCAGAGGCACCTGCTCCCACCCAGTCCAGGTCTGCTCCTCCACCCCAGGTGATATCCCTCCCATTCCAAGGCTTTCCACAGGCCCTCACCTACCAGGTCTACGGCTACCAGGAGGTCCAGCAGCACAGGCAGCAGCCCTTCCCAGTCCAGGCACAGGTCCATCGGACGACACCGTTGCCACCGGTTCCAATGATGCCACCGATGCCAACCACGACAGTCCTCACCCCGCTGCAGAGCAGGCAGCCCCACTACACTGCTCCTTCCTCCATCCCACAGCCAAGCCCGGCCTCAGTACATCTGTCCTCGGGACTGGGGCTGATACCCCATGGTATGGAGGATGGACCTCTCAGCATCACGGGGCTGAGCCAGCTGTCCGACACCTTCCTCAACACACCGTCCCCTGTTGTCCTCTCGGGGCTAGGCACTCCAATAACACCTCAGACCAGCACTGCAGCAGCACCCACCTCCACAGCACCTGCTCCCTAACACCTTCGCCTGGGCACACACCTCCGAGTGACCAAAAGGAGTGCCAGAGACTGGCTGCCTGGATATTTGTGGACTTTATTTGGACACTTGACTTGGGTCATGTTTATTTTACAGCTTGTTATTAATAAAATTTATCTTTGTTTCACACACTTGCTTCATTAATTTTTTTCAATAAAGTTTGGGTGGAAACTTTTAGAAATGGTTTAGCCTTTGCATGCTTGTGGGATGGGTTAAGATAGCAGTGGGGTGGGATGGGAAGGGATACCTGTGGGATGGGTTAAGATAGCTGTGGGATGGGTTAAGATAGCTGTGGGATGGGAAGGGATACCTGTGGGATGGGAAGGGATACCTGTGGGATGGGAAGGGATACCTGTGGGATGGGTTAAGATAGCTGTGGGATGGGAAGGGATACCTGTGGGATGGGCAGGGATACCTATGGGATGGGTTAAGATAGCTGTGGGATAGATAAACCTCCAGTGCAAGCATAGTGGGACTGTATGGTCCACCCTCCCAGGTGCCACCCCTATGGCCCATCATTATCAATTACAATGTAAGCATTGATCCACACGTCAACATAAACACAACTCTTTATTAAATGTCCTGTTCATTGTAGGCCAACCAAACATACATGGCCCAATCTCATCCGTGTGATGAGACAGGCTGAAGGAAGCATCCATTAAGCATCTACCATCCTGTCTTGCCACTCCACCGCTCCAGCTGGGGAGTTGCACCAGTGTTTCAGGAGGTTGCGCTGCTTCTTCACCTCACGTGAGGCTCTGTTGGGCCCTTGCACATCCTCAGTGTCGATCAGGTTTCGCCCTTGCCTCCATTCCCCAGGCTCCATGTCCCCATTGCCTTGCTGGAGGTCCACGAGCCTGTTCTGCAAGACTGGGTGGTGGGTGAGCATGAGATTGTGCAGGATGCAGCAAGCTTCCACGATCCTCCTCATGGTCTCTGGGCGATGCTGCATGTTGGTGAGAAGTACCTGGAACCTGTTGGCCAGGATGCCAAAGGCGTTCTCCACCACCTGCCTTGCCCTGGACAGCCTGTAGTTGAAGATCCTCTCTTCATGGGTGAGGCATCTGGAGTTGTAGGGCTTCATGAGGTAGGTTCCGAGGGAGAAAGTGTCATCCCCTATGATGAAGTAGGGCACATCTTGCATGTCGTTGGGCAGGGGTCTGGATCTGGGAAGCCCACCATGAGGTTGTTTTCCAGCCCCTCCTTGAGGTGACTGTCGTTGTATACCTGGGCATCTGAAGATGAGCCGTTGCCTGAAACATCGATGTACATGAAGTTGTAGTCAGCATCGACCATGGCGAAGAGGATGATGCTGAAGAAACCTTTGTAGTTCTGATAAGTGGACCCCGACTTGGCTGGAGCTTTGCAGGCCACATTCTTGCCATCGATGGCTCCAACGGTGTGGGGGAAGTTCCACTTCTGATACCACTGCTCTGCAACTTTCTTCCATCCTTCTTCATTGGAGGGGCACTGGAGGAGCTCCTCCTTGTATTCTTCGATGATGCCCTGCACCACTTCTCTGACAACAAAGCTGATGGTGCTGGGTGGCACTCTCCAGCCGTACTGCATGCTCCTGTAGGTGGTCCCTGAGGCCAGGTGGCGCAGAGTGAGTGCCACCTTGAGCCCAGGTTCCAGGCTGGGCGGGAAGTTGGTGTTTGTCTTGGTCAACCTGGGTGTTAGCCGCTGCACAACTTCGTCAAACATGGCTGGAGGCATCCTCATGAAGTTCTGGAATGCCCGAGGGTCTTCGCTCCTGAGCTCCACCATCAGCTTGTCGTAAAGTACGTACTGCGCTCTTTTGGCGAACCATCTTCGGAGCCAGACTTTTTTTGGGTGCCTCCTTTTCTTCCCGTAGTACTGTTCAGAGAGTCTGTAGATGGTTTCGCAGTGTTGCAGAAGGATGTTGGCTGCCGAAAGGATTTTGTCGCAATCCACAGTGGACATGACTGGATGCTGTGGAAGAGGAAGAGGCAGATGAAGGCTGCAGAGGTCTGCACCGCTGGGCTGCTGGTCTGAAAGTGCGATGCATACGAGTTGCTCCCCCTTTTTATAGGCAGTATAGGTTTTCCGCTAGGCATCCTCTAGGCATCCTTCTAGACATCCTTAATATCCGAGATTGGTCCCCTCTGCGAACGTTTTTTCCGCTTTAAACGCTTTGTTTCCGTTCTGCATCCACTAGGCATCTGTTCCGTGTCCGTTCCGCTTCCTCCCTGCATCCGGGCAGATGCGAGTTATGCGGATGCGTAGCGGATGCGTAGCGGATATAGCGGATGCAGAACGAACTGGATACATTTTCCGCGCAAACGTTTTAAGCAGCCTAAAACTTTTTGAGCGGATGAAACGTCTATAAACGGATGCTGGACGGATAGAGAGGAAGCAAAACGGAGGCAGTGAGTACATCGTGTTTTCGAATGGATGGCAAGCTTTTTTGTCCATTTTACATCCTCTTTGCATCCGTTGGTGCAGTGTGACAGGGGCTTTAAATGAGACATTTGAGTTTTGCCCCATTTTACAACCTTCCTTGCCAGAACTGAGTCACTGCAGTTGATAAGTTAGTAAATGTGGTTGGTCAAATGGCCATTAAATGAATGGCTGTAAGTCAAGAAATACCTGTAGTTATGTTACTGTGGATTTTAATTGTGGTTGAACCAATTTGGTATAGTAATGGCACCAGGTAGAAAGTCTAAGACCATGAATGCTAGTCCTGCCTTAGGCACAAAGGCAGTGGGTGACCTTGGGGCAATCACTCTCTCTCAGCCGAAGGAAGGAGGAAATGACAAACTACTTTGAAATCTTGTCAAGAAAACTGCAGGGTTGTCCAGGTGATCAGCAGGAATCAACACCAACTTGAACTAATAAAAATGTAGCAATATATGTAGTTTACTTATATCTACAGTACTTTACTGTGCCATTGTGGTTGTTTTGCTATACTGTAAGCTGATATCAGTCTGCTTAGATTTGATAGGAAATAAAAGCTTTCTTATAGCTGGTCAATAATTACTAGCTTGGCTTTTCAGTCAGACTTCTCAACAGGTATTTCTGCAGCAACCTTTCTTCAGAATGTTCATTGTAACAATTGCTCATCCCATTACATTACAAAACATGTATTACATTACAAAGCATGTATTAAAGAACTGTAAAATTATGATACATTACATAATTTCTTGTCATCTGGTGGATGTCCACATATACAAGTCTTGCTGTATCTGGCTCTGTGCTCAAGAACTTTAAAGTGTTCATTTAAAAAGAGAAGGTTTCACCTCAGATAAAGGGGAATGTGCTCTATGGCTGGAAAGCAAATAAGCATGAAAGGTTGGACTAGAAAAATAAAATTCAGGCCTGTCAAATCGGCAGCCTGCAGACCTGATACGGTCCCTGTAGGCCGTACTCACCTTGGCTCCACAATATGTCATGCTCTGGCCAGCAACATGATCGAGTTTGAGACCTGTGGACTAGATTATGATCACTTCCATCCCGGCAGAATACAATTAGCCAGGGGAAGTCATAGGGTGGGAAATCAAAAGCCGAAGGACTCTATGATTAAGAGGATTTCTTTAGACGCTAATATTATTATAAGAGGTTCTAATGCTGCAATCGTTACTTTGTATTATGCAGTACAATTTAAAGGAAGTTCATTGAGTTATTAAGCTGTCTGAATTTTTTTTTCCAATCAAAGCTGATTTCAATAAAAATATTCTTCCTCAATTAGCAAGTGCTTAATTTTATTGGAAAATTACTGCATATGCTAATCCATATCAACAACATGTTAAAAACTTTATTTTACATTATATACATTAGGGAATATTCATTACCAACAACAATACAGACCATAAATCAATTTTAATGTACTTTGTTCTTACTTTATATCACAGTATAAAGAACATATACAAAAAGGACGTATTTTCTCTAAAACATGGCATCTACATATCCCACTGAAAACAATCAGAATAGTTTTGCTCAAAACTTAAAATTCCTGTGATGTGTTATAACCATTTAATTTTGTGAGGTAGTAACTAAAATTCTGGCTAGGTGTTAAGATATTAAGAGAAAAAAAATGTGACAACAGTAGTAAGGCAAAACATTTTTTTTTAACAAAAGCAAAATTCCTTAAAACAGTTGCCCCATCTAGTATCACTTTTTCTCCAGAACAGGTAGTCAATCTATGGTGTCCTTGATGGCAGTGGGTTGGAAGCATCCTTCTCTTCAGAAAAACATATGTGCATGTTGCATGTTATATATTAGTGCCAAGAAGCTGTTATCTTCTACTAATTATGAATGTACTCCAGTTTCTCTCACAACTGGCCTTTAGAAGTTATAGCTCAGCATCACAAGGAAGGTCATAATTTCATCACTCCTGTTGTTAGGGTGCATATGGGTTGCTGGCTTTCCTGAATCTGAGAGGCTGGTCTACATGTGAGGTTGGGAAAACTAGTTGCAATAACCATTTCCTTTTTTTAAAAGAAATGCTTTCCTCTGTTACTGATCTTCTGTTTGAAAACTTTGTTGCTATGTCTGACAAAGAGCAAAGATCCTTGAATGTAATTTTAAAACCACTGATTCATATTCCTCACTAAAAGAAAAGCTATCTACACATGAATCCAGTAGGAGCCCTATGGTCCTATCATCCTATAAGAATCAGAGGAACTCTGCAGATCCAACAGGGTACAATGACAATTCATTAGTGATAGTCAATTTCTTCTTAATAAATATACTTGTTTTAATGCAAGTGCTAATGAATATCTGCAAAGTACTGCATACAGTACTAAGGCCTTTTGCACATGGTTATCTGGATCTAACTCCAAATATTTAGACATTTCCACAGTGTGGAGTGCTTTAAAGTTTTGCATGATATAGTAGCGTGTAACACTCATCATAATAAAGCTTATATTATCATTGTACACACTTATAATTACACCAAGGTACCACTATTGGATTTATTCCCAATTCAAAATAGGTATTTTTTTCTCCAACCATAGAAAATAATTAAGAGGATTTTCCTTAAATATAAAAATATAGGTGTTCAATTGGCTGGTTTCACAAAGAGAACTACCTAAATAAACTAAAATTATAACGCCTAAATTATTTCCACAAATGTACTTTGTGACTGAATATAATTACATATTAACACTTTGTGCAACCAAAACACCAGTGTACTTGCATAGAACTAAAAAGAAGATTGTAATAGGATTACCGCCTTGATTACAATGTCTAAAAGATAAGATTTATTTATATTAGTAAATTACATAATAAAATACAATAGTGTTATTTAAATGCACTGTGTTTATCAATAGCGTCCCATTAGTCCTTAAAATAGTACCCAAACACAATTTTCTGTCCTCAGCAAACTTTACATATCTGTACAAGTAAAATATTTTGTCCATTATCTACAGAAAAATCAAGAGAGGCCTCCAGTAATACACTTCAACAAAAATACTGCATATATGTACAAACATTACATCATAGTAAATCAAGAGTTCTGCAGAATGTGCTAAACATATGCATATCAGTCGGGCAAGCATCTTGTTTTCACTCATACATTACAATAAATTACAAAATAACTGTAGTTGGGATCCATTTGCTTTTGTGCAATTGCTGTAAGATGTATTGACGTAGTAGTGTTTCCTTATCTTGTTGCCTTTCAGTAACTGTTCTCATGACCTGCTAAGATGTACAAGTTGCTATTGGCAGTAGGGTTATCTGTTGGTCTACTCTCCAGTACCACAACTCTGGGGAAAAAAGAACATCCCAAAAAAAATAATTTTGCCAAATATATACAGTCTTTATGAAAGCCCTTAATTGGGTCTTGCTTTCAGATTGGGACAGGATGAGGCTTGTGACACAACATTAAGCCAACTGATAATCTTTTTTTCTTGATCTAATCAAGTATGCTTGTTCTCCTTTATCCAACCACACCTTAAATGAGAGAGTAGCTGCCAGGGATTGGTTACTTGCCCAGTGAAATGACTGAATGGCAATAATGCACTAACCAAGTTCCTTCCCTATAAATGATGGAAGGATTTGAGAGTCTCTAAAGTCTAATATTTAAAGCTGTCCAGGAGAGAAAGACAAGTAAGAGAATTGGACATCGCAGATCTAGTGATTCTTGCTTCACCTCAGCAAATAATGAGTTTGGCAGCTACTCACGTAATGTGTCCCAAGCCCAACAGATAATTTATTCCAAAATTACTCCTTCCTTATATGTTGTGATTGTGATTGATCATACCTGTCAGATCCAAGGAGTCTAAATATTCTTGTACTGTCAGAAATTTCCTGGGTGATCTATTTGAAAAATCAAATATTTAACAGAGTGAAAGTGCATATAACAAATGCTCAATGAATCAAACTTTGCAAACAACTTATTTTGCAATATTAAATAAAATTAACTGAAGTAATATCTAAATTGAATAAATGCATACACACATACATATACATAGTGGCTAAGTAGCTAGGGCTACCAAATCTAGCAGCAATTTCTGGACATCTACTAGATAAAAACAAAACAGAATAGAAAACCTTAGTCTTTGTACTGGTTGTCTTGACACTGGTAGCCTAGATCTGGCAGCCCTACTTTTAAATATTATTGCAGTATTTCAGGGGAACTGAAATTAATTCTATAATACACAAAGTACTAAGTGACTCAAATTTATGGTATATGTTATTATTATGAACCCCTTTTCCATATGAGGTGACAAAGGCTAAGGGAGTACTTTAGGGAATTGAGTAAGTTCACAGAAAAGCCATAATTTCTACTGAGATATTCTACTTAATATCTTGGATTGCTATGATTCTCAGCCATTTCTATGAGGGGAAAGTATTTACAACTACCATATTTTGAAAAATAGACTGAAGTTTCAGCTAATAAGAATACTAAAAATTTTCATTTTGTTTTCAGATTATTTTTCAAGATTTTTTTGTTAGCTTTCAATATTTACCTCATTTGAACGAAAACTCCTGCCTTGCATCCCATGCTTCCAAAAGGCCAAAACGCTATCTTGTAAGCAAACTAGCAGGAAAGAAAACACAAATTAGTTTTTTTGTGACTGGGTTCAAAAAAAACACTTTCCTACTTAAACTGTTTTGATTCCATACACAATTTAAAGAATGAAGGACTGAAATTTAGGGTACAAGAAGTTTTCATCTTTTTCTTATGGTATATGTGACAAACTTGTTTCCTTTCAGTATTCTGAACCTTCCATGTATTACCTGAAGTTGGATGGGCAGAATGCAAAGATGCTATATTTTAGGATTGTATTATCAGAAACACTAAGTCCACATCATGGACAGTAATTATCTCACTACATTCTATCTTGATCAAGGCCTCACTTAAGATATTGTGTCCCTGAAGCCAGCATGGAGAACTACCAAAATGGTCTGGGGACATGAAACCAAGTTTTCTGAGGAATAGTTAAAGGAACTAACTATCATATAGTAGAGAGAGTCAATTTCTTTTCTGTCATCCAGGAGGGAAGGACCAGAACCAACGAATGAATTTGAAATTCATTCAAATTACATGGAAATAAGAGTCAGGTAAGATATTAGCAGTCGTAATTAGACTTATATTCCACTCCATAGCATTTTACAGCACTCTCTGTAGTGTACAATGTTAGCATATTTCCCCAACATTCTGGGTTTTCATTTTACCAACCTTGGAAGGATGGAAGGCTGAGTCAACCTTGATTCCATCAGAATCGAACTCCAGACTGTGGATAGAGTTAGCCTGCAATACCACATCCTAATCACTGTAAGATATGTGGGATGCCTTAAGGAGCATGAAGGGCCTCATGTATCTTTTAATTATCTTGACTTCCAGGGATATTAAAACTTTAGAGCTTCATAAGGAATAATCCAATTAATGTTTATAGTTAAACATTTTTAGTTTTTCCTTGACTATGTTTTGAAGGATATCATTGTCCTAATTTTGTATCTGTTTTTAAAAATGAATGAAATGGCTTGCCATTAGAGACATTAAAATTGTGCATACTGAGCATCTTTCTACCTTCAAATTTTCATCTATATAATGTAAATTTTCATTATGTAATATAGTGAAATATTAGAATAGTTAGCTAAATGCTACTCACCTATTGATTCAATTTGGAAATCAAAGGTGAGTTCGGAGGACAGTTTTCGACTAGATTTTAATCTGCCTTGCAAATTTACAATTTTTATACAGCCTGAAAAAGTAAAAACATTTATGACTCAGCAACATTTCAAAGTGTATCTTATCCAAATATTTATATATGGATCATAGTTGTCACTTACAATCTAAGCAGACTAAAATGGTATCTCTCTCCAGTTGTGTTACGTGTACAACACTTGTCTGTGTAGTATCTATAACAAAAGAACTCAGTTAACATTTTTAATATAAATATCAAGAAAAATATTATGTAGTTAAGCTGTATCAACATCCTAATTGTGTGTATGTGTGTATTAGTTTTACAGGATAATTTTTCTTCTTAAAAAAACATACTCATGCTACCTGCTGATTAATTTGTAAATAAGATAAATTTTAAAAAGTGATGAAATGCAAGCTATCTTTTAAAGTGGAGGAATAGAAAATAGCTCAATAATCATACTTTCCTCCAGCAAACCTAAATAATAGCAGGATATGGGGTTCTAATTCGGAAGCCCATGCTTTCCCTAAGACGACTGAAATGGAGCATTTCCTATTTTATTTTGCTGAAAGAATAAGATGGTTCCTCCCTCCCACCAAGCATGAAGGACAAAGCAAGAAATGATATCCTTAATATGAAAATAATGCTAAACAACAAAGAAGAAAGGATTAAAAACAATGAGAGGGGATGTCTGATAAATTCCCTTTGGCCCTTGGATTAGAAATTCTTCATTCCTCTTCTAAGTGTCCAATGTCTTCCACAAAGGCAAAGAACAAATAAGAACAAATAAGTTCCCTCTCAGGGTACAACTCTGATCAGAACTATTTTCACAATATTCAGTGCCTGGGGGAAAAACCCCATCAGCCAAATACTATTTGTCCAGTGAAAAGACACCGAGTGAGCCAAATAGAGAGTCAAGCCAAAGAGCACCAATGACTCCAACATATATGTAGTTTAACCATTAAACCATTTTGGAATGGAAATGTTATAAACCTAGAATCTGAAAGTACAGAAATAAAAAAAAACCTAAAGCACAGAAATCCAGGAAATGGTATAGAATCCATTAATGTAGAATTTATGGAATTATCACAGGAAATAACAAACCTGTTTCTGTAAACCATGAAGAGGTAGAATTTGGATTGATAGTTTCAAATTTCACTACTTGGTTGAAATCTCTCCCTTTAGTTACACCAACACAAACCAAAGGGAATTCCTGTTCAGGCACTACAAGCATTTCAAACAACCTCAGAGGACATGGTACAGGAAAGTCTATGTGCTAAATCAAGAAATATGTTAGTTGCACAGAAATCATCAAAGTAGAATATTATTAAATTATTTCAACAATTTATTACAATAAAATAGGCTTTCATTTTGTTAAAGTTTTTTTTAGTAAATTCAATCCTCCTTTTTGAAATAGATCAAGAGGTAATATTCTAAAAATAAAGTCTTAAAGGAGACTGTGGTTTTGCTGTTAAAACAAAATGTCAAGTATAATCCTTTGAGGTACCTGAGTGGTAACTTTGAATTTTTAATTATATCTCAAGTCTATGGACAGTGCAAATGTGGAAGCACCGTTGAATCCATGCTAAAAAATCCATGCTTCCTAAATGTGGATTCCTACCAAGCAGGGAAAAGGTGGAAGAGCAACAGTCTTCCCTACATGCCACTTTGGAAATTGTCCTGCGCCAGTGACAATATTGGAAGAATATTTTTCTCTTTTGGACAACACATTGGAAAAATTTAGTTTTATATCCAAGATAATTTTTCAACACTCCCCAGAAAATTATCCATCTACTTTGCTAGCCATCAAATCCCCCCCCCCCAAAAAAACCCACTGATATAGCTCTAGGATCTTTATTCAGGCTGAACTGCTGTGAAGATGTTTTAACCTCATCTCTGCTAATAACATTGCAACAACTGCTGCTGTTACTTCCAGTAATGATCTCTCTCTCCCTCTCCCTCTCCTCCCCCCTTCTTTATTCTTAGAATTAAATTATTTTTAAGGGAACCTACCTTGATTAACATGAATTTCTGCATTGGTTCAACCC
This sequence comes from Laticauda colubrina, assembly GCA_015471245.1. Lineage (NCBI taxonomy): Eukaryota > Metazoa > Chordata > Lepidosauria > Squamata > Elapidae > Laticauda > Laticauda colubrina. Next base: position 53,616,075 of record BLBF01000018.1, on the reverse strand, counting down.
ATTCTAGTAGAATAATACTCGACTGTAGTGCCCCAGAAAGGTATTTATGTCCTGTATAAGGATTCCTCACTGGAAAAAAAAAAGAGAACAATCTCCTTAGTGAAGGGTTTTTTAAATCTTTTGCAATCCCTTTACTGTAATCTTAATCAAGAATAGAATAGAATAGAATTCTTTATTAGCCAAGTGTGGTTGGACACACGAGGAATTTGTCTTGGTGCAAATACTCTCAGTTTACATAAAAGAAAAGATACATTCTCCAAGAATCATAAGGTAGAATACTTAGAGATAGTTATAGGATACAATAAGCAATCAAATCATACTAGGAAACAGTCAATATAAATCATAAGGATACAAGCGACAAATTTACAGTCATATAGTCACAAGTGGGAGGGGATGGGTGATAAGCAGTGATGAGGAGATTAACAGTAATAGTAATGCAGACTTTATAATAGTTGAACAGTGTTGAGGGAATTATTTGTTCAACAGAGTGATGGCTTTCAGGGAAAAAAACTGATCTTGTGTCTGGTCTAGTCTACACAACTGCTCTAAAAATCCAAACACCAAAATAAATAGAAATGACCAATGAAAACAATACAATGAAAGTTTGAAGAAGGTGGATTCATTGTAAAACTGTACAACTAAAGGGATTTTCACATCTTCCTTGGACTCTGTCTTCACCTTCCCAAGGGAGGTAAACATCAGTTTAGGAAATCCTTGCCTTAGAGTAAAGCATGGACAATGTATAAATTATATATTATGCAACACTAGAGAAGTGGGTATCTGCATATAAAGCTAGCATGAATGTTGTTATTCTCTAGCTGTAGTCTTATTAGACATGAAAGTAGTGTAAAAGGGTCATAAAACTATCACAATTTATTTTCTATTTCCATTGTGGAAATCATACTTTTGAAAAACATCTCTAGGTAGGGATGAATATTTTCCTTCCTTGTCTGCTATGACAATTATGGAATATATAGAAAAATATACAGGAAGATGTACACATGTGCTTTAACAGTGTATGTTAAGGATAGTGGGATAAAGCCCTATTGCACAATTCTAAATTTCCCAGGTAAACTCAGAACCAAAAGATCCCATTCCTACAAATTCTTACATCTCAGAAAATTTTATTTTGCATCCTGTTCTACAAAATGTTTCTTCAAAGCATGGTATAGGTGCCTCATCAAATTACAACAGAGACATTAAAATAGATATTAAATGTAAAATCCAAGCCAATCATTACACAGTCGTATATTACAAAAAAGACACACACTGAAATGAAAAGGTATCCTTACATACCCACACAACATTTTTGACACCATTTGGTATCTGGGATTTTTGTAGACACTGCAAACTTCCTAGAATGCATAAAGAACAATGGAACTTAGTATCATATCTTCCTCCAGATATGATCCTACGACTTGAGTTTTGATTTTGCTCCAAATCAATAGAGTGGTAGGAAGGTACACTTAATTGTAACAGTTTACTGCACAAATAAAGCAGGTTAATTCTACCCTGTAAAATATTAAACCACTAGCCCCAATATTAAAGATTGAAAGCCCCAATCTTATCGGGCTACAGAGAAACTTAAGAACACCTCAACTGAACACCTCAACTTATATGAAGAAAGAATCCAAGTGCCATTCCTTGTGCTGTAATTGATCTGGCCTCCTTCCTGTGCAATCCTTAAGAGTTGTTTTTTCCAACCTGGTGGCTGGGGAATTCTGGAAGTTAAAGTTTACATATCTGAAACTTGATGAGCTTAGGAAACAGGCCTTAAGAGAACAATGTGCCCTCAATTTTTTAAAATTAAATCTTTTTTAAGATGTTCCTTCTGAAACTCAAGAGTTCCATGTCAATAAAAGACAAAATTCCCCTTTTTTTCTTGTTAGAGCCTTGGTGTCACAGTGGTTAGAATGCAGGACTGCAGGCTAACTTACTGCTCACTCCAGTTTGATTCTGAATGGTTCAAGGTTGACTCAGCTTTCCATCCTTCCTAGGTCAGTAAAATGAGGACCCAGATTGTTGGGAGCAATATGCTGATTCTGTAAACTGCTCAGAGAGAGCTGGAAAGCACTGTGAAGCAGTATATAAGTCTAAATGCTATTGCTATTATTCCCTAAACCACTCTGCTGCCTAAGTTACAGCCCAATACATTCAGGAAATTATCTTAAAGTTTGGAACATTTTTAGAAGATAAGGAAGAGGAAATTCCACTTTCACTGCCTATTTAAATGAAATTTTTAAAAAATACAATAAATTGTTCTCATCTACAAACATTTGTGAGCCATTTTGAAGACTCCATTTAAAAACAACATCATACAATCCAAAACAAGCAATATATTTATTTACCTGGGAAGTATTCTGTCAGGTAGTTTATGTGCTGGTATAGCCACTGGTAACTTCTGCATTTGCCGTGCATAGTCAAATAATCCTGGCAAATTATGAGAATAAAGCTGAGAAGCTTTACCTATAAATAAAAGAGTAAATATAATTACTTTACAAACCAATGTACTAATATTTATAAAGTAATTTTTTTAATGAAATGTCCTACCAGATATTGATAGCAAGCAATTGTTCATTACATATAACCATGTGCATCGTCGGGGAAATAGCTGATAAAAGAGAAATAATTTTGAATGTGATAGATAATATACTTGATATAGTAAGCTAGTTATTAGACAGCCTGTCTTACACTTGCTTAATGCACATATTTTCTTGTTTATTAAACCTATTTAATATATGGTTCCAATAAAAAATAAGTGTAAAAAGTGTAAAGTTAAATAATTGTGGTTGATTTGTTGCTAGATAGCCTACAGAACTTCCAGAAATGCCATAAGGTATAAACAATGTTTAAAATTAAGCATGGCTTGTGTACCCTCTTTGTGTTTAACAAAGCTGAGGGTAGCCCAGACCAAGGAAGTTTTTTCTTCAAAACAGTTCATGCCAAGGAGAGTCCCATCAATTTGCATAAGATAAGATCCTCTAGGAAGAAACTGTCAGCTGGCATTAATCTGCTATTCAGCAATCATGCTCAGTATAATGAAGTTCTTAATTTTGCTGCTACTGATGGGTCACCTAAAGTGTCTTATGCTTTAACTCACCCATTTAAGATGGAAATAAGGCATTATCATTTACCTTCAACAATACTTGCTGTGTCATTGTCCCATGAACTGGATTGGGATGTTACAAAACCAGTGATATAGAGTCTCTGATGAGACCATAAATTCTGAATAGGGAGATGGGTGGCATTTTAGCACTTTTTCCTTAAAACAATTCCCTTAACCATTATCCAAAACTGTAATCTATATTTTGGATACTTTTTCATATTTCCACATTGTTTTATTTTTTTCTATTTTGGGGAAATCCAATACTTTACATCAGGGCTGTCAAACTCCTGGCCCATAGGTCAGATGCATCATGCACTGGCCATGCCCATGCCCGGTTTAACAAAGGGGGAAAAAGTCCTGATATGTCATGTGACGCTGTCGTGATGATATGAGTTTGATACTCCTGCTTTACATAGACATTCGTTTCTTTTTCTGGATATAAAAAAATCTATTTTATTTAGATCAATTAATAGCTAGCATCTCATAGATCACATGTAGAAATACAGACATTTAATGAGATATAAGTATTTTCATATAGATCAGAGCTGTCAAACTCGCGGCCCACGGGTGGATGCGTCCCGCACTGGCCATGCCCATGCCCAGTTTAGTGAAGAGGAAAAAAGTCCCAATATGTCACGCCGCCGCCGTAATATAAGTGTGATGACTCTGATATAGATAGATAAATAGATAGATAGATAGATAGATAGATAGATAGATAGATAGATAGATAGATAGACAGACATATAGATAATAGAGATAGATAGAGCTATCTTTATATCTGAAAAATCTGAGTAATTTACATTCTTTTTAAAAATATTTTGGAAGTCAGTGTACTCCATCTAGTAATAATTGTAGCTGTCAAATATCTACCCCTAAACTTGACAATTTTCAGCCTTAAAAATAAAGATCTGATTTCTTGGTAATTAACAGAAAAATGTTTTAGGATATATTGAGAAAATTATTCACTACTACATCTGAAAACCAAAATCTGAATACAAACCTGTTCCATTGATGTTTCATGAAGCTCATTAAGATTTAAGGTATAAATACCTTCCTCAGCACCAAATATTAAGTACTGATCTACAAAGAAATGCAGGTACTTAACAAAGGTTTTCATTTTATCACACAAAAGTCTCTCAAAGCAAGACCCATACATTTAAAATAGCATAGATTAAAATATACTACTTAAACACAGGGCAGATACATGAACCAATCCCTTTTTAAACAAGTGATTCAAAATATCTTGAGTTACATGGTAAGGAATTACAGGTTGCCCCATACATGGTTGGAAAATCCATGCTGAAACAAAGCAGATTTGGTTAGTGTCTGAAAGCCATTTTCTTTCATTGATTTGCATTGCTTAATGGAACTGTTATACATAAACCATCATTACCGTATTTATTAATTTTTGGGTGTATATTAAGAGCCAACTGTTTGGAAATCCGAAACAGCCCTACCCTCCCAATGTAAGGGAGGTGGATTATTTCAAAATGTGATAAATAAAAATAAAGTATTTCTAATTTTTAAATATTAGTTGGCAAAGGGCCAAAAAGTCCATATTTTGCCCTGGGTCTATTCGGTTACAAGTTTGAGTGGAGGTTACAATTTTTCCTCCAGGTCAATGCTAACCTGGTATTTCTAAGACTTTACTATTGCAAATTTAACATCTTTGCAAGCTTTTCATCTCAATGCCACTCAGCATTTATAGGGAGTACAAGTTTATAAGGAGAAGCTTTCTTTTCTTTTTGATGGCTCTATCCTCAAGTTCTGTCTGCAGAAACAAAGAAAGCTCAAGTTTTTCTAATTAGAAAAACTGGTCCATGCTTCATTCCTCATCATATGATAATGAATCCATGGTTGATTTTCAAAATCTAAACCAGAATAATTTTCTGTTGAGAGCTGATACATGCAAAACAGGATGGAATCTTCCATCTCTAAGTAAGAACAACATTGGATACTTAGTTTTAAGATTATTTTTCATTTGATGTGAAGCATACAGCAATAGGGTAATTTCCCCTATTGTCCAAGAAAGGTTTCTATCTTTAGATTTGGCAATGCTATACCATACTGTTTCATTATGTGAAATATAATTCTCATGAAGGATGAAGACTGGTGTGCCAGCCTCATTACAGGTAGCTGACCCTGCAGTCTTTCTTCCTAAGAAGGAAGAAAGTAGCTACGTATGCAGAACAAGATGACAATATGGCAAACTGACCTGTACTATTTTCAGACTGTGTGTGTGCGCGCGCGCGCATTTGCAGGAAGCTTGTTGCAAGTAAAAGATAACAGAGATCATATGAGCTAAGCTAGAACCAATATCTGAAATACAATTTTAATAGAATAATAGAATTGGAAGTGATTTTAGAAGTCTTCTAGTCCAACCCACTGCTCAAGCAGAAATTTATAGCATTTCAGACAAATGATTGATCAATCTCTTCTTAAAAACTTCCAGTGTTAAAACGTTCACAACTTCAGAAGACAAGTCTGATTAATTATTCTAATTGTCAAGAAGTTTCTCCTTAGTTTAGGTTTTTCTCTCCTTGATTAGTTTCCATCCATTGCTTCATGTCCTGCTTTCTGGTGCTTTGGAGAATAGGTTGACCCCCTCTTCTTTGTGGCAGCCCCTCAGATATTGGAACACTGCTTTCATGTCTCCACTAGTCCTGTTCATTAACCTAAGCAAACCCAATTCCTGCAACCAGTCCCCTAATCATCTTTGCTGTTCTTCTCGACACTCTTTCTAAAATCTCAACATCTTTTTTTATATCATGGCAACCAAAACTGGATGCAGTATTCCAAGGCATTATAAAGTGGCACTAACACTGCATGTGATCTTGATTATATCACTCTGCTTTTTTGGCAACCGGAGCACACTGCTGGTTCATATTTAAGTGATTGTCCAAGCTTTTAAAAGGGTAACAGCCAGTTTGGTATAGTGGTTAAGATACCAGCAACAAATCAGAAGACTGTGATTTCTAGTTCTACTTAGGCACAAAACTAGGTAGGTGACCTTTAGCCAGTCTCTCTCCCTTTCTCTCAACTCTAGAGAGAATAAGTGGCAAACCACATCTGAAAAACCTTGCAAGAAAACTGCAGAGATTTATTCAGGCAGTTGCCAGGAATCAAAGGCATAAACATATAAAAAACAAATAAGGGTGATTTGAAGCCATGACTGAATAAATGAATAAATAAGGTTGACTAGAGGACATGCACACATGCATGCATAAATAAATAAAGGTAACCTCCTCCCCTTGATCTGCAGATGACCCAATGGCCTTCAAATTTAGCTATTTTGTTCCATTATCTGTATAAGACTAGGTTTTATCTGTATAATCAAGATTAAGCAGAATGATGAAAGGTTTACAGAGGGTCATTAGTGTAGACAATAAAATCTCAAATCATATGAAAAGCCTCAAATAGGTATCTAGTATGATATTAGGTTTAAAGAGAAAATATATAATTTAGTAGATGACTTTCATCTTGTAAAAAACATTTAACAGGATTATAGTTATTCCAGGTATTCATACTAGTTCAATAAATCAAAACCACATTCCATTGGAATTATTTCATAAGTTTGTAGATAATTACTAACACAACCAGAAAAAAGTCACAGGGGTGAGATTGGGATATAGAAATGTGATGAATGAATGAATTATTGATTAATAAAAACCTTAGAAGAGAATCTTGCTAAAGTTTCAAAAGAGATCACAGAGAAGTATCCATCTTTCAGGGCAAACTGGCTGCCTCAGTGTATGAGCACTCAAGTGGCATCCAGAAATCAATTCCATAATACAATGTTTTTATTAAATATTATTTTTTAAATATTATTCAATCCTGGTTCAGAGCAAAAACATAATTTTAGGAAAGTTTGATGACACTATTACCTCTTGTATCGGGATTTATCCATGAAGTTGCACAATGAATTTTCAAAGGGCATCCATTGAAAACTTTTGAAAAACAAGCACCCATCTGTGTAAAATAAAATGACACATAATTTTGAACAATGAATTTACGAGTGGCTCAAGAACTTTCAACTAAAAATGAGTATTTTCAGGGGAGGGAAAGATCTGCATACAACAATATGCCATATCACACAATGCTATATGATTTTGTCTTAATGTGATTACAAATTGTAGGAGAGACGTGTTAGTCTATAGTGACAAAATTAAAAGCAGTCTAGAAACTCTTTTTGACTAACGCTAACAAATTTTGCCTAATGTATCTTCCACTCCATTCTTCCCAGCTCATTCCAATTGATGTGCCACAGAAAATTTCAGTTCTGAATGCCATTTTATTATTTTAGTAAGTTTTAATAATTGTTGTATGACTATATTTTTTCCTTGAATAGCATCTAGAATTACATGGTCTGAGTTGGGCCACCATATAAATGCTTAAATAAATAAATTTTAAATCCTTCTTAGGATTGAAATCGTTAGCCACTTCATGTAGTGAGCCGTACTTACACCATTTAATAAAAGCTTACACTATTTAATAAAATGTATTACTCTGAAAAGGTGCTCCCTCACTCCTCCTGGTTTGTGATATATAACTGCAGCTGCTTAATAAGAAAAGCAGTTTATTCTGGGCCAATAACAGAAATTATGCTCTATTTATTATAGCTATGACTGAGTTATTATTTCAAAATCAAACGTATCCTTTTATTTCCTTGGCTGTAGTTAAAGCTTTGCATAATTTTGATGCCCTTCTTCCTGTTTGATTTAATTTCCTACACTGATTAGCTATGGCAGCCAACACTATTTTGTTGACAAACACTGCACCTTTCTTATTTTCAATTTTATTTCAAACACATCTGGATCATCAGAGAGAGTTACAGCTACTCTGTAATTATTTGTTGTAATTATTTGTTGTAACAGGCATAATATTGTTAATGCAGTACATAAATGTAACTTCTAAATAAAAATTATATTCAACAATGCTGTTGGACAGTATTTCAATTTTATTAAAAGGAGTTTCTCAGGTTCAGAATGGAATACTTACATGTACTTTTGGTGTTGGAGGAAGACCGTTACTAATTGGCTTCTAGGAAAGAAAAGAAACATACATTGAAATACTGACTTTGAATTTAAGTTTTAATACCTGGAAAAAAATCTGTTGAAGTGGGAAGGTATTTGCTCATGGCATCAAAAAGATACTTTTAAGTATGATGGAGAGACAAAGTTTTCACCTCAAGACTTGCAGAAGGAGTCTACTGATTAGATTTCGATAAACAATAAAGGCAATATTCTTTGCTAGACTCAAGTTGGAGAAGAACCAGAAACTTAACAACAATCCAGAAGGACAGGTTTTTTCATGAATGAAGGTGAATATAACTGTTCCAGGATAATGTTGCAGGATCAGTCAGGGTCAGTCACTAGGACCAAAAGAAGACTAAACTTTTTGAACTCATGCTGGAGTCCATCCTCAGAGAACTTCTCTCTAGCAGAGTGCATGCTTTGGGCTATTCTGTGTGTACTATTTGAACAGGTTGTTTCCCTATAATTGTGATTCTCAAAGAAGAGAGGCGCATAACTTTGAAATAAAAAAGGGGATTATTTAGATTAAGTATGTATTTTTGACTATCCAGCCTAATACTATCAATGCTTGATTTAAAAGCTTGTATTTTCTCTCTGGTTTATTTTAATAAAAATATCCATTGTACTTGGTTTACACAATAAATGAAAGTAATCAGAATAAGTTTTGCATCTGTAGCCTTTGGGAGGAATCTTCATCATTGCATACCTGCAGCTAAACCATGATTAGAAGCATTGCTGTTGGATTTAGAGGACAAATAATTTATTTGTCTTCCTACTGCAGTCTAAAGTGATCTTGAATATGCAAGAACAAGATATTATTATATTATTGTGTAAACAGAACACTCTACCATTGTTAATTGATTATGAGAATCATGATCTTCCATTCTATGCTGAATGAAGTCAAATACTTTTTATTTAGAAAAACATGTTCAATTAAGAGATATTGGTCCCAACACTGGGCCCAAAACACTGCACATAAATTACTCCCCCCACCCCTAAGCACTGTCTTATTTTGAAGCTTTTGGAATGTGAATCAGCTGTAGCAATTTTGCTTTCATTTTTGAGTGCCTTCTTTTTGCATTCTTACAAAAGGCACTCACAATATCTGTTAAGATTGACAGCCTTACAATTCCTTCCATCCCTATAGCTTCTGAAAATCTTGTTTCTGGTACATTTCAGACAATTCACTGAGACCTATTTTCCAAGTTTGTACAATAGCATTAACAATGGATTTATTATCTTGCTTTACTATGCAATACAAATGCTTCAATTCAATAGCATAAAAATATTTCCCAAATACAAGCAAATCATAAGATGCAATAACCTAAAGGAATTTGCATTGAGTTTTTCCAACAATCTGAAAGAATAAAGCAGAAACATAGCATTACCTACCAATATTTCCTTTTTTTCTTTCCTAGGATTAGTGTGCCTATTCTCACTTGGTTCTTGAGGAGAACTTTCCTTGTCACCATTTAATTGCACAGAATTAAATCCATTACCTTCAGAGAAAAATTTAAAGGCAATTAAAGAATGCATCATAAGAACAGTTCGATGCATGTGCATCATTGTAATCTCCAAGGTCTACTGAAAGCATTTTCAGATTTCCAAAAAACTATGAAGGATTGTTGAGATTAACTCTCATTTACAGAATTTAATTCCATTTTAGTCTCAACTAAATCCAAGCTAGAAAATATTTCAGAAACACTATAAGGGATGGTTGTCTATGCTGGCCTATGGGCTAAAGGATAAGTTTGAAAATAGTGAAACATCCCAACAAACCAATAAGAATTCTGTTCCTACTGAAAGCTATTTTTGTTACCTGCCCTGAATCTTCAAAATAGACTAGGCCTACAAAACGAATTTGCAAATCTTCTGAAACAAAACTCCCTAAATGGTACACATATTAACTTGAAATATGAACCCAGTCTTGACAATTGAAATTTATTTGCAGTTTGAGCTACAAAAGTTATGATGAAAAACATCAAACTGAGGCCGTACACTAATCATTTTTCTTCCATTTGTTCACTATAGAATATGCTGGGACCTGCAAGATTAAAGTATAATACAGCATTACAAATAAGAAGCATTAAAAAAAACCCTAAAAAACAAGATAGATTACAATTAATGGTGGATTATTAATGGGCAGTCAAAGACTGCCTAATTTTGCACACAGTGTAACAAAATTTAGCTACATTCAAGGAGATTACAGTGGATTGAACCAATAACAGCAATTGTACATTAAAAAATTTGGTGTTTCCTGGTTATTTTATCAGGTGTGGTGTTTTGAGATGTGTCTGTGAGTCCTTAGAGAAGAAACAATATAGAAGGACATAAGCTGTTGTTTAGATAGCCCCTTGTCCACAGAAGCACAGCCTCAGCTCGTATGGAAGCAATATTTCTCAATATGATCCATTACCTAAAATGCTTGATTTCTGTGGAGGTAATCGAGGAGGTGGTGGTCTAGGAGGGACTTGAGTGTTTGATTTTGCAGGACTCTCTGTAATAGGACATCTTTTAATAGTTCCTTGATTATCATCCTCAGAAGTATGATTTTCCTGTGGAACGTAGATGGATTTAGGCTAAAAAAAGAATAAATCATTATTCTAAGATATCTATGCAATTATTTATTTTAGAACATCTATCATATTACTTTCATCTTAAGCTCTTACACCCTTATACTTTAAACCTAAATCTGCAAAGGCCAACTGCACTTACTGATAATGAAAGAAAGGAACTCAGTACTTTGAAGCACATTTTCTTTATATCTGTAATGAGAACAGTTTTGTTCTTTTACTTGCTAATGATATAATTTTGTGCAACTACTGAGTTGATAATTAGAGAGTAAAATATAGCTTGTTTAGCTTTATGTTGAATTCAAATATGACAAATTCTTATCATAGGTATTTACATCCCTCCTGCCCTCAATGAAGCTGTTTTAGTTCCTTAAATAAATCTAATTCCCATTTTGGAAATCAATGAAAACCTATAAATAATCTGGGAGGAAAGAAAAGAAATAATTTCTTCCTGGTTCGGTATTCCACTACTTAGATCTGTCCCCACGCATTGGGCTTTCCAAAAAGGCCTGAAAACCTAGCCTGTCGATTGGCTTGAAACCCCAATGAGGGCATCCCACTCTTGAGGTGGTTAGTATATTAAGAAAAACCCATCTCCACCTCATTTCTACAATGCTGTAACAAACCTAGGACTGGAACAACAAGTAACCAACAATACTAGATTTAACAACTGCCTCAATTTCATCTTCTGCAATAGTTTGAATTCAATTTACGGAATACAAATTAAAGAACCCTTTTCCAACAGCATGACTGACTTGTCTCAACATACGTCCACATAAAAATCAACACAATGGTGTGATCCCCAATGATAACTTCAAAAAAGGCAACTATGATCTTATAGACAACAATCCCTCAACCCTTGATTGGCAATTTCTATTCACTGGATGCAATACTGTTGAAGACCATTACAACATATTTTTACTTGAAGTCAAAAGAGTCATCAAACTATATGTACCAATAACAACTCCAAAAACCAGAAAAAACAGATTACCCATAACAATAAGGAAGCTTCAATCCAAAAAGAGATTGAAAAACAAATCTGGTCACGTTGCCAACTTCAAAAGCTGATACAAAAATTTATGCCACCAGATAAAGACTAAATGCACCAATTATCACATTAAACAAGAGGAAAACCTTCTATGCACCAATTCCAATTCTATGCACCAATTGCGCTTTCTACAATTTTGTAAACAACAAACTAAAAGACTCAAGGTCCATCCCACCCCTGATACGACCTAATGGTAAAGACTGCAATGATGACACCATTAAAGCCAACCTCTTTAGCACATTATTTGGCTCAGTATTTGTAAACAGCAATGGATCATGCCCAGTATTTCCTAGTTGAACCACAGACAACTACAATGATCTAATACATATCGATTTTACAGAAGACAATGTTGAAAAAGCACTACTAAAAGCAATCTAAAACCATCTCTATCTATTGGACCAGACGCAATATGCGCCTACTTCTTAAAAAAGCTATCCACTGTCATCGCCGAAACTCTAAGCATAATCTTTGAAAAATCTTTCAGGACCAGCTCCTTGCCAAAACTATGTTCACAAGCCACGGTCATCCCCATCTTCAAAAAGGGAGACCCCAGCCTAGTTGAAAATTACAGATGAATCTCTTTATGCTGCGTCACCTGTAAAGTCATGGAATCAATTATTAACCAATCCTCCACTTAGAAACAAACAACCTACCCTCTAACAAACAATTTGGTTTCAGAAAAAAACTATCCTGCAATCTGCAACTCTTACACTGCAAAAACATATGGACAACACAATTCAGGGCAAAGCCAAGAGACGCAATCTACATAGACTTTTGTAAAGCCTTTGATTCAGTGGTACACGACAAACTACTACTAAAACTAAAATCTTATGGTATTTCTGGACAACTGCATAACTAGATAGAAGCATTCCTGTCAAACAGACAACAAATGGTCAAAATTGAGAGTGTCCTATCAAATTCTGTACCTGTCAACAGTGGTGTCCCCCAAGGCAGTGTTCTAGGACCAACTCTCTTCATACTCTACTTAAATGACCTCTGTGATCATATTAAGAGCAACTGTGTCCTCTTCGATGACGATGTAAAGCTATTCAACACCACAGACAATCCTGCTACCCTTCAAAAAGACCTTGACTATGTGTCAGAATGATCAAACAAATGGCAATTTCAAATCTCAACAAACAAATGCTCTGTCTTAAGCCCATGTCACACTGCACCAACGGATGCAAAGAGGATGTAAAACGGACAAAAAAGCTTGCCATCCGTTGGTTAACGCGATGTACTCACTGCCTCCGTTTTGCTTCCTCTTTAACCGTCCAGCATCCGTTTATTGATGTTTCATCCGCTCAGAAAGTTTTGAGCTGCCCAAAATTTTTGAGCAGAAAATGTATCCAATGCATCCGTTCTGCATCCTCTAGGCATACGGGGGACATCCGTTCTGCATCCATTACTCATCTGATATATCCGCTAGGCATCTGCTGTGCATCCGCACAACTAAAATCCATTCCAGCGGTAAACGGACGCAGGGAGGAAGCAGAACGGACGTGCAGCGTTAGTAGCACGGATGGAGAAAGGATGAAAGCGGATGCAGCTCATCCGCTCTGCATCCACTCTGCATCCTCTACGCATCCTCTATGCATCTGCTATGCATCCTCTATACATCCGCTCTGCATCCTCTACACATCCGCTCTGCGTCCTCCCCACGTCCATTCCTTTCTGTGTTATCCGCTCTGCTTATGCAAATTTTTGTCCCTTTTGAGAGCGGATAACAACGGATGGAACATTTTGCTCGTCCGTTGTGTCCTTTTTGCATCCGTTGCGCAGTGTGACATGGCCTTAACCTATTGCAAAAAAGAAATCAGAAAATAAAATACAAGCTGAATAGTCAAGATCTTGTTGATGATCCAAGCTCTGTAAAGGACCTTGGAATACTCATCTCTAATGATCTAAGTGCTAGAGCCCACTGTAAGAACATAACCAAGAAGGCATTAAGAGCTGTTAACCTAATATAATGTAGCTTTTTTTCTGGTAATATTACACTACTAACTGGAGCATACAAAACATTTGCTAGACCAATACTCGAATACAGCTCATCACTCTGGAACCCACATTATGTATCTGATATTAACACAGTTGAGAAAGTCCAGAAATATTTTACAAGAAGAGTTCTCCACTCCTCTACTTATTGCAGAATACCTTATGCCACCAGACTCGAAATTATAGTATATAAAGTATATTTATATATATATATATTATATAATCTAAATTATAGTATATAAAATCATTCATTGCAATGTCCTACCTGTCAATGAATATGTCAGCTTCAACCATAACAATACAAGAGTAAACAATAGAGACAAACTCAAGGTTAATTGCACCAAACTTGATTGCAGGAAATACGACTTCAGCAACAGAGTGGTCAATGTCTGGAATACTCTACCTGACTCTGTGATTTCTTCCCCAAACCCCAAAAACTTTAACCTTAGACTGTCTACTATTGATCTCACCCCTTTCCTAAGAGGTCTGTAGAGGGCGTGCATAAGTGCACCAATATGCTTACCGTCCCGGTCCTATTGTTTCTTTTATTTTTCTTATGTGTCCATGTATTCATAACTAGTTTTTTACTTATACCTATTATCTTGTAAGCAATTGACAAACCAAATAAATAAATAAAATAAATAATTTTATGCATTGGTTCCTTTCTTATCTATTTTTCTTTTGCAACTTTTAATTTTTTAAAAAATGTTTCAACATTCTAATTATTATTTTTATATAATTTTAATTTTATTTATATAATTACATATTTATAACTATAATTTTATATTGTTGTTTTATAAAGTCACCCAAAGTCACTCCACAATGAAATGAGTGGCATATAAATTTATTAAATAAGAATAATATTTCCTTCTGGTAGAAAGCGAGAACCTTCTTACCTTTGGTGGCAAAGGAGGTGGCACCTTTGCTTTCATGGTTGAACTGTGAAAAGAAAACTAAGTATTAATTATAAAAAGTAAGAATTCAGTATTTTAAAATATTCTAAACACTGCCATGGATTCCAAAAGCTGTGGTTCACTTTATTATAGCCTGTAAATCTCCAAAGATTTGAGAACAACTTAGCATGCATTTACTTAAGCAGAATTTTTACTGACTCATGTATATTACATATAAATAAAAATAACAATCCCTATCATCCCCGTCCACAATTGAAATCACAATGACAATGATAAATAACATTCAAAAACAAGAAGAAATGCTTTGAATGGGACAACCCACATGCTACATGCACCTTCCAGGAACCCTGCAACTGGCTGATTATGTGATATTATGTCAGTGTTGATTATTAACAGAGGTGGTATTTAGCAGGTTCTGACCAGTTCTGGAGAACCGGTAGCGGAAATTTTGAGACGTTCAGAGAACCGGCAAATACCTTCTCTGACTGGAGATTTTACAGTGTCCTTCCCCTGCCACTCCCACCAAGCCACGCCCACAGAACTGGCAGTAAAATTTTTTGAATCCCACTGCTGATATAGAGTCTCAAGAACACCAGGATGCTATTGAAATCAGGTAGTAATTTCCACTGTGGAATTTTTCATGCTTTTCCCCCCAAAGGTCACTTTCTAATTTCATTCTTAAAATTTTTCCCAAATCACAAAAGCAACCTGAAATTGGCCAGAATAATACTGGGGTTTTTTGGGGGGAGGGGGGATACAAATGGGAACAGTTTACCTCCCAATGACCTTTGGTTCCCACTGTCACCATAAAGGGAGAATATTTTCCCCTAATCCTTTTGGGATGAGTTACAGACCCAACTCCTCTAGCAATGCCCATCTTTCAGTTATGTTGAACAAATGAACTAATTCACCACATCAAGATTTTTTTCTAAATCGAGATTTTCAGAATAAAGAAAATATGCTTCTCCTCCTGCACAGTATTTATTTATTAAGGAAAGCACTTTTCAAATTACATCACAGGTAACCATAATCAATTATCTAAAGGAAATAAGGGCTGAGCTTTCATTGGTGACAGAATACAAAAGTGAAGTTTTCAATATCTAAACCAATCTTTACAACATGATACTCTGCAGATATGGCAGGCTAGAAACTCATCATCCATAACCAGCAATGGACTATCACATTAAAGTATAAAATATGAAAACTCATGAAGAGGAAACAATTATGATTAATTAATTTAACAACGGTTTTCTGAAGCTATATCAGTGTAACGTACTGTTTGGAATCATCACTGTCCACTTCATCTTCATCTTCGAGATGTGCTACATGTCCCCTAAAGAATTAAACAGATAGCACAGCTAAACAGAATAGTCAATTATCAATGTGTTCTTTGTAATCCTGTTTCTTTGAAAGAATAAATTACAGCTGCAACTCAGACAAGCAAAGGACTTCTACAAGAATTTGACAAGAATATAGTTCATAAGCATTTGACAGAGATAGGAGACACATGCATACTTCTTTGCACAAGAGAAAGGATTTTGCAATCATGAAGAAAAGAAATGTAACAATTACCGCTGATGTAGTTCTTCTTCAACTGATTTTAGAAGGCTCCTTTAAAAATGGAAGTAAAATTCAAGGACAAGACACATTTAGCAAAGCACATAAAATCAGACATATTTGTAAATGATTTCACATATTAAAGCCATGAAATAAGTTATATCAAGTATTGGAGATAATACCTAAAAAGTGAATTACAATCTGAGGCAAATGATTTTTCAGCTAATTAGATTTCTATTCAAGTGTATATTTGTGAGCTAATTATTGCACTTGATAATCAACTCTATGTAGGACAAGAGGAATACAGATTATTTTATACATATAGTTATGATTTTTTTTATTTTTAAAAAAAGCAGAAGAAAAGCCATCCTCAAATAATATAATGCAATGCCATAAGAAAAAAGTTTGGCAATATCTTGGATGATCAAGAAAGAAACTTAGGCGCATTAAAGTACATGTGTAGAAAATAATATGTTACAATGGCTCCTTTTTCTTATTCTGGAATCAATAAATATTCAATTAAAATAGTTTTACAAGTTGATTAACATATAGTATGCACATATATACAGACAGGTACATTTTAGGACACAGATGGATACAAGGAAGCTACATTTCTATATGGAAAAGAAAAAAATTCCTTAGCTACAAATATAAGCACACAAATAGTGTCCTCGAGATGTATCAGACAATAAGATCCATTGGACATGCAAACTGTAGATAATAGTGGTTGTAGCTCCAATCACTCTGGAAGATTAATTTTGGGAGAAAAGCTAACGGTTTTACCATCTACTGAATTCATTTAAATTTCATTGGTGTCATTACATAAATATATTCTTGAAAAAGTAAATCAATTAATATTAACATTATTTTTAATGACTCTGTTTTTTATCAGTATTCAATGTATTTTGTTTTATATTTTACATTTTTGTTTTTATAACTACTTTCAGTATTGGAATAAACAAACAGCATTAAATAAAAAATAAATCACTACATTAACATTATTTCTAAAGTATACTCACTTATTTGCACCCAACAAGTAACTGCCTTGAGGACCATGACCATACTCTAGCTGCAAATCCTATTGAGAGAAAACAATAATTACAAAAAAGAGCAATTGGGTTATGTTATCTTGCAGACTTCCCTTTTTCCAAATTACAACATAGGCTTTGCTACAGTTGTTCTTATATTCAACTCAAATAATTACTGTCAACTCTTTCTGCAGTAAAGAGTTGCATTATTATATGACAAGATATGCAATTCCAGGATAGGCTGGTGCCCTATTTTGGTTTAATGATTTCTTCTTCCTATTGTGATCTTTATACCTTATTCCATTATTGCTTAGACCAAAGTTTCTCAACTTCAGATTGAGAAACACTGGTTTAGAGGAATTTCCAATAACTAGAAACAAACATTATAGAAGCTGAGAAGTTAAAGCAAGGATTATATGCCATCAAGTTGACTTCTGCGGTAACTACACAGATATTCTCCATGAAGTAACTATTTAAAAATAAGGACACTATGATCAGCTCACATTGCCCATATCTTTTCTATTTTGAATAATTCCATATAAACACCCAAAAATTTTTCTATAGGAACTATGAAGGCCTTCATCATAGAAAGCAATAGCTCTATCATATGCCTGCATTTTCTTTCTGAAAAATGAATACTGTTTCATGGTATGTACTATCCACCTTGGGAAGCATCCCAAGCAAATGTAGACAATTAGCCATCAGAGAAATAGGATGTATGAAATTGTAATATTTGAATGCTACATAATTATGTACATTATTGAGTATGGATTTTTTTTCTTCTCTTTCTCCTTCCCCTGGCCTAATATTTTCTTATATTTAAACACATGCCTTGGGTAGTGCAAAATATAGTGGTTTTGAGTTTTTCTTTTTTCTTGAAATTTTTGGATGTTATTGGTCATAGAACATAATATATACTGATAGATTGAATGGTTACTATTATGCTCAGCTCAAATATAATTTGTGGCATATTCAGTTCCTTTTTAAATTTTGCCAGTTAACAAAAATATGAAATAGTGAACTCTCTCTCACTGAAACCCCAAATTTTTGTATTAAAAAAGAAAGAACGAACAGACCACAGTTTTGGACACCACCACCAAACAATAAATATGTAGGTTATATTAGCAAAATTAGAAGATCAGGACAGAATACCTCTTCTCTTATTTATTTGCTCTTTCTTATGTAATAGTAATTTCCAACCTTTCTGGCCAGGCGGACTGTCTGAAGCGGCGGTGGGGAGGGGAGACGGGGATGGTTTGGTGCACTTTAACAATGCAGGTGTGCATGTACACAAACACTACTTCTGAAGGCTGGTTCTGAAAGGGCTGCGGACCAGGGGTGGTTATATACTATTACTATATGTCCAATCCAGATTAATACCTCACAAAATGTCAAAATATTCAGATATGGTTTCTCTATTCAGAAAACACCTGCTAAGTAAAGCAGTCCTATCTCACTAAATCAGATTTAATTGATGAATTTTTTGGGCTGTTCCAGCTTAATGAGTCTTACTTTGCAATTTAAAGGAAAGCACTTGAACCTTAGATTTATAACATCAAGAATTGGAATAGCCCCATTAAATCACTGGATTCACTTGCTACAAAGCAACCATTGCTCTTATGCCCAGACAGAATGAACAAGTTATTGATGTTCTCAAATATTTCTAAGCAATAATTAAGCACTTTTTATCCAAGTGAATAATACTATCTTATCTTCTGATAGTTCTGCAAAAATATGTTGAAAATCTCTGTATTAAAATATTTGCAATAAAAGTTTGCACACACTAAAGAATCTAGGTGTTTTATTTTTTATCATAAAATGTAAGGGTTGGAAAAGACCTTAAAATAGTTTAATCCAACTGTGTACTCTTAAACTAAAGATAATGAAGAAGTATATAGTATTAAGCATACAACTGTTGTATTCTAGCATGGCAGGAATTACTTTGAAGTTCTGAACCTCATTGATAGACAACCAAAAGAACTGTTGAAAGCTAGAAATATTGGGGAATTCTGTTCTAGCACTAGAACATGAAATTAGGTCAACATTCTGTTCATGACTAGGTCAGAAGACTTAAGAAACTGATGAAATATTCAGATAAATATAGCAAACAACAGAAAAAAATCAGTAAAGGATCTAGCCGAACTATGCCAGAAAATGTGAAACATAGCAGTGTCCAACAGACTGAAAGAAATCAAACTATGTTCCAATAACAAAAGAACCAAAGTTTAAAAAGTGTGCAAATATTGCACAATATCCTTAATTTTATATTCTAGCAAAATAATGCTCAGGACCATCCAATGCAGATTAGAGCCCTATATATTAAAAAATGAATGCTGGATATTCAAACATAGAAAAGGGTGAGGAACCGAGGACATTGTTACTGATGCATGCTGGATAGTTTAGAAAACCAAAGAATATCAAGAGGAGATTACTATGTGGTTCATTGATAAAATGCCTTTGATTGTATTGATCATGTCAAACTGTGGCATTTGCTCAGAAAAATGGCAATCTCAGAATATCTCATTGCATTTGCTCAGAAAAATGGCAATCTCAGAATATCTCACTGTGTTGTGTTGATATAGTTATATACAAGTTAGAAACCCACATTATAGCCAGAACATGGCAAAACAGATTAGCAAAGAGTATGACAAGGCTTTGTTCTCTCCTTTATTTATTCAATTTATATGCTGAATATATATTAAGGAAGACTGGATTGGAAGAAGATGCGAATAGTTTTGAAATTGGAGGAAGAAACATCAATAAGTGTTCTAGGCTGGTGACTACCACTATGATATCTGAAATAGCAGTGGCAAGTCCTAGTAATAAAAGTTAAGGAACATAAAAAAATGAGTCAAAGATTACATATAAAAAAGACCTAATTGATAACAATAGGTAGACAACTAGCCTTAGAACGGACAATGAAGGTATCAAAGTGGATATTTATTTATTTAGCATATAGCATATCATACATGGACTAGCAATATAAATATTTCCTTTTAGGATCAACCATCATCAGTAAAGTAAATATCGAGATATTTTAACATTTGATACAACAACCATGAAGACCAAGAAAAAAAATGTCATGAGGTCTCTATATTGAAAAAATCAAAACAATGCAAGCAATACTAATTCCCGTGATGCTCTATGGAAGCAAAAGTTAGATTTGAAAGTAGCATTTGAACTTTGATGTTAGAAAAATTGAGAGAAGTTATGTAATTTCTCAAACTAACTTCTTTTAAACAGAAATGTATTTTCTGCAAATGTCATGATGAAATGTTATATACATGTCATGTTCTAGAATTCCTTCTTTTTTATCTATTTATTTATTATGAAAAGTATTTGCTGCCCGTCTTGTGTCTTACAACATAAAAACATTAAAGTCATCAATTATAAAACAACACAGCAGATAAATTCATTAATACAAAATGGCAGATGAGGGAACTGGACAGATAGGGAGGGGAGGTGGAATTAGATTTTAATTAGTCAACCACCTACAATGTGAAGCTCCCACATAGGATCCTGAAACCATCTGTCAGAGCGAGGTCTTAAGGCTCTTCTGAAACATTAGGAGGGTGGGAGCCAATCTTACCTCAGGAAGGAGGATATTCTAGAGGGCAGGAATCATGGCAGAGAAGGCTGTTCTGGATCCCTCCAGTCAAAATTTATTGGCTGACTGGATTTTATCTAACCATTTACCAGAGTTATTTAAATGCTTTTTTTCTTTTGTTCAATCATGTCTGATTCTCAAATACTGCCTAGATAAGTCTCTGCAGTGTTCTTGGAAATATTTTTTTAGAAGTGGTTTGGGACTGCCTCCTTACGAGGGCTGATAGAAAGTGACTATCCCAACATCATGCATCAGGCTTTGTGCCTGAGCCAGAACTAGAAACTTATGTCTTAATCACTACACAAAACAGACTCTCATTTAAATGCTAAAATATAATACTTTTCTATTATTTCATATTGGTTTATCTTCATATATGAGATCATACAGCCCATTATATAAAAATCAATATTGTTACATTTTAAATGTATAATTTTATTGTTGAACTGTTTCATGAAGTTAACTACAAATGGTGAAAGCAACACAAGAACTGGACAAAGTATTTCATCTTAAAAAACAACACACACATACATTGACAAAGAAAAAGCAATAGATGAAAATACCAGATTAGATCTTGCAGTGTAGTATATTTCTTCTGAACTGTCCAAAAAATCGTTACTGTCAGGCTGTTTGTCAGATAAAACCAGAAACTCAAGTTAATTACTTCTAGACTAAAAGAAATCCAAGTATAAAGGGATATTTTGTATAATAGCAGACTTACTATTTAGTAGAGTTTTTAGAAGTCTACACAAATAATAGTTGGGTAAGCGTAATATCAAAATAGTTATCATTTAAAACAAATGTAACAGCAGTTGAAAAGGATGTCATTTCATTTTTATCTTTTCCTTCTCTCTGTTCTTCCTTCCTTTGCCTCCCTTTCCCAAATTTAAAAATAGAAGTTCACTGAATAAGACAAATGTGATCCTCACATTTAATTATCCAAATATGTATGACTACAAAAAGCTATTGAATGAAAATAAGAAAACTGTTTAAGACCAAACCTGAAGCTAGCATTTCTTGGGAATTTAAACTAAGTAAAATAAAAATATTAAATTAGCAATGGCCAATTGCTGAATTAATAATCTAATAATTATATAACCATAAACATGTGTCATTTATTGGAAGCTGATTCATATACTCTATCTGAAGTTAAGTCCTTCCCCAAATAACTTCCATGTAAATTAAAGGGTTATCAAAAATTTGTTAATAACTTGGTAGATTGTTAACATCTTATCTTCCTTTCAAAGAAAGAACGAATCATGTAAAAATCATGTCTGTTTTTTTTTAAAGAATTATATCTTTAATTACAGGAGCAGAAAAAAGTGGCTTGTTTTTCCTTAAACAGTTTTTTCCTTAATACAGGGAGAAATTAGCAAGCACTATAAATATAGAAAATAAAATAGTTTCAATTTAGGTTCAATACCAATTCTGAATGTCCCAAGCTACTCTTCAGACTGAGAAATTGTGGAAGCTATCCAATTTTATGTAATGTTTATTGCAATAACTGGGTTGTGTACTAAAAAGATGGAGAGCTGTTTTATGAGAGTTCTGACTTAAACATCGATGAAAGTGAGACTGCAGATAACACTATGCAGAGATTGTGACCACTGTCACACTTACTAAAAGCAAGAAATATATATTGGTTTAGACAAGTACAGTACTTCAGTATTTGCTTTAAGTGACTTATTTTGGATAGTTCCAAAAGTATCAGCTTCCACATTGCTCAAGAGAATAAAAATTAATGGGAAAAAAATCAGAAAAAAATTAATTGCTTGGAAAATAATAATGAAATGCTGAAATGTAAAAATGATGCTAATCTATGTCAATCAGATGAAGGTTGTACACAGGAAAAAAATGATAAATTGTACAGTGTATAATCCAGTTTAAAAACCATTTGTATATACTCATAGCAATAATTATCTGCATAGGAACCTTGCATTATAAAATAAGACTCCTGACTGATTTTGCTTGACAGTGACTAAAACAAAATATTAGCAGAAGCAATGTGACAGATGAAAAAGTATGTCTAAGGTAGGTGAGAATGATTTCTCAATGAATTTTAATTTAAAATCAGTAAAGCTGTATGAAATAAATGTCTAGGAAAGATATCAACAAATCCAGAACAGACAGTATTGGTGGATAAATTCCAACTATTCCCTTCAAGATAAAGCTCTGAACTACAAGAACAGAAAGAACCTTGCATTAATTAATATCCACTGATATAATAATCTGGATGGAGTAAATTGCTTAAATTAACATACACCAACTGCTATTACTGCTTAAAATTGTCAACAAACTAGGAGTTTGTCACTTATTTTAGGATATCCCAATTTCCTTTTTGTCACAATTCTAGGCCTGGGTATTATCAGATAAGGAGCCTCCAACAAGAATTTTTCCACCATCTTTATTCTGCACCATCCATCCACTATTGATTGGAAAATACATATCAAAATTCTAAGAATCTCTGGTGGTTTAAAGTATTAATCTCTTCAGTTTAATACTTTAAACTGAAATCCTAAGCAATCCTAAGCAATCCTAAGCAATCCTAAATCCTATTTAAAAGCCAAATGTAGTGCTGATGAATCTTTGGCTCTGGGTGGTCAAGCTTTGCCTCTCATTTCTTCCTAAAATTATCTTACTCTGCCCATCCTCAGCTGGCAGCATTTTGCAATTTAAATGGGAAAGAAAATGTGCTAAGATCTGTGTTTCCACATGTTATTATTCCCGTTGCAATTATGGACCAGAACCTTTGAAAGGCTACAGGGTTGCTTGATCACATATGACTAAATAGGACAGGATGTTTAAGCAACATCCTATTACTATAAGACTGTGAACAAAAAGGGAAAAATTAAACTAGATACCAATTGTTAAAGAATGGAAACATTACTAATTTTATTGTCTCACTCTGTTTGCATAGCATTCAATTAGCAAATGGAAATTTTCCAAATTAAATATGACAGTAATTTACTAGCTTTTCTTTTAGTACATAACATAAAGTAAAACATAACAGTATCTATATAATAACCAAAGATCCTGATAACTCAGAGGAAGATGAAAGATTAGATGAATATAGTGCTTCACAAAAAGCTGTTTTAGCAAGCAAGTTTTTCCTAAGCCTCAGTCAATCTCATTTTAGCAATACATCAAGCTAAAATGTGCTCCAAAGGAAAAAGAAAATAAATTGACACAAACTAAAATAAGAGACATCTATCTTCTGATGAAATGAATCTTTTGTCCTGAGAGATAATTACAAAGGGTAATTTAAAAAGAGATAGATATAGAGAAATTGAATATGACAGGATACCGATTAAGTTAGTGTAGCAATTTCTCATAGCTGATTTCATTTGTTCATTCCTTCCCTCCCTCCCTCCTGCCACAAAAAGAAATGACTCTACATAGTTTAGAAGATATAGTTTACAATATGAAAAGTTTGTATGCTTTTCCCAGAATTATTTCGATCTTCCTAGAAGTTTGCACTTCCAGTTGTTATCGGATGCAGTTGCCATACACCAAATCCCATCCTCCATCCACCTACCTCCTATACAAAATAAACTTCAACTTTACAGATGGCAAAGGAGAAATATTCAATAATGAAAAAACAAGATACATGTTAACTCCTCTTTGAGGGTAATTGTTTGTTTGCCGAGCTTGTGGGTAGGTTTCCGAATGTTCTTTTTTAATTCTTCTTTACTAAATTAAAACCTATAAAGTGAACAGAATATTTATATTGTGTTCTAGCAGTCTTGATAGATGCTATTAAATAATTTAAGACACCTTAATTATGATAATGGCACCTCCTGTTTTTACTGTATCCTATACTAAAGCAATTGAAAGAAGTAGAGACAAGAATGGGAAAGCTGTGGAAATTGCCCTTTTGAGTGGTGATACTTATAGCCATTGCTGATGAAAATTTAAAATTCTCAGACTATACATAAATTCCTCAGATAATTTCTTAATAATATAGTGAACAAACTACAAATATATCCTATAGTGAACAAAGTGTACAGTTTATAGATTTCATCATTCACATATTTTAGAAAAGAAATCTAATATGGTTATGTTACTTACGAACTCATGATGTGGTTCCGTCTCCTTTCTTAAAGGAGGATCAAATTTTACTTGACCAACTATTAAAAAGAATAAGTGATAAGAAATGGTTATATTTTCTCCCATTGATTTTCCAAATTATTGTATTATTATTCTGGGGAGCACTAAGAAACAGGAAAAAAACCCAAGAACAAAAACAAAATAGAAGCCCAGATGAGCTATCTTGACTATAAATGACAACAAAAACTCAAAGCTATAGATACTTAATGAAGCCTGGTTGAAAAAATCTGTGAGACTCACATCCTTTCTTCCCCATCAGCATATAAACAATTAAGTATCTCCTTAGTTAGCTCTGCCACTGCGCAAACTCAATAGGAACTGACTAGTGCCTTTTACCTAAGAAAGTGATTGATGGGAAAAACCCATGCCCATAACAGACAGGAGGGAAGCAAAATTTAATATACTTGCTTAGGGAGTAAATCACACAATTTAGCAGTTCTTACTAAAAATTAACATACATTTGATTGTGTTGTAAAGAAAGTCCAAGTAGATCTTTGAAATACCACTAAACTTAATTTTTCTGCTCCCTTTTTCTTGTTCAGTGTAATGTTATATGGGAATGATTTGGGAGACAAGTCGAAGAGCTGCAGACTAGGTAACATTCAGACAAGCAACACCTGAGTCTACAGAAGGAATGAAGGTGTGGCAAACTCTCACAAGGTTTCTTGGACTATAAAGGTGAATGGGAATTTACTTTGAGACTAGGAAGATTTTGTTACTGTAGTATTAAAATAAAGTAAGAACTAGTACCGTACTTCTGGGTGTGCTTCTTTTCTGGACTACCTCACAAGTTTGGCACTCACTGTTTGCATTTCAATATTAAACTAATAAGCAATTGGGCTAGGATGCCTAATTAAAAAGAGATGGCAAATATCCCATATGAATTTGGCATGCAGATATGAGTAGTTTATTCAGGTTAGTTTATAATGAGTGATTACTTACAGTTTATTTCAGAGCGTGTTTTTTCTTCTCTCACATTTCTACTTGTTGAGTGAATTCTATGAGGTACAAGAGGCTGGGAAAAAAAATATTAAATATTCATTAAATATGAACAAAATTTTCCCCACTTTAAAAATCACAGTACAAGATATTTTTGTCATCCACTGAAATTTGAATTTAAAATCAGTTTCAAACAACAACATTTCCTGGGAAGGAAGAAATCATTTTGATTTTCAAATTAACTGCTCCAAAATTTACATTAATTCCCAGTAGAAAGTCACACTTGGTTTAAAAAATTTACTACCTTATATAATAAACATTATCTACTGAGATGTATTTGGCAAAGACATAATTCTTACACCTCTATCCAAATTCAAGGAAGGCCTTATGCAAGACTTTTCAGGGGGAAGATGCTATCTTTGATTTTAAAAAAACTATCCTTTATTAGGAAAGCATCTTTTCCATTGTTGTTTCTAATCTACCATCAGAACTCTCTGGACAAGTTAATTAAATTAACTGCATGAAAAATGAAAACAAGCAGTTGGGCACTTTGGACAATAATAATTTAATCATTATTTATATTTTGTCACGCAAAACACAACGTATACATATACAGGACATGCATCAAGCAATAGCTTTTAAAATACTGAAAAAAACCACTGTGGTTGCTATGCTGGATTAGACCACTTCTGGTATTCTCATGGCTACTACATGTCTATGTACTTCCACAAAACCTACTGGATCTTTGTGATAAGGACAAAAGAGACTATCCTAATTATTAGATTTGTTTTTGAAGATTTTATTCTTGAAGTCAGCATTAAACACAGATTAAGGAGCATAATATTTTTTCAAACTTTTTTTTTCCTAACAGGAATCCAGTTTCATTATTAATTCTGCATTTACTAGCAGATTCTCCACTAAAGAAGGATGCATAGCATCAAACAGAAATATGCACATAGTTTTAAAATAGCCTTCTTGGCTGAGGATGATTTGACTGTAGTCCAATCTACATAAATTGTGCTAACTTAAAAGTTATGTTAAATATCACATGGATGGAACTATGAGGACAGGAAATCTGGTGCCCTTCAGATAAATTGTATTATAATTCCCACTACTGGCAATGCACCCCATGGCTTTATAGCATTAGAAATATACTTTGCAATCAGGGTGGGGTGAGGTGTTGAGGATTATTATTTTATTATTTTTATTTATTTTATATTGTGTTTTTATTTCCTGTAAGCTGCCTTGAGTTACCGTGAGTGAGTAGGCAGCAATATAAATTTTACAAATTCAATTAAATATGGTAATTTAAATTTACTGAAGAAGACTAGCCTACTTTGTGTGCCTGCTGTAAAATAGTATGTTTTAAGTACTTATATCAGATTGGTTATATAGCCAAATGTTTAATTATCAAAGCTATATTTAAATGATATTCTTACCTCAGGATCATCATCATCAAAATCATGATAGGTGGAATGATCAGGATTATTCATTTTATCCAATAGTTCGATAGCAAGAGTCCGACTTAAAGGCTGGGTAATAAAAGGGTGCTTAAAATACAAAATGCAATAGGTAAGTATATGAAAGATACTTGCCTGATAACTTGTATGTTGTACTTTTATTTATTAAATTTATTTGTTGCCCCTTTCAATATTGAGCTACTTTGGGTAGCTAACAGCATCAGAAAAATATGAAAAGCATTAAAGAAAAATTAACCTTAACCCTTAATATGAATAGACTTCTCAAAACATTCTGGATGAATTCTAAATAGCCAACAGAGGTATTTCAATACTTTCCATGCTTTGCAAGAAGCTACCCCACTTTTCCATATTTTTAAATTATGCAGAGGATAAGACTAAGGTACCTGACCATATGGTAATCGCAGGAAATCTATTAAAATTATCATTGGCAGGGGAGACTTTACAAACATTGTAAGAAAAGGAAAGAGCAGGTTAATACTATCCAAGCTGAGGAGTAGTTGTAATCAAACCAAGTTCAAATAATAGCACATATGGCTCCCTAGCCTAAAGATCCTGTTTTTTAATGCCTGGTGGTTGTTGGTTAAACACATATCATTCAGGACCAAGCACGTATCACAGAGACATGATTTTGGATAAAGGGATTCTGCTGGCATATCACCTATTGTACTGCCTAGCAGTATCTACACTCACCTAAAATCTAACAAGGAAAATCCATTCAACTAACCAGAAAAATAAGCAGCCCCAACTAATGTGTCTAAAGTAGATGCTGAATTTTTTCAGCACTTCCTATTGAAAGCTTTCTTCACACAATAAAAGTGGATATAAATAATTTAAAACAATTTGGAAAAGGATAGAAAAGTCATTTATACCTGTAGTAGTTTTTCAGCTGTAGGCCTTTTTTTAGGATTCTTTGTAAGTGCCATTTTGACAAAATGATGAAAGCTATTTGACCTGTAACACAAAATTAAAGTTTTTAGAAAGATAGTTAATGTTCACAGTAACTAATACAATGCAACTATATTGCTGTAATATTTACCATTTCATTTTGTCCTTTAGTTTGGGAGGCTGAAAATTGCTTTTTGACATTAAAAACAGTGCTCTGAAAAAGAAGAAAAGTGATTATTTTTACAAAATTCCTGCCACAAGTTGACTTGCATGTAGAGAAGCAACACTATGTTTGCCTTTCCCAAGAAAAAGATAATTCTCAGTGGACAGATGATCTAATCCAGTGTTCTGCAACCTTTCTGTGTTGGGGACCTGGTGTGTGGGGAGAGAGGGGATTGTTTTATGCGAGGGGCAGGCATGTGCACATAACTTCAATTTTGTGAGCAGCACCTGCTGCTTGCATGAGTGGAGTGACGAGCGCCAACTGCTTAAGTGTGGCAGTGTGCACATGCATGCTCACCTCCCGCTGGTGTGGCCCAGTTCCAATGATAGTGGATTGGGACCTCTGATCTAATCCATTACCATTTCTAGTCCGGGCTTTTATGGACTCCAAATATGTAAGCCAATGGTGGGATTCAAAAAGTTTTACCACTGGTTTGGTGGGCATGGCTTGGTCGGTGCGCTTTGTGTGCACACACGCACCAAATACACATTTTGTGCAGGCATAGAGGCGTTCCAACTCACCTCCTGCAAACCTGCACTCTTCTGGTCGCTTCAGCAGTTGCCGTGCGGCACTCTGCTGTGCCGAGCAAAGAACTGTGCTTCAAAAGCAGAGGATAAATATGAGTATGGGAGCCTGGGCGGGCCCAACAGCAGAGTGGCAGAGAGAATTGGTTCGGTCTTTGCTGCTCATTGCCGCTACTGGCTCGGCAGAACTGGTAGAATACCACCACTGGTCTGATCTTCATTTTTCTTTCTGTCTGGGGACCTCAGAAATATTTAATGATATCATAATATGTACCAGATGACTAAGGCCAAACATTTCAGCCATTATAAAGCAATTTCTAAATTGTAGTGTTTTCAAGCCAGAAATTCAAGTAACTTGCCTCTATGAAAGTTAATCTATGCATTTCCAGCTTTATTGTACTCCCAAATAAAATAACTAAAATTTGTGGATTTCATTTTAAATTGTGCTGCTTAGATTAAAAAGCTAGAGGTTGTCCTTAATATATTCCACATTCTGGTATTATATGTTAAAATACTTTATTACAACCAATACAGTCAAAGATAAACTATCTTTTTTTAAATTGTCTTTTTTTCTTAGCTGCTCTATATTAGGTATTTGAATTCACATTCTTCTGCCTTTTCTGAAACCTGCCTATTCATTTGGTGTTTCTTTCTAGCACTCTTATTTGAACAATCTTGAGCAAAATTTGGCTGTATGATGAATAAATATAGTGAACAGCACTATTTTCAACCTCTACAACACACCTTCTAGCCAAAAAGTTATTCGAGTTTATTATTACTTACTCACTCACCTCATGGGGTGCAAATCAAACATTGGAGGCTGAAGTTCTGCTAGTTCTATGGAAGTAATCCCAACAGCCCAAAGGTCACAAAGTTGATTATATCCACCTTTCCTTTCAACAGCAGCAACCTCAGGAGCCATCCTAAAAAAAAAACCCAGAAAAATGGCTTATTCCTAGATTTCAAGACATCATTCCATCCAAACATTTTTCAATCTATTTATGTGGTAGTTAAAAGAGTAATGACTAGCAAAGAGGCTAAGATATATTTCAACTGCTCTTCTATCTCCATGAATCTCAAATCTAGCTGCCAATGTTCCTCCCCATCTTAGAAAAAAGGTTTTCTTTTGCTATATTATTCTTGTTAAAGGTATAAGAATAGACCAGATTAATATTTGATATTGATGTTGTGACAGCACTTTACAATTACTGTTAATGATATAAATCTATTTTGATTCTGAGCAACAGGCTTCTCCAGTTTTGCTCAACATATGGTAGACTTCTATATAACTCTAGGCATCCATGCAAGGATATTATCACATACAAGTCAATTAACAACATAGGCAAAAGACATTCAGCATGTCTGTCACACAAATGGAAAATGGACTTAGTATTAAATTCCAGGATACCCATGGAAACCTCTCCGGGTACACAGAATGCTTCTATTACTTTGACCTGTAAAATGTTCTCAATGTTATTGTAATTGTAAACAAAATTTAAAAAGAAGCAAAGCAATGCTTATATTTCTTCCTAATGTTCTAGGGCCCTGCCTCATCTCTCTCTCTCTATATATATACCATGTTTCTCCACCAACACGGGCTCCCCCACCATGTTTTATAGGCATTCAATTTATAAAATTGAATTAAGCCCCTCCCCCCAAGGCCCATATTAAACATGAGAAATAGGGGGGGAATGGCGGGGGGGGGGCTTGCATTTAGGAAGTACTTGCATGCCTGGATATGGTGCTGCCTGCGTTGGTGGGACACTTCATACCGGGAGACCTTCCGCCACCGTTGCTTTTCCTTCTCCCTTGCTGCCGCGGCGTTTGGCGCAGCCACGTGCGGCCAATCAGGGCTCCTCCCTGCAACCAGAGCCCCGAGGAGACACTTGGCTTCAGGCGCTCCCGTCACCCGTTCCGAGGGAAGGCGCTCGCCCGAGAGGATCCCTCCCTCTCTCTCCCCGCAAGGTCTGCGCTGCAGCTGAGGAGGAGGAGGCTGCAGCCAGTTCCTTCTGCTTGCTGAGAGGTGAGGAAGCCGCGGCTTTGCACAGCAAGCAAAGCACTGCTTGCCCGACCGAGATTTGGGAACGAGAGGCAGGAGGAGGCATGCACGCACCCGCGGCTTGCTTTCTCAGCTCTGCCCAGCCCGCACGACTCTGGCGCGGCCCTGGCGGGATGAGCGGAGGGTCCGGCGGGGAGGCGCTCGTTGCCTTGGTGAGAGCTCTGCAGACCTTGCGGGGAGAGAGAGAGAGAGAGAGAGGGAGAGATCCTCTCGGGCGAGCACCTTCCCTCGGAACACGGCGACGGGAGCGCCCGAAGCCAAGTGTCTCCTCAGGGCTCCGGTTGCAGGGAGGAGCCCTGACTGGCCGCACATGGCTGCACCAAACGCCGTGGCATTCTTCTAACGCCGTGACAGCAAGGGAGAAGGTCTCCCGAACCAAGATGTCGTTGCCCGCCAACCCAAGAATGCAAGGGGGGGGAATTAAGCCACCCCTGAAAAGACGGCCTAGCCATTTTTTCGGGGGTCAAAAAAAGATAAGGCTCGGCCTTATAATGTGAGAAACACGGTACCATAAGCATATCTAAAAAAATAAAAAAAAATAATACAGAAGGAAAATGAAAGGTAAATTAAAAATGCAGGAACTGGCTTTATATACTGGCCAACCAGCTCTCCACCAAAAAAAGGATGATAATGAATATCATGAGCTGGCAGAGATACTGACGAGGAATAACCCTCCAAGTTTGTTTCTAGCAAATTGGTGTTTTGCAACTGTCAAATTTTTAATAATGTAGTATTTGTAATTGGCAATCATTTTACTAATTATAAGCCTTGCTTAGTCATTTTCTTTAATAGGTTCTCAAAATATCAAATGTTCATTAGTTCAAAGATCCTTGGAATAAAAGTAAATTACCAGTATGGAGTTCCAATGAAAGATTTCCTTTTTGCAATTGTAGCTGTTATTTGTGCTGCTACTCCAAAATCAGCTATAAAAGAATATGGAAGATAATAAGTACACATATTTATAATGAACAGGATATTTAAAAACTGAAAGTCTTGGTACAGGTAATATTTTTATTAAGTAGCCAAAACAACTTTTGAAAACTTTTGTCATGTTCTTTTCATGTTTCTGTTTCAGCATCATTCATTATCTTCCACAAGATGCAAGTATTTATTAAAGATTGGTTATCCCAGTCTCACATCAGCTCATATTGTAATGACAGAAGTCCCTCTTTCATTAGATCTTATTTATAATAACTATATTAGATAATTGATTGTCATTTTAGGCAATTGCATAACTGAAGAAAGAAATCTAATTTGAAATGCACAACTGGGACTCAAAACTGCCACATGAAGTTCTCACTATCTTGACGGGAATCTTAAAGTATATTAAATATTGGCCTGCATAAAACTGAACTTATATAGAAGTACTTACCCAACTTCACATGGCCATTATCAGTTAAAAGAATATTTGCTCCCTTAGGAAAAAATGGTAAAAGACATATTTTTAGAATTTGTTTTTTTTTAATGTTTATATTCGTATAGGTATCAGTACAAACGTATACTACATGTTATAAACTATGTAAATCTCCAAAATATTGATGTTAGAAATTATTTTCATTGTTATGCTAAACTTATGTAGACAATAGGCAAGACATCTCAAGAAAAGGCCAACCAAAGTACCAACTAAACTGCCGATAAATATAGCAGACAAACAAGAACAAATATTTAAGAATGACAGTAAAATAATATTTTTTGTAATTAACAGAGATATCTTCTACTTTAGAAGATAAAACTGGAACAAAATAGTGCAAACATAAAATAGACGTGAAGCTATTTCAGATCTACACAGTGGCAGTAACAAAATATGTTACTTTTATGTCTTTTATTACATCTGTGGATTCCCACCCCTTGACTCAGTCCAGACTATCCAGACCTTTTTAGGAAAGAACAGGTAGGTTGATGTACTTGCAGTATACTGCAAGCTTTCTTCAGATAAAATAATTACTCATCTTCACTTGAAATTGAATGACATTTGGGAGAGTTACACAAGGACATTATTTTGATATTGCAGAATCCAAGGAAATGGATAGAGTCCTCAATAATACGAGTTCCACCATCTGAGGAACATATTTCAAAGCCATGTTCACCTGGCTTTGAGAGGTGACATATAAGGAAGGGTGATGTAACAAAAGCCTTGAGTTCAGGGTGCAATTTTTCTTGAATGCCCCATCTCTCAACCTAGCCATATTAAACATGCTTTACAAAGGCTCTTCCATTTTGGGGGAAGTTTCTGAGGAATCATTTGCAGAGGATCCTAAATGAAGCAGATTATCTAAATCCCCTTCAGTCAGATTACAGACCTGAATATGTGATGGAAACGGCATTGGTCACTGTGGATAACCTTTAAGCCTTTATCCATTTTTAGCTGGTGTACTATTTGCAGCTCTATCTAAACCAGGAAGCCCTGATTATGCTGATTTACAACCACATTATCATGTAGCTCAACTGAGATGTGCTCTATGTGGGGTATCCTTAAAGATAAAAAATGCCTTCAGGCATTTGAACACTAGATATGTAAGCTTATGTAAGCAAAGTCAAAAGCAAAACGATGTAATAGAAAATACATTAAAGTCAAGAACATTGAACTAAAAGGCAAATTCAATTGAAATCTAAATATTACCTTTGGTAATTCATACTCTTACTCATGGTAAGAGTAAGCAGTTTCTGAATGTAACTTATTAGATTGCCTTATTCAAAAGTAAACTGTGAAAAACTAAGGTAGACACTTAACAAAAACTCTACCAGGAGGGACAGAACAGAGACTAAAATAGGATTGTGAACTTTCAATTTCAGAATAAAAAGTATAAAATTGACAAAAGATACTATAGAAAATGTAACATGGATTAGCTTGTTTGCCTAAAATCCCAAACACAGAAAAAAGGAAAAATATTTTCCAAACTGGACCAATTAAAACAGAGAACTGGTCAAAACTTGGGAAGGGGGAGAACCGACATTTTGCATAACTTGTTCCATGCATATCTTCTTGAATATGGATGTTACAAAACCAAACTTTGTGTTTTTTGCAACAAATGGTGTTGGTTTAATTAACGTGAAATAACTTTAACTTAGTTGGTTCAAAAGAATCAAAGCTCTTGATCGAGAGCTTTGTTACTTTTTTTTAATTTTTTACTAAAGTAAACTTTTTTACTTTTTTACTAAAAATTATTACACAATTTTTTCTTATTTGTAAAAATATTCCTTAAGATAAGTCATTTCATATTATTGCAATAATAATCTCATGGTCACAGTCTTACTTCATTTTAGCTGGGAATTTTATGCACTTTAAAAATAATTTCAACAATAATCTTACCTTTATATCTCTGTGCATTTTTCCTTTACTATGCAGGTAATACAATCCCTATAATTAAAAGAAAAGGAATAAAGTACTTAGAGAAAGATAGGTTTTCTGTGAGTGTAAGTTCTACACAGTAAAAAATTAACTAGATTTTTAACAATTGCAAAGGTGTAGTTCTCTTATGTTTGAAATAAGTATCACTGCATGACCAATCCATGCTTGAAGAAATGACAGAAGGAAAGATAGAGAACTGTTACAAAACAGCTGACTGTCATCTAAAAAATGTAATCCTTCACAAATGGTTAATATATTTTTATTACTGAAAGGCAAGCATAAGCAATAAGCACACAGCTTCACTGAAGCTTGTCATCTGAAATAGATTGGTGTCAAAAAGAAGCACTACTGTAATCAATTACTGGTCCCTTCTTCTGATAGAAGAACTATACTTCTTCTGTTCAGGATCCGGGTGCCAAGCATTTCTTCTTTTCTTATGAAACCTGCCATATGAGTGAGAAGTCAAACAAAAGTCTTTGTAATCATCACAGCCGCTCATTTTGCACCTAAATTTCAAAGGCAAATTCTCTGCACAAGACAGGCTTAGCTCTCTGCAGCTCTGTAAGCCAATGCATTACAGATACATAAACACATACCTAAGGGCAAGCGCAGAGGCTTCATTTTGTTTTGGTGGTTAAAGCTCAGCTAAGAAGCATTATTTTAGGGAAATGCATATCTTACAATTGTGCACCCTAATTATTCAACAGAAATGTCTGGTATCTTTTTTATATCCTAAAAGCCAACAGTGTAACAATTTGTTTACCTGCAGTGTCTCTCTGCTGACATAAGCAATCTGCTGTTCTGAAAGTGGTCCAGTCACTAAAAGAGAATCCATCCAAATTAGTTAGATCTACTATAATTCATTGCTTACTTTGAAAAACTCAAAATCTCTTGCTTCCTTTTATGTACATATATTCACTGTTCATATTCTGAACTTTAAATAAACATCACAGAAGAAAACTTTTGTATTCACGTTTTGCCAGAAACCTAAGAAAAATATAGAATAAAAAATTTCAGCTGAAACTAATATTGATGCCACAAGGATTAAATCTCCTTCTATTGTACTATTATAAATTGACCCAATCCTGTTGTAATGATTAACTGAGATAGTTTAACTGTAAAAATTATATTTTCACATAGCCATGGTGGCGCAATGGTTAGAGTGCAGTACTGCAGGCTACTTCTGCCTGCAATTTGGTCGATCAAATCTCACCAGGCTCAAGGTTGACTCAGCCTTTCATCCAGCCAAGGTGGATAAAATGAGGACCCACCTTGGGGGCAATATGCTGACACTGTAAACTGCTTAGAGGGCTGTACAAGTACTGTGAAGCGATATATAAGTCTTAATGCTATTGCTATATTTGTAAGATAAATTATGTGCAATGTTTGAACTGCCATCTATTTTCTACACCTGGACTATTACAATATACTCTATATGGGGCTATCCTTGAAGAGTATCTGGAAGCTTCAGTGCAGAACGCAACTGAGCAGGGCAGTTCTTAGTTCATATTACAATGCTGTTCTGTAAGCTGCAATGACTACTAATTAGCT
Source organism: Laticauda colubrina (assembly GCA_015471245.1). Taxonomy (NCBI): domain Eukaryota; kingdom Metazoa; phylum Chordata; class Lepidosauria; order Squamata; family Elapidae; genus Laticauda; species Laticauda colubrina. The sequence goes on along the minus strand of BLBF01000018.1, from coordinate 53,580,099 downwards.
TCTACCCCCAACCACGCCCCAGCGCTATCCCCAGCCCTCCAAAATCAAACACAATCCCTGATGCGGCCCTCAATGAAATAGAGTTTGACACCCCTACTGAACACATGTTGGTCCTTCCCACTCCATCCTGGTCAATTTTCTTTTAACTGAATTTTAAATTTAAGGTCCTGTTTATTGTTTTAATATTTTATAGTGCATTTTAATTGAATGTTTGTAAGCTGTCTCGAGTAGCTTTTGGTGAGGTGGATGGATCTTATTTATTTGGTAAATAAATAAATGTTTAGGGCTGTTAATTTTATGATTTGTATTTTTACAAATGGAACTTGCAGAATATTCTGGTATAATTCTAATTTACCATTCCCTCCAAACAGGACTTCTAGTCCCCTTTCTTTCTCCCCTCAATACTCTCCCTAATCCCTAACATTTTATGATTTCTTGATCATTGTTATTTCAAAGAAATAAACTAACAACTAGGAAGCCAAATGACTGAGATGGGGCACCATTCAAGCATATGTATACCTTTGGAATGGTAAACTTTTCTACAATAAATGACTTTGTAAACATTCTTTAATGTTTGCTTGTTTTTAGTGCTCCTCTCTGAGAGAAGCTTGAGTCGTCAGAATTGGATATAATATTCGGGATGTGATCTGACCCAGTGGTTGCCAACCGGGGAGCCACAGCGAGAAAATTTTGGAGGTCCACAGAGAAATGTCATCCCCAGAACACCTCCCAAAGCAATTAATCCAGGCTACACAGGAGCATAAGTCTGCCCCGCCCACATGGCCCACGGGAACCCTCCCTGCCCACTCACTCCTTACCTGGCAAACTTGCCTGCTAAGTTGCTATTTTTCCTCCTCCTCCCCCCCCCAATCATCAGTTGTTCTGCTGTGTCGGAAGATTTAGATTAGCTAGAAAGCAGGAAATAATTGGATAAAGCTAATCTTTAGATCACTGTCTCTACTTTTAAGCAGAGCCGAACCTCCCTTCGGACGGAAGCTTCTATTATTCAGTGCAGACTCAGATAGCTGATGGCAGAAACACAGATCTCTAAGGGAACCTGTGATTCTGTGAGCAACTCAATCTGCCTGCCTGCTTTGCCTGATTTTGGGTAAAATTGCTCTTTTTAAAAAATAAAAATTCAATATTTAAAACATGGTGTGTTGTGAGTTAATTTTGTGAGTTTGTTTGCAAGCAAATTTTATGTGACAGATTCAGGTAGCCAATGGCAGAAAGATAGATCTCTGAATCTATGATTCTGTGAGCAACTCAATCTGCCCAACTGCTTTGTCTGATTTTGGGTAAAAGTTGCTCTTTCTTTAAAAAAATAAAAAATCTGTGTTACACACTTAATTATTCCTCCCAGGTTAACACGTTCAATGAGTATGATTATTCAACCAATGGTAGAGTCAATACCAGCCCCTTTGTTGATATCTTCTCTACCTGGCCTCATGGCAGACTTTATTGAACACTCTGCTGAAGCCAAGCTATGCCAATCTCTTTGTCAACTAAATTGATTACTTTATTAAAATAATAACAACAAAACAACTGTCGGTTTGGATGATTTATCTTTGTTCCAGGTTGGCTTCTGATAAACAATGCACTAAATCCTCACAAACTTGATAATCTGGTCCAAATTTTTGATTGATGTGAACATTAAGCTGATTAGTTTGTAACTATCCAGATCTCTCCTGTTTAAAAATGGGTCACTATTTGCCTTCTTCCAATTCTCTTTTCATCCGCAAGATTGCTGAAAGATTACAAAAAAGGGATCTGAGATGATACACACTGTGGTTCTGATCAAAGAGGGAAAAAAAGAGGGTGGGACACATAACAGCTAATTGCCATCTGGCAATACCCCATATTTACCTCTATTACTAGCTAGCCTGTTTTATACAATTATTTCTAAATTTTCAATTAACAAGAGAATAACAAAATAATATACTTTTCAAAAGAATAATTATGACAAAAGGGCTTGTGTCTCCAGCAATTAAAATTAATGAAGTTTCACATTATTACACATGGTTAGTTTATTATTTTGTGGTACCCATGGACAAGAGTTAATGTATAATTTTATGTATGTACTCAATATCAAATTAATGAAAGAAAACAACCATTATATTTGAAATACATATTTTCAAAATAATACTATAACATTTGTCAACTTACCATGGTAAATATCCTGTAATGAACCACCTCCACAGAACTCCATGCAAATCCACAATTTATCACGTCTAAACATCAAGATCTGATTAGTTTTGCATATTTATAAACACTTCATGCAATCTTAACTATGAAACCTCAAGATTTCGCAATATATTTTGAGGAAAACTAAGCCTTGAATACTTTCATCTTTCCAAAACAGAAGGCTATTCCACTTTCCTCTCACTTCTTCATGAAATTCCAGTACCAACAAATTTTAATTCTGACTATTGGAAGCAGACTCTTACAAAAATTCTAAATTACTCCGGAATTCTGTATTTAGAAGACTTACTGAAAAGTATGATAATTCATTTTAATGAATTAAAATCTAATCCATTTTGCTTTGTTTGATATCTAGATGTTAGAGTTTGTCAGAGTTTTGATATCAGTATTTATACTTTAAAATAACATAAACTAGCTCTATAGCCATGCTTTGCTATGAAACTATGTGATTGGACTTAGTTTTGTGGAAGGAAAATAAGGGGAAAAACTGTGAATACCATTGGTATTCATCTGGCTAGCGTCCTGTCAATGTGAGAGAGAGTTGAGGGCTGTTTGGAAAATGAAACTATGTTTGTTGTGTGAGCAAGACAGAGACAGCAAGGAGCCTGGGCGTGGCTTAGCTCAACCTTTCTAAAGCTGCTTGGTGCTGTGAAACTAAAACTGAAATTGAAATTCCTGTCCTCTGCTTGTGTTTTGCATTTGGAACAGATTTCTTTTCAGGTGGGGAGGGGGAGTAGAACTCCTTAGCATCTGAGCATGTGAATAATATATGAAATACTAATGCTCTGATCGTCATTTCCAAAAATCCTTTCTTAGTGAGCACCTAGAAGCTAAGAGGAACATAAGTGCCAAATTTCAAGTTTGTAGGCTTTACGGTTCTGGAGATTTTGTGAGGATGCATGAGGGGTATTTCACTATGTATACATTATATATATATATTCTTAAGTTTTTGTGAATATTTATATGTATGGTATTCAGCTTTGTTCGGGTATTTTCCCACGTCTTTATAGTTGTGCTTTTAAAGTTGTAGAAACGTTTCAGCAGAATCTCATCTGCCATCATCAGGCTTCTGTATAATGTTCAACTGTGAGTCAGACTTTCACAGCCGTTTCTGTTTTAAATTTGGTGCTGGCCTATGCTGTGCCAGAATGGTTTTTTCTTCATCCTGATTGGTTGGGAGTCTTGGTCTGTGTTTATTGGTCTTGGAGTTTGCTGTGTTCTGTTTGATTGGTGTTTCTAGTATCTTCTGTCTGTTCTGTAGCTTTGTCTTGATTAGCTGGCAAAATTGTGTTTCCTGTATTGGAGGCTTTTAGTGTGGCTTGGCTCTGAGTAAATGGACAGCTATCATTTGTGAGGAAGCTAAGTTTCATCTGGGTGCCTGGTTGGGGTGTGTTTGAGCTGGAGGTATCAGAGGGAGTCTGTTTGTGCTCAGGTTTATGCCCAGGTTTGTACTCACATTTAGGCAGAATCTCATCTGTCATCATCAGGCTTCTGTATATGCTGATAATGGCAGATGAGATTCTGCCGAAATGTTGCTACAACTTTAAAAGCATAATTATAATGACGTGGGAAAATACCTGAACAAAGCTGAATACCATACATATAAATACCCGTGAAAACTTAACACACACACACACACACATATATAATAAATGGAAAATTATATGATTCAGTATACTTCCAAAATACAAAAGTTGCCCTTACAGTAATTTTTAAAATAATGAATGCAAATAAAAATATGCAAATCACCCCTCAAAAATGTTAATAATCTTTCAAAAAGTTTGGGGCGGACTATTCTCATCTTTTTTCATTCAAAATGATAAAATAAATACCAAAGAATTCTTCTAATTTAGGAAAATGCTTCCAGATCATATACAGAAAAGATATATCTTTTCTATCTCAACATTTTAAATTAGAAACTTAATAATTGAAACTGAATGGAACTCATGACACAATCTGAAATAAACCCTAAAATACAATGAACAATTTAATATGTGAGCAAAATAGTATGAGGTCATTGGAAAAGGAACAGTTTGCAAAACAGTTTGGGAATAGAGCTTGTTTAGCTATTTTCTGGAACAAGCATTAAACTGTCTCATACAGACCCAGGACAACCAAGAAGTCTGAAGTGATGTGTTAACTGAAATTAGGCAGTAGACAATATGAACTTCCTCGGGAGTATAGAATGCCACAGTTAATTAGAAATCCAGGGTCATACTAGGTTTTATTTTTGCAAACAGTGAACAATGTTTACATTCTTATTTTATGTACATCGTAAAAATTATACCTGAGATAGCTGCCAAAATAAGCAACAATGTTTGGATGTTTACAATCTTTCATCATAATGATTTCCTGCTGCACAACAGCAAAATCTTCACCTATGAAAAAAACATGTTTAGCTTATGTTTATAGAAAGAATGCCTCATTACTTACATAAAAAGCACTTCAATTCCTGAAAATTAATAAATCAATTATTTCTCCATTATATTTAATTACAACATATAAGTTACTCCATTTTTGAAGTACATGATATAACGCAATAAAAAAGTAACATTAGTAGAAAACAGTAATGAAGTATGATCACCCAATATGCCAGCATTCAAGTTATCAATATTTTACTAAAACAGGTTATCAATATCTCACCAGGAAAACATAGATTAACTGTTGATATTATCTTGTTAAATAGAACAAGTATTATTTACTTCTATAGTTACAAATAGGATTTGGTATTTAAATTTATAAGTTATGTTGCCACTGTTGGAAATGGTCGATCCATGCTAAATTCTCCCACCACCAAATTTAAAACATGGAATATGGTCCTTCAGAACTCTAGGTGTTACTGATAAAGAGAATAACATAGGAAACCATTGAATAAACTTCCAGCAACAGAAAGAACAATATATTTTCTATTTTTTGCAATGTTATACAGATATACCTGCCATCAAGGATTAATTATTATATATGTCTATTTTACTATGGATTGGGAAACTGACATCAATGTTATTCAAAACAGATTGTGACAACATCGTTCATCTTATATTTAATAATATAGAACTGGGGATATGTAATACGGATTTACATGTACACTGGGAGTGAAACAACAGGAACAGAAGCTATGAACCAGTTGCTGTGATAAATATTACAAATGCAATTACTGAAAATTCTTTAAATATTCATTTTTGTCATTTGTAACTAACATTTCTGACTGCATTACAAGTTTTGCTGTAAATCAACAAGCAAGAATATCTGTAGTTATAAAAACCTATGATCTCAATGACATCTAATAACACCTAGTCTGCAAAGTAGCATGTAACAAAAGTTGAAGAGATGTACATAAATTATGCAATCAATAATAAACACTTTTTAATTTAGCTCAAAAGTCTACAGCTTCCAGATATGTTTAGCTTGGTGGTAAGATCATAGAGTAGGCAGTTTGCTTTTGGTCTATACTCGATTGTGCTAGTCTCTAGATATTCTATTAACTTATAAAGGACCTTGAAATACAGTGAAAGCATTCCTACATCTATTTTTGCTTAGGTCATCTGAAATTAATACAGTTACATTGTAGTGCAACCTTATTTCAAGCTTCGCTCATGCTACCCAGAGCAAATGCTATTGGATGTGATTCTGCAATTTCCTGGTTTGACAGCAAATTGTTAATTTATGCCAGTCTTATTACCATTTCTTTCTCTTTTTTTAGTTTTAATTTAAAAACCCCCAGAACATTCTAAACTTTTGGCTGATTAAAGCAACCAAGTAGCTAGCCTCATTTTTTTCTCTTCCACTTGCTAATTAGGTGCCTATGCAATGTCCTTAGTACAACAGCTAGTTGTTGTACTAGCTAGTTTCTAGTTTTGATTTTTCTAGTTATGATCGCAGAAATGTGCTGTAGTTTAACCACCATGACTACTAACCACTTATTATCTTAATATTTGTTAGTTATTCTTATATATAGGAAAGCATTCCTGTTCACTTTCTCTACGTCCAATAAATCATTTATCATCATTTATTTCACCTTTCCCCAGCTGCCTTTTAAAAGGTAAATACTCTCAAACATTCTTCATAGGGTGTGTATCTAGATAAATAGAAAAGTAAATTCTTCAAAGTGTTTCCATTTTTATTTATTTTTATCCTGCTTTGTTAACAAACAGCACTCAAAGTATCTGACAAAAGTATTAAAAATAAAAGTAAAATATGTTTAAATCCCATATTAAACACTGTAAGTAATACATGTAAAGGAAAACTGTAGTAACACACACACACACACAAATTAACATTTCAATAGCAACTTTTTCAATATGCAAATTCAGGTGGAATTAACAACTTTAATTCTACTTTTTAAAGAGGCCCATTTATGCATCTACCTTATTTTGCTTTCCTAAGTGTTACCCTTTCATGCTATGGAGGCTAGTTACATATCATTTAAACATTCCAATAGAAAGGCAATTTTTGATTATATAAGAAAATGTGCAGCTAAAATTACTTATATTCTACTGGGTCATTGTATCATTTAAAAAGAAAGAAAACATGTGACGGTGATTTTAAAAAAATATGGGAAATAGAAATCTTGAGATTAAAAACTGCTTACCTGGTTCTAATTTTATTACTTTAATTGCAGCCAGTTCACTTGTGTTAACATTCCGAGCCTATTTTTTAAAAAGATAAAATGAGTAAATTAAACTGTGTTTTGGAATCATTCTAAAAGCACAAATTCAGAGACTTAAAATATCTTCAAACCGAGCTCAATTTGTAGAGATGAGGACTTCGGAGAGAAAGAGAGATAGATCCCCAAGCACATGCAATGAGGATTTCCAGAAATAGATGGGCTATAAAATATCAAAACACCATAATTAATTGTATCCTAATAATGGTATAGTACTGTACAAATTATAAAATATAGGAATCCTTCAGATAAATCTCACTTCTTGATTTTCTTTGGCAACAAGAAGGAATTTCTTATTTTATCTATATTTTATCTTTATCCATAACAATAGCTTGATGAAATAACGTCCCATTTGCCAGCAAATATTTCTGCCTTTGAGTAAAACTCCCAACAGCAGAATTAAGGATTCATACAGTACAGTTTAAAAGCCAAAAACAGACAGGAAAAGTACAATTCAATTTTGCCTCAAAAATAATTAATTCTGTATTGCAATAGCTTCATGCAATGATATTCTTCTTAAATACTTTAAGCATGCTGGTAGGAAATTGTTAATGAAGAGTTAACTAAACTCTATGAGATATAAAAAGGAATAAAACAGGAATGCCTAGTTCCTTCTCTTGTTTATTTTAGTTCTGAAAATACTGAACATAAGGCAAAATGAGAGGATTGTGTGACTAAATATTTAAAAAAATGTATAAGTTAAGGGCTTTTGCAGGTGACTTGATGTTGGTTCTGAAAGATCTTTTAAAAGAAATTGAAATATTATTATGTATTATGTATTTATTTATTTATTTAATAGGCAAATTAAAAGTATTCGGTCCCTTAACAGGTTTTAAGAATAAACAGAAGATGAAGATGTTTACAAAAATATGAAAATAGAAGTTCAAACTAGAAGCTAGAATGATGTTTTTGTTTCAGATAATACCTGTTTTGACAACTGATACAGCATTTAAAGAGTGGCAGAAGGATAAATTTGGCAGAGGAAAACACATTAAATATATGGTGCTACAAGATGTAAAGGAAAGAGGAGGAGTGGGTTTACCTGATCTGTAACTATATTTGGAAGCTTGCTGTTTGGATAGGATGAAAGAGTAAGAAAAAGAAGGCTTTTGAATTTAGAAGGAATAACCTGAAATTTGGGTGGCATGGATATTTGTGATATGAGAAAGGTCAACGTGAATTTTAAAAATCATTATGCTAGACATGCCATGGTTTGAATATGGAATAGATATAACTCAGATTCTGATCAGAGTTACCTCTGATTCTCAGCACAAGAAGCATGATATGGACAAGAAATATTAAATGAACACAAAACACTAACTTTTGCCAAGGTGAATGTAAGATTATCATATAACAGTTTAGCACTTTAAGTACTGATATTAGAATTTGATGAGAGGGTGATAAAAGCAGCCAAACTGATAAGAATTAGCAACTGAAATAATAAATTAATTCAAATAATTTTGAATTAATCTGAATCCTCAAATTTATGGCAAATCAGACAAAAACCTAGTGTTTTAAATCCTTATGTTGAAAGACATCCACACTTTGGATCTGACAGAAGGTTATGTGCAGACTTTTTAAATTAAGGACAGTATCATGTTTTTCTTCTGTTTAACATGAGATTATTTTTGACACTGACGTACACCTCCAAATCTTAATCTGCCATCCTTCTAGTGAAGGAATTCTAAAGTAAATTATCATCAAAATTGTTGTAGTTTGTCACCTTGCAGCAAGGCATGAAAAATTGATCTATCCTAATTGGTACTTTTCTGACAGTGTTTATAAATATTTTGAAAAAAAAAACAACCACTAGAATAATATATCAACAAAAAAAATCTTCTATAATTTGTTAAGTATAATATTCACAGTAAACTTACTTAGTTGCAGCATCACAAACAAATATATTGTGAGATAGTAACCATAAATCAGATTGCAGGAGCTAAGAATCAGATGCATTTGAATTTCATTGTTTAAACTAATGTCTTTTGCTTTTAAATATTTAAGTTTTAGAACAGTGGTCCCCAACCTTTCCGACTTTGTGGACCAGGGGTGGGGGGTAGAGGATGGTTCTGTGCTAGTTACAGGCAAGCCAAAGGGGCCGTGGCCTGGTAGTGTGTCATGCCCCAGGGGTTGGTTATTGGGGACCCCGCTTTAGAACATAAAGTGGAAAACTGTTTTCTTCCAGATAATCCCGGACTATATATCTCATCAATTTTTTCTAAGAAAGACTGATGGGGATTGGGGTATAACAATTTTAAAAGGACCACATATTTTTTTCATGTATTTTAGGCAAGAATAAAACCTAACATTTTATTAATTTTTTGGGGTCAAAGGCTTATTTCTTTAAAGGTAATGAGTAAAGGGGCACATATTGTGAGTGTAATTTAAGTAGGCAGTGAGTGGACCAGAAATATAAGGTTAACGGTTCTCCCTCTTTCTGAAATCTCTCTCTGACTCCCTCTCTTACTCAGTTCCAAGCAGCAGGCTATCAGTAAAGGAATAAATAGCATTATCAATAGTCTACTGATAATTTACCAAGAGTTTTTAAAATCTGGGTAAGGCTGTCTGTCCTTTGCATATACAGATATATACTCAGTTATAGTTAAGACAAACATGCTGGCAAAATTTAATTCTTCTTAAAATGCGTACCTTTCCAAATGAATGCTGAGGTGTATCCCTGATACCAATTTAAGTCCATTGTGAGACTGTTTAGGGTTAATTATCAGTTTAATTTATGGTACTACATGTAGTCCTTGGACGATGACCATTCATTCAACAACTGTTCAAAATTATAATAGTGATGAATGAAAGGTAATTACAATTGGTCATCAAAGTTACAGCCCTTGCAGCACTCCTGAGGTGACATAATCTAAATCTGAGTGCTTGGCAACTAGCTCGCACTTATGATTGGTCACTGTTTCCCATCATACTCCTGCCCTGTGCAAACTGCTTTCAACTTCCCCCCACCTGCCCATCCCTCTCCATCATGGTTGACTTGTCTGCATTCCACTGTCTATTCCTGTTGCTGCCCCTTCTTGATCTGTCATTTTCTTCCATTGCTGGTCCCCAGTCCAAGCCCAATCTTTGCCTAACAAGTGCAATCTGGACTCTGCCACCAAGCGACGGTCATATGCTGCTTTGTTTTATGTCTGCTTTGCTAAGGACAGAAATTCCAGTCACAATTCTGGTCATAACCTGAGAAGTACCTGTAGATATTGTGGATGTTTTGTTGTTACAAAGTTTGCTTTAGTCCATATATTGCTGACCCTGGATGTTTTATTATTTCATGCTGTATTAATACCAGTAATAATTCTAGAGTTATGTAGACTATTTTAATTATTTTTGTAAGCAACTATGAGGCAAAACAGACTCAGCAATGCAGAAGCACAACAAATATGGAATGAAAAAAATGACTATTCCCAGACATAAACTTTGTTTTTTCCCCAGAAATCTAGCTTTCAACCAACTCTGTTAATGCAATACTAACATTAGCAATAGCATCCAGGAATAAATTCTCAATCTGAAATGACCCATCACACAATATATGTTAAAATCATGCTAAAATTGAAAAATTTAAACCCAACTTATTTAAAAAAATATTACCTCAACTGTACAGGTTTTTTAAAGAGCAACAATTGGTTATATCCTAATTGGAAAGTCTTTGGGCATTGTGGATGCCACAATCCAAACAAAAACATTTTGATTTATTTGAAGCATTTATATCATTTATATACTTGCCTAATTAACAAATTTTGATTATATTTAGTAGCAAAACATTGACTACAGAAACCAGTAAAACTCTGGTTTCATACCTCTTGCTTCATAGAAAATATATATGAATGATGCCTAGGCAAAGTGTTTTCTTTTAATGTAGTAACAGTATTGAGTAAAGTGTTTGCATGCAAATATGCTTGAAAACTATTACTCATGTGGGTGCATACCAACCCATTTTTTAAAGTAGCAGTATTTTCTAATACTTGGCTACCTGTGTTGTTTTTAAAAATGACTGTGATTTTAATATTAGAATTTATTGAACTGGTCTTTGCTCATTGCCAAAATTAAGTTTTTCTTAAAAATCACTGGCAAGTATTTTGTGGCACCTGCTGAGCATTAATGTTTTACTAATTAACCATAGACTGTGTTGATTAAAGAAAGTATAATCAACTATAGAAGTTCTTTTGACTAACTCCAGTTGCATAATCTTATTTCTTTTCTGTTATAGAATGTAAAAGAAGACAAATATTAAAATAATCTCAATGTGATTTACCTAAGCATGCACTTCTGATTTATTGCTTTATCTTTGCCAATATTTTATATGAGCACTTATTCAACACTTTAAAAATGATTTCTTTATGGAAGATGCAAATATTTTTGTTTAATAAAGGTTGAAAGTCAAGGACTTAATTGAAAAACAACAGAAATCAATGAAGTTAATAAAACATAGCCAGCTGGAAATTAAGCTAGTAATACTTTACCCAATTTTTAAAATAGCCTGAAATTGTATTTTAGGATATTAGAAAGTTAGGTGCAGAAAATTTAAATAATTGTTTCATATTTACTTTTAATTCAGCTTTAAAATCATAGTTAAAAATCTCTTTGCTAGTTTAGAAACCTGAGAAGGCACAATCTCAAAATCATGGAAGTATTTAAAAGTTTAATTAAAAATGATGAGATGCTTCCCAAGTGCTTTTATATTATGTTTTAAATTCAGCCTCAAAACCACCTTAACAAGCTATTATAATTCTGTAAGTTTACTATTGTCTTTATCCTCTTTAAAAATGCCAAACAAAGACTGCAAATTTCCCTGGCTAGTACTTCTGACTCATATTTCAAATTCATGTTTTAGTTTCTTATTTAACATCAAGAGCTCCATTCATGATTCCCTCCCCCCCAAAATTGTCTGAGCATCTGTCCTCCTGCCACACTGTAAGCAAAGATTTAAAACTATATCTGTACATGAAAGCCTTAAAATATACTTAGTAATCTTTCTGTTGCTATTCTTTTTCATAATAGTTTTTTCATTACTTGGGAAGATCAGGTAAAAATGGTAAGACAGATGCTCAAAAAGAATGATACAGTAACCATACACCCTAGAATATTATCTCTGTAACTTGGATAACAAGCATGCTCTAACATTGCTCTATCAAATTGAAATATTGAAGAATGGCAGGGCTGTTTTCTCTTCAATTGATTTACATTAAAAAAAGAAAAAAATGTAGTTCACTTATTCACATGGTGATACAAATAATTCTTTTAAGTTGTCCCTTCCATTTCTCACTTTGTTGCTCTCATAAGAACTGTCCTACTTTGCTAAAGGACTGTAAGAGCATTTTTTTTTTTTTTTGATTGGGATAAGACCTCTTCTGATGGGAATCCAAAACCTTTATGGAAATGGGAGTCAAAGTGAAGAGAGAAATACAAATAACATATGGTGTCCTGCTTTCAAAAATATATTGACAGTTTCTAGCAGAAAAGAAAGTCATTTCGGCACAACATTCGTTTGGGCCCCAAATTATTTCAGGGACTGTCAAAATAATTATCAGGTGATTCATTTCTTGTGGAAAAAAACACAAACCTTATGACATTGATTTTGGAAGAAGAGTGAATAAAAGAAAAATGAGTAGGGTGAAAATTAATACAGTACCTTTATGGATCTCAGGAAGAATCTGAGGGGCACTGATGAAAAACCAGTGTACGTGAGGAAGGCCTGCAAGTTGGTTCAACTCGGGAAGCAGATTAGGTTCACACTGACTACTTGGCCCTCATGATCTGTGTGTTTAGAAGCCCGTCTCTCACTACATCACCCTGCCTGACCTCATGTGCCAGGGGTGGAGGGAACAGGTTCCTGACAGAGTTAACTTAAATTACCAGATTAATCATGCAGAAAAGCTTTTCAGGGTTTTTTTTTCCTTCCCCTTGCTGATCCTGTCATAATGCCAACTCAGATGGAAGAAACCTGTATGGAAGGCCACACCGAACCCCGAAAATCAAGTTCGGAGGGAACACGGTAGAGAGTGACAGTTCAGATGCATTCACAAGAGAGAAAGAGAGACGGATTTGAAGACGGGAGTCAAACCCATCCTGTGACAGGGCCGGGCAAGAGAAAAGGGATCAACGGGGAAGGGAGAGGAAACAGGCCAGAAAATTCGCAGATGGAGGAAGGACCACCCCAAAAACACCTTTCCCAAGAAGGAAGGGGGGGGGAGAAGAGTCGGCGAGGTTGCCCGACGACGGGGCGGGTGTCGGAGAGGAGGACCTGTGCAGGCTGAAGAGCGAAGGAAGGAAAGCAGCCCCCTCGCCCTCCACCGCTCTCACCTTGTAGACGTCGCCGTAGGTGCCGCTACCGATGCGCTGGATGAGCTCGAAGTCTTCCTGGGGGTTCCTGCGGGACAGGTCGCACACCCGCCCCCCGCCGACACTCATGCTGCGCCGCCTCCCGGAGCACGCAGCTGCCCCCTCAGCCCGCTCCGCCGCAGCCCCCGGGAGGACGAGGTGGGGGAAGGGAAGGAAGGAAAGAGGGTGAGCAGGTGGGTAGGGGGAAAGGGGGGGGAGGAGGAGGAGGAGGAGGAGGGAGAAAACGACTCGGAGCGATCACCACCGACGCCACCTCCCCCCGTTCTGCTCAAGCAACATGGCGCCCGCAGCCACCGCATGCGCATGCGCGCAGGATCTTCTGCTGCCCGGCGGCTGTCTCGCAAGACTTAGGACGCAGCGGGCGGGGGGCAGGGGCGGCGTAAGGGAAAGGTGAGGCTGGTAGGCATCTGGGCATGCTCGAGGGAGGCCGGCCTGGAACACTCGGAGGCCAAATATTCGGACCCAAGAGTCCGAGCAGCTGGTGCGGCCTCGTCGACATCTGTCTTCCAGCGCTCAGGTGACTGTGAATCCGGGAGCACAAGTCCCTTTCTTGGCTTGCCGGACCGGCGGACCCTTCTCGGCGGGATAGAAGCATGTGCGGACCTTTAGTATTTAATTACTATGAACTGTTTCCATTTAATTTGTAAAGCTGTATACTGGCTATGTAGGTTTTCAAGACGGTAGTTACAATAAGTTGTTTACAGTACGGTACGTTGCGCTTTCTGCCGAATCGGTCTGACTTTCGCGTAAGTGTATACAAAGTCGTTTTTGCACGGATGTGGGGTGCAATTCGGCAGCTATGCTGACCCCTTTGCTGTAGGAACGACGATCACTTGGCCCCTTCCTTGAAAGCGCTGCCCTGTAATGCCGTGTGCTGCTTGTTGAGAAGGGGGTGCGTGGGAGAGGAAAGGCTCCGATTCTGAAATTGGGCTTCACGCACAACTCTCATTGATGCGGATCTGTCTTCTTAACCAAACCAACAGCAGAAAGCGAATTCATCTTCAGGAAGGCATCAAAATCCTGTTGGCGCAAATGATAATGTTTGAGTAAAGAAGTCAAGACTGCCCTCTTTTTGATTCACTGGTCCGAAGTAACCCGTTTTTCCCTTTTTAAGTAGCTTGTAATATAATCTGGAGAAGTCTGATGTTTCTATTAACATTTGGAATCTGTTGTAAATCTGAGGCTCAGCTATAAAGAAGGCATAAAATAGAAAATGTATTTATTAGAATGCATATTTTATTGTTCAATAGGTAGGGATAAGAATTTTTGTCCTAGAGGCCAAAGCACAGTGGTAGCCACAATAGTTGGGTACCTTGCTTTTTAGGAAGGCAGGAATTCTGATTCTGGCAGGAAAATGTTGTGAGTCGTTTCTGTGTATATAATAGCAACAGCACTTAGATTTATAGACTTTACATAGTGCTTTACAGCCCTTTCTAAGCGGTTTACAGAGTCAGCATATTGCCTCCAAATATCTTGGATCCTCTTTTTACTAACCTTGGAAGGATGGGAAGGCTGATCAACCCTGAGCCGGTGAGATTCAAACTGTCAAATTGTAGTCAGCTGGCAGTCAGCAGAAGTAGCCTGCAGTACTGCATTCTAGCCACTGTGCCATACAAACTTGGGAAGAGGAATGAATCCTATCATGGATAAATAATACACATTCTAATTAGTGTTACTTAATTAGTGTTTAGAATATTCCATGTGACCCATTTAATTCTGAAAAGTACAGTTGTTTCAAAATGTGTGCATGCATAGGGAATATATTAATGTGTTCTATGGTAACTAGTTATCCCACAATCCCCAAGCACTCTAGATTCTAGGTGTTGGACTCAAATATTGGCAACTGTAAACTTTTGTTTAGACCCGAGGATATTTTATCATATTACTTTACTTTTAGTTGCAATACTGTAGATTAGTATAGTTTTCCCTAAATTGCTATCCTCCAAATGTATTCGGACAATGAAATCCAGAATTCCTAGGCAGCAATTTTTTGTATTGGCTGATAAATCCTAAGAAATGTAGTCCAAGTGTTGTCCCTGATTTGGAATGTCTTACTTAACAACAGAAATTTGGGCTCAATTGTGCTCATAAATCAAGAACTGCCCTTACTTTGATGGTGAACGTAAATGAGCTATACAGTAGGATCATTTTAATAACTCATCCATATGTTTTGAACTGTCCTGCTGGTGAAAAATAGCCATATTCAGCTGGTTTTTGTTTTGAAGTTAATCAGTACACTAGAAAACAGTGATAACTTCATGCTTTGTATAAGTTGTTTTATATGGCTTTATATTGTATATTTATTTATCAATAGTACTTGCAATTATTTAAGTTATTCATTTATTTTACAGAATTTATAATCAGTCCCAATCCTAAAGGATTCTGGGCTATAGATAGCTTCGAATAGAAAGCAGCAGCAGCAACATAATGATAAATAACCAAATCTAAATGAGTACAATAATGGAAGGTAACCATAAAGAAAAACAAAGACTAAAATAAAATAAAACCTAAAATAGTACCCATGATCAAAAGCACCTTAAAATATACTACAGGATTATCTAGATTGAATATGTTAGGTAATCAAGCTTCACAGCTCATTCATAGCCAATAAGCTGCTTTAAAAAAATCTTAAGTGTCTATATTTTCCATTTTATGTTTTATAATTGTTTTATCAATTCTTACACACACACATACACACACAGATATTCTTTGATCTATATAAATTGTATGTATATCACATATACAGCCTTATTTAGATTTTACTCTTATTTACAGTTTAGTGTATACCCAGAGTGTTTTCCAACCTAATTATCCCATGCATCATAATTGGAAATATACTGAATATTTTTGGCAAATAAAAGTTACACTATTTATTTTCACTGTCATCATCTTGTATTGCTTTTAGATACTAGTTATGCCTGCAATCAAATGTTGACATTCTGTTGCAAAATTGCAAATGGGAGACCAGTCTTGTTTCTAGAAGTGATGTTCTGCCACTGAACAATGGCTCCTCCAGAAAGAAAACATCTCTCAGTATGTGCTGTGTAACAGAATTAGGCAAATTGGAACCTAAGGACAGAGCTTTTTCAAAGCCAGTTGAGCATAAAAATTGTGTAAAACCACTTGAATATGAATTTATCCCAATTGTCCATAAAAACATGAATTTATCCTGTGTAAAGAAGGAGACAAGTTCTCAGAAGGGATTGATTTAATTAAATACTTAAATGACAATGCTGGATGTTCTGGAACCTTTTTCCTCCTATTTTTTCCACAACTACATTTCTGTGAGGTGAGCTGGGCTGAGAAAGAGTGACTGTCCTAAAGTTACCTTGCTGGCTTTAATGGCTAAGGAAGACTAGAGCTCACAGTCTCCTGGTTTCTAGGCCAGGGTCTAAACTAATTGGCTTTCTATATTATGTTGTTTTTTGGAGGAGGAGGGGAGATTTGTGATTTATTAGCATGGAAGTTTTATTATATATTTTTGTTACTGTAAACCAGAAAGAATCTAGAAAGATTCAGTGACATACAATGGGGATGATGCAGGTGTCTATTGAAATTTGGCCAGATTTTAGCCTTAATGAAGCATGGGATATGCCAATCAGGAGCCTTAAAAATGCTATTTTTAAAATGTATATCATAGATCAAACATCTCGTGGCCCTATCTTAATAATTGGCAGAATATGCTTATTAATATTCTAATTCTGAAATAGCATTTGTGACATTTGTTCCTCTTCTTTATATTTTATAAACATAAAATATTTATTTTATAAATTCCATTTTCAGTTCATCCACAAGTAATGCCATTGTAAAAAAAATTTTAAACAACCCAAATGATTTTAATCATTCAAATAAGAATTTCCAAAAGTCCCAAAGTCACCAAGCAATCCAAATACACACAGTCTATTTCATTTAACACTTTCTTCTTTTTTTCACTTTCTCTTCCTGGGGTTGTAATTGAGTTACAAAATTCCAGTTAAAATGTATCTTTTAGAAATCTTGTTATGGTTTTGTTCTCGTCTTTTAAATTCCAAGCAATCTCCTCCAGCCAAATCTTAATCTTAATTCTTATTCTCTCCCTTTCCACTTATAGCATAAAAAAAGTTTTTTTCCAGTGTTCAGAAATCTTTATTGTCCCCTTGGCTTTAATTTTCCAGCAATTTACCTGCTGATGCCAAAGCGGGTTTTTCCAATTTCTCATTCATCTGCTGTCACCGTAAGGAAGGAGAGTGAGAAAAAACAAACTTTCCCTTTTCACTTTCATTCGCTGCTTCCAGATTTTTTTAGGGAGTGATATATCTTTTTCCAAAATTTAAATAACAAATTTAAATTCCAGGATATCTTGGATGTTGCTTCTCAACCCGGTCAGCCAAAACTTTCACTTCTCAGCTTCCTCCTGCACATTCTTTTCTGGATGAAAGCTTCTTTGTGGCCGCCATTTCTGACCGCCGCTCTACCACTTTCGGAAAAGGGAATTAAGCCCAGGAGAGGGGGTGTGACTCCCCCCTACCCCTGCTAGATCTCCCCTGTCTTCAGCTACCTCTACAGGGTGGCTATAGCCCCGAAGCCTGTTGGCTCGGGGCACTCCAGCGGTGAGCGCAGCAGAAACCAAGCACGATCGCGGCTTCCTGCTGCCGCCGAGCCTTGCAAACCGGAAGTTCCCAATAGGTTCTTGAAGCTCAGGCCACTTGTGATCTTCTCTGCTGGTTTCCCACAAGCAATGTAATTGGGGATGCCAGAAGGGAACATCACAAGTTGCTCTGGTAACCACTACAATGCACCATGCCCTTCTTCCTTGGGCCTTTCTGCATTTGTACATATGAACCACACCTTCAGCCTCTCAGGATCTCCCTAATCCCCTGCAGCACCCATGCAACTCTTTATTGGAGACTCCTGCTTATACACACTTAAGTGGTAATTGGTGCTGCCTGAATTGCTATCATTTAGCAATGTAGTCATGTAACATTATAGATGGTGATCACATTGCTTAGAGATGGCAATCTCAGGCCCAACTGTCATAACTTGAGGATTACCTGTGCACCATAGTAAAACAGTTCCACTGGCCAACCTAGGAAAATGGAAGTCTAATCTATTTATCCCAAAGAGTTGATGAAAATCATTAAAAAAAAAAAGGATATAAATATATTTGTTTCACTTTCTGTACCCAGGGAGTGGGGAACCTGTTCTGTATTAAAATGAAGAGACATTTTCAGTAGGTTCTGCTTTTCTTCAGATTATATGCAATTTTTGCTTTTGGATAAATGGATAGATTGGCTGCATCCATTGAACTTTATGAATACCCCCCCCCCTCCCACTGGCAGTCATGTGGGAGCCTCCAGCAAATACTTGATGGGTGCCGACATCTACTGGGCAAGATGTTTTGGTGGATATTTCACACCTTAATGAATTGAAATCCAACCACTCACATATAACTAATAGAATGTTTTTGGAATTGATCCCTTTCTCCTCCCTACAAAATACTAATCATATAACAGCATGAGGCAATGCTAATTAAACAATGAGATCCTTTGTCATTTTCACATACTGTAATAAGCTCTATTTCTTCAAGGACTCTTATTATTTTATTTTATTTGGTTTATCAATTGTCAAAACAAGATAATAAGTATAAGTACAAACATAGTTATGAATACATGGATAAATATAAGAAAAATAAAAGAAACAATAGGACAGGGACGGTAGGCATGTTGGTGCGCTTAATGCACACCCCCTACAGACCTCTTAGATTAAAATCTTGAGATTTTAGATTTTCCATTCTAATTTCATGAGGACAAGCATATTCTATTATGCGTATCCTCATGAAATTCCCGCCTGCAGTCAGTTGGACTAACTAGAATAAACGAGAACACGCCGAGTATTTCTTCATGAAGACAAAGGATCCTCGGCCTTGCTGGCTGCTTTGCTCAGTCAGGGCTTCGCGCGTTTTCTTGCTCCCGGGCGTAGCTGCCGATCAATTGAAGCTAGGGCGGCCATCTTGCTCCCCCTGGCGTCTCTCCAGAGGCATTGCAAGACGCCTTGGGTGTCTTTTGTGTAGCGCGACCCGCCCGTCGGAGAGTGAACAATGAACGCGGGACACATGCCGCCGTTTCCCCAGTCGACGGCTTGATTCTCCGGGCGAGCAGACACTGGAGGCTCCTTCTGGAGCCTCCTTTGCTGTCCCTGGCGGCGCCATGCGCGGAAGCTCTGAAAGCAGGACGGGCATCCGTTGAAAGACACTGCGTGCCAGACGAGGGGCGCCCGGGGACGAACCATGGGCGGCGTGCGAGCGCGGGTGCTCAGCTTGTGCCTCAGCCTCTGCTCGCTGGCGTTGCTCGTCACGGCCATTTTCACCGACCACTGGTATGAGACTGACCCTCGGCGCCACCGGGAGAGCTGCGAGGACCGCGTGGGCAGCGCCCACTCGCCCGACCTACGCCGCCGATTGCTGCCGCTGCCGCACCTGCCCCTGCGGGATGCCAAGGCACGGGTGGCAGTTCCCCCCACCGGGAACCTGCTGCTGCAGCTCGAGAACTGGCGAACGCTCGTGGGGCTCCGGTGGCTGCAATCTCGGTGCGGCCGGCCACTCTTCGCCACCTACGCGGGTCTCTGGAGGAAATGCTACTTCGTGGGGGTCGACCAAGACCTGGATAACCTACTGGACAGAGGTGAGGGGGCGACCTCGGGCGGGGTTGCAGCTTGCATTCTCCTTTCCCACCTCCAAGTGCATCTTCTTCCCAGCCCGTGCCAACTGTGAAATCGAACAGGCCCCACCGTGATTTCTTCACTATATAGATACGTGGGGTCACATGACATACGCACATTTCTTTTTATATGTTTTTTTCTTTTGTATGTGCACCTCCTTTTCTTCCCCAGAAGTCTTGTCACTCCACACCATAATTATGTGGATTTCATCCTGAAAGCTCCCAGTCTGGACTGAATCTCACAGCTGTTACACTAATGCACTTGTCTTCTCCAGGTCACAACTCCTGAGAATACAACAGACACGCCTCTTGCCAGGATATCTAGTGCCATCATCGCACAAAATCATGAATCATGGCAGTCTCTTTGTTCTTTCCTTTACATTGCTATGGTTGTTGGTTGTCATCACTGTGCTAGTCATTGTCCTCAATCGTCCTCTTCTGTCCTGCAATGCTGCTCATAACTTTTGTTGAATATGAGATGTAGCTTTCCACCCTTCTCCTATTTTCCTCAGTTTTCTGCAAATGTAATACTAGATGGAAGAAAAAAAAACATCTTGATGACTATATGGATACAGAACTGCATTCTCTAATGTGACATTTATGCTGCATATATCACCAATAGAGTGCATTTTATTAGTGACCAAGGAGCAGGAGACTGCATACTAATTTGCTAAGCATTGTTATATTCATCTGTTAATGTATAATAATCACACAAACTACATAATGAATCCAGTCTTCATCAACCTCTCAATGACTGAACCCCATGTATTAGCCTGCTTCATTCTAAACCTCTTTCTTTCTCATGCATTATGTGTCTTCATTATCTGTATAGTATGTAGTAACCTTAAGTTCACTAAGCAATTATTCAGCATGCCGCAGCATCTAGTTTGGGTAACTACCAATCTTTTTCAAAACTCCCAAAACATCCGTTAGAATAGTGAATATTTTCTCTTCAATTATGCAAGGACCATCCACTGGTTACAATTTCTTTTGTTTCATTGCATTCATCATTCATTTAGGCTGTGCTTCAAGAATTCCTTTCATTCTGAAAATGCTGTGGAGCCACTGCACCTAATAAAGCAAAGGCAGATGACCTTCTCTTTTTGATACATAATGGTCTGTCTTGCAGAGATGATATTTTTTCCTTCAGCTGACAGAAACTACTAATCATATTTCTGAAATAATAGAACACGTCTTCTTCACCCCAGAAACTAGCATTTTGATTTTTTGCTTTTCTGTTTATATTTCCAGGAGGAAAACACTCATGTCCTCTATATTTTATATATAAACATTTTATACTCTTCATACTAGCTCCATAACAATGTCTACAGATAGAGTAAATGGACTTTCAAAATGGCAAAAGCAATTTAAATTAGTTTACACTCTAAACTTTCAGTCCCTTAATATGGAAAAGATGTTTAGTTTATAGCAGATAGCTCAGTTAAAGCGTTCACTCAGAATGCAACTCTTGTTGAACTAAAAGGCATATTCCCAATAATCCATAGTCCTGAATGGATTATTGGGAAGGGAACAAATAAAGAAAACTTATTCAAAACTCTTGAAAAACTGTACACGATTCTGACCATTAATTTCAAGAAGATATTGTATATATCTGGAAAAAAAAAACCAGAAGGCACAACAAATTATCTGACAAATTATTTAGGGACATTGTGAGATAGAAAATTATAAAGTAGAGAAAGAAGATAAAGATGTGCTTGTCTTCCTTTGCCATACTACATACTAGATCCTGGGTTTATCTGTTAATGCTGAATGGTGGCATCCCCAAGTGCTTATGATCACCTTTTAAGGTCCTACATGACTTAAAGTTTGTCTTTAAGGTCACCTGCTCCAAATAGAATCTCCCTGCCCAGGACAATCCTGTGGAGGCCTGATGAAAGTCCCCATCCATGTAAAGTGTAGCAAAAGGGGATCAGAAAGTAAACATTTGTTTGTGAGATGTCCCTTCCTATGGACTATTCTCCCATTAAATGTAAGACTTGTACCCTTACTCTTTTTATTCAAAACACTGTTAAAATGTGGCTTTTTAAATGTACATTTGGAGACTTGAGGTGAAGAAGAGATGTACTTGAGCTGATTGATGTGTGCTATTCTTTTGTTATTTTGAATCTATTGGCAGCTTTATTACTGATATCTTTAATATGCATAATATGTATTTCCTGCCCTTAGAGTATATGATTGAAGTGGTCTAGGATAGCTTTTATAATAAATGAATAAAAAAACTATGCAGCCAATAATGTAGCTGTAGAAATTATAGAGAAGATGGAGTGATGGCCATTGGCTTGAATAGTTTTAAAGGGAATTACCATGGAGGACAGGCTTATCAGTGGCTCTGTATTACTTCCACTAATCTATCTTCAAACAGCGCTTAGTGAATATGACAAGAGAATAATATTGTCCTTTATGGGCTTTCTCAGAGAATCTTTTTAGTTGCTGCAAATGTTGAATACTGGGCTAACATTATTTGTTGCACTATCTTTAAGGGACGAGCTATTCCATGCAATATTATTTTCTCCTATACTTTGGAGAGAAAAGCAGTTTCAGAAAAAAAGTAATTTGAGGTACTGTTGAATTGGGCAGGGAAAGGATGAAGTACAACCTCATTGATTTCTCTTCATATTGCCCAAGCTAATGGACATTCTTTATTCCCAAATCAACATTATTTCATATTTTATCATCCTTCCTGGAAATATGGCTCTCTTCCTTCCTTGAGTTTAGCCTTTTAAATTCTGTCAGATAGATAATTGAAAATTTGAACCGTAGCGTTCTCTGCCATAATTAAGCAACCTGATCTCTCACAACATTGAAATGCTTTTTAAGGTGTCCACCTTTAATTTCTTGGTTAAATAAAAATGTAGTAGGTATTGCTCTGGAAACTGATGTTCTTTTTCAGAACTATTGAAAATTATTATTTTTTACCAAATTGTTTAGCTGATTAGCAATATTTTTTTCTGATAGCAAATACTGAATACCTGAGCAGACAGTCATGTAGTTCATGGTGCCCATCAGTCTAATTGATCTTCTTTTGAATAGTCTTCTTTTTACAGGATAGTGCCATAACTACTGAACAACTTTTTAAAAATTAAACAGTGTTGCCACATAACTGTTATACTCCTCTGTGGCCTTTGGAGAATGAATATTGTTTTACAGAAAATCATTTCCGCTATCCCCCCTTTCAGATAGGCCTTGCCATTTTCAGATGCATTTTTGTACAGCACACGTTCTTGTATCACAAGCATAGTTAAAGTTTTGGCATTCACATTCAATGAAAGTAGCCCATAAAATATAGGAAATATCTCCAAAGAATAAAAAATAAAAAAGTTCTTTAAAATCACATAATAATACAACAATATACTATGGAATTCAAACCTTAAACAATATGATCACAAAGAATTTTATGGGATCAGATTTTTCAGTGTTGGAAGAACTTTTTCAATTGTAGATTGTATGAATGTATATTTAAAGCAATATACATTATACCATTTTTCCAATAAAGTGATATATTTTCATATTACTTTATTATATTATTTTTATATTATATTTTATATTACCCATGCATTAATAATAATTAATCAAAGTTTTTGTAGCTTGATAAATTCCAAAATTTCAGAATATAATTTAGCATTACATTCATATCTTTGAACCATGAAATTTCTTTACCATTTACAACCTGTTGAATATTAGACTAATCTTTAGTCAACTTAAATAATGTTATATTAATATTATATATATATTTAAAATGAGACTAAGTTGACCAAAGGTTATTTTTCAAATAAACTGGATGCTTCAAGGAATTGGCTCTATCGTCTTTATGCTAGAAAACCAATATGGAAGAAGGGACTTTTTTTTGTACTCTAACTATTGATTTATTTAAAAAGAACATTTCCCATATTCATCACAATATGGTTCTTAAATTGGAAAGACAAAAGTACAAAACTTATGGAAGTTTCTGACAAAAGAATTTCAAAACCATTTTCTAATGGTTTCTAATTAGATTAGGAATTTCAGACACATTTAGTGCATCAAAACTAAATTTTAATTGCATATATTTGCTCTAGGATATCTTAAAAATAGGGCTATAAATTGTTTTAATTGTACTGCACAATCAGCAACTGTGAAGTTTGTCATTCAGTTAGGGATAAGCTGTCTTGTTAGCAGCCAAACTGTAAGAATGAGTAAGTGCTTTCATGATCATAATTGGCAAAATTCTTGTATGATATTTCACTGCTTGTTTCTCTAGGGAGACCTCTTAATATTTATAGTCAGCCAAACCAAAGAACAAAAGGAAATATTCCACCCTACTGCCACAGAAGCTGGGACTTTTCAAATTCATCCTAATTGTGATTATTTTGTGCAGCTTTTATAAAATTCCAGATAGTTTTCCATACTGTCGTAATGTGTCTTGACAGAAAAGGGTAACTACCAAATATATTGTATAAATCAGATTATTTCTGAAAATAGGCCACAAGCAGATAAGGAAAAAAAAACCCTATTATATGGGAGTTATAATAGTGATGCTACAAAGCGGAGAATTACAGCTGCCTAGAGCCATGGTAGCACAGTGGTTAGAATGCAGTACTGCAGGCTACTTCAGCTGACTGCAGGCTGCTAACTGGCAGTCTCACCAGTTGAAGGTTGAACTCAGCCTTCCATCCTTCCAAGATCAGTAAAATCAGGATGCGGATTGTTGAGGGCAATATGGTGACTCTGTAAATCGCTTAGAGAGGGTTGTAAAGCACCGTGAAGCAGCATATAAGTCTTAAGTGCTATTGCTATTGCTTTCTAGATTGTGTGATGACCCGGAGTGTATCAAAAATATAACAAGAACCAAAACGCAAATAAAGGTCCTTTAATGCCTTCCACTTGGCTTCACTGTTTAATTGTTCACATTTGAAGATTAAACTATTTTCAAAATGACATTCCAAACAAAAGAAATACAGTTCAAATTCAAAGAGCAGATAACGAAGCAAAAACCAAAACCAAACCACACTGAAGAAAGTTCCACGACAGACCAGACTTACAAACTTCAGGAAGATAACCAGGTACAGTCCATTGGAAGAACACCAACCAAGATAAATCTCATCCAGGAATAAAACACTAATTTGTCTCCAGCGTTTGTTAGCACGCAGGTCCAAACTCTTATGCAGATCTCACACTTGCAACCCACAAAGAGGATCATAGCCCTCTCCTCCTGAGTAGACCATGTTTTTTCCTGATCCTCTCCTCCCTGCGTGCCCTAGGATGGATAGGGGATGGACCTGGGTCGTCCTCTGACTGCTCAGCCGGCCTCTGCCCTTTCCCCAGCCTCCACCACCAGCTCTGGAGCCACACTTCCACTCCCTGTTGGCTGTTCCTCCTCTTCCTCAGAATCGGTCTCCACCAGGGGCATGACAGATTGAAACATACAATTGACTGCTTGATGCTTTATCACCTCCTTGCCAGTAGGGATTTTTCTTCAAAGTAATAAACAGACTATGTGTGAACAATACACTGGATTTAATCTATTTGATGAAAAAGTAAAAACCAAATCTGTGAGATTGCTATCAATGCTCCAGGCCAGTCATTTCTGCTCTTTTTTACATCTCCCCCTCTATAGTGAGTTGGGGGAAAAGTAAAAAAATAAAATGGAGATGGAATTCCTAGAATAGGCCTGTTTATGAATGGGGAGCCTAGTACAGCATGGAAATTACAAGCTAGTATTTAGCAGCTACTCCTTTCCAACCTCAACACTGGCTTACTACTGTATAATATGTCCCATTAAACTAGTTGCATAAGTTTTATGAATAGAATAATAAATTATGTTTTGTCTTTTGGGGCTCAATACCGGCTTATTGATCTTATTTGCTTACATACAAAATGTTTAACTTGCCCCAGTACAATTTGGACAGTGTACAAGTTCTAATATGAAAAATATAATAATAAATATCTAAATTCCAAACAATATCAAAACATAAAATAACAAAAAAAGCAAAGATAAAATCCAAGGTAGGTGTCACATTCATTGATGAGAAAATGTAGAAGTACTATAATTAAAATGATGATGGTAGTCCCTACCTCTTTGAACAAGTTCTTTGAACAAGGAAATTACTTATAAATATTTCAATTTCACAATAAAAATCTAATTTGGAAGTATCTCATTTACTGGACTTCTCTATGTGAAAAAGTCATCATTCAGATCCTGTTCAGAATTATTCATTAAATATTTCTGTGTTTTCTAAAGGTATTGCTCAGAAATGCACAGCAATCAAGTATCACTTTGCCACACCAATAAGACGCTTATGGAACATCCCTATCAATTTAACTAAGATTATCCAGCAGGATGAATGGCACTTGTTACGTAAGTACTTGTGTATTTAGGTTGAACGTGTGATCTTCCTAATATGTGCTCCATTGTTACAGGGCAGGTTACAAATGTGAAAATAAATACTAGTATACAACGTTACCTATTCTAAAGCTATTGCATTCAAACAAAAAATATTGCACACCAGTTTTGGAAATGTCATATTTTATATACAATCCACCATTCAGTTTGTTAAACAAAAACAGATGTAGCAAAATTTCCTTTTAGAATAGGGTAGAATAACGTTTTGATGGCAAAAGGCTACCTATTTAATAGTACTTTTTTTTTTAGTAACTGAGGTGCAAAAATGAGGTAGAAGTGGTCATAGAAATGGGCAGTGTTGATTGTTTTAGAATAAGGGTTTTTAAAACCTTACAAAAAGAAAAACAAATCAGATGTGTCCATCACTTTTCTCTTATTAAAATTGACAATAGCTCCATGACTTGAAAATTTTTATTATTTAAAAAAGTCATATTACATTTAACATGCGGGTAGTCCTCAATTTAACTACCGTTCATTTCACAACTGTTCGACAGTGCTGAAGAAAGTGACTTGTGACTAGTCCTCATACTGTATTTTTGACTATTGCAGCATCCTGAGGTCTTATGATCATCATTTGTGACCCAGGGGTCTTTCAACAAGCGAAGTCAGTGGGGGAAACAATAACATTATTTGCTTAATGACCATAACAAAAAAAGGTTGCATTTGGGCACAGCTCACTGAAATGACCGTGTCATGTATTTATTTATTTGATTTGTCAATTGCTTATAAGATAATAGGTATAAGTATATACATAGTTATGAATACATGAAATGTATGGATGTTCTGGTCCCTATTGTCATTGAGTACTACCTGTAGTTTATTTGTAGGAATATGCATATATAACAATAGGTTTAATGTTATTTTAATGTGTGTGGATAATTTATCACTTCCTTCACTTATGAAAATAGATCTAAGAAGAATTACAGCAGGTTTTCTTGGGATGGCAGCAGCTGTTCTTCTCTGTGGGTGCATTGTAATTGCAGTTGGTTTCTTTTGGGAGAAAAGCCTCACACAGCATGTTGCTGGTCTTCTTTTCCTCATGTCAGGTACACTTTTTTTTTGTCTGTTAGTTTTTAAATATAGTTATTCTATTTTTACTGCTAGAACTGGGAAGAGTAATTTGGGGGACTTTTTACTTCAGATGCCAAAATAATTCGACTACCCACCTTGAAAGCGAAAGTGCAAGAGGAATATTTATGGATAGTCCATGGATATTTATGGATAGTCTTATGAAAAGCCATTACGATGATATATTTATTCTATTTACTTTGCTATTGTCTCCTTTGTGAGGTAGATTCCTTCTCTTGCAGTCAATTCTGGAAGAGTTGGGAGAAGGATATTCTAAGTTATTTATGTTCGATTTTTGCACTGTAGTTAAAAATCCTAACGGCTGATTTGAGATTACCAGCTCAAAATAAGGCTGTATAATGGTTCAGAGCTAACTTTAATTTCAGGAGACCAGTAGTATCAGAAAATAACTCCCAGGAATAAAAAATTTCTACATTCTACACTAAGCAAAACCTCAGCTGAACAGGCTATTACTAGATTAGACATGTCAGTAAATGTTGATGTATTGAAGTGCTTAAATACTGTGTTATCAAAAAAGCTTGAATTTAAACTATACCTCAGCAAGTTAGAAATGAGACATGAATTATCTATAGTTATAAATTATATTAGGATATGCAGAATTGGAATAGCCCACAGATCCTTCCTTGCCTGCCGAGAACACACAGCAAATTCTCAGGCAAGCAATTTCTACAGATCTTTCTGAATCAAAATACCTTATATGTACATACCATAAAATATGTTTTCTTCCCTATTTTCACAAGACTCTGGCAGAGAAATAAGGTAAGCACCTGTAAATCAGTCCATTTGCTACTGTGCCAAGTTACAAAAGTGTAAATCAGGCTGTAGTCTCTCCTTAATATTGCAAGAGCCAGATAGTCACATTTCACATAGTACCGTATATAATGCATCAAGCAATGTAATATCAGATCATCTCTTTTCACAAACCTCCCCTAGCAGCTATTGATTTCTTTGCTGTGCTAGTTTATGACCTTTCACCAGTTGTCTTTTACGTTCTGAGGGGCTGGTAACCACTGCCTCTAGTTCCAGACCATTTTCTCGGCAGTAGCCCCTAAGGGTACAGAGCCTGCTTGTGCTAGGGCTTGCTGGGATCCAAAGTATCTGTTTTGAAAAAACATGATTCATCTGATTTGGCTCTCAAACTTATGAATCACAGAAGTATTAAATTAGGGGAGGTAGAATACAGAAATATCAAAATAAATAATTTAATAAATAAAATAAAATTAAACAAACTTGAAGGGATTCCAACCCAAATATCTCTCCAAGATGATGGCAACAAAAGGATCTTAATTTAAAATATATTGAAATAATTTAATATATGAAAATATTGATTAAAAATTGGGCATTTAAGAAGCACTAGTTCCTTTTACAGACTAGGAAAGATCTTGGGATTGAATCTCAGTTCTTGGAATCCTGGGACTGAAACTTCTTTTTGGAGTCATTGAAAAGTTCAATTCCACTCATTTGACTTGAATATCCTTTATAAAACTCAGAAATAAAAATTTGGATCACAACTATTTTAAAATAGTATTTTTTTTATTATTACATTTGTTTGCCAACTATCTTGTTTCAAAATTATTATTACAATAGGACATATTTGCTTTATAATAATGTAATTTAAATTGTCATTTTTCCTGATACAATTCTGATGACAGATACATTGTATGACATTGTTATTCATACCATTCCTGTAAATGCAAATTCTTATCACAATTGAAAGCTTATGTGTATCTAGATGATTTGTAAATTCCTATTTCTATACATCTTATAACTCTGTTATATGTTTCCTTTGTAGGCATCTTTTGCACTATTTCTCTCTGTACTTATGCAACAAGTATATCTTTTGACCTAAACCGCCTTCCCAAAATCATCTATGGTCTTCCTGCTAATGTTGAACATGGATACAGCTGGTCTATATTCTGTGCATGGTGCAGTTTAGGACTTATAGTAGCAGCAGGATGCCTTTGTACCACTTACCCGTTTATTAGCAGGACAAAGATTAGCCATCTAAAATCTACCACAAACTCTTCCGTATGACTTATGGGATTTTTTTTTTGTTTATAAGGCAACAGGAAGATACATAAGGAAGCTTAATTCAGAATCCAAGCACAAACAAAACCCAAATCCTTTACTGAACATTGACTTAGTAGCCAACAACGGACATCTATGCTTCCATGATGGCTGATATATCAAGTTCAGACAGCAAAACTATTGTAGAACTGATGGTAATTTGGCACATGTCACAAATGAAATGGAACTATTTCTACTTGAACAAGAAAACTTCAATTGCTATTTGCTGTCCAGTGTCATGAGGTTCGCCCTAGTGGCCATATAACTTGAAAATAAATAAAAGGTTTTTTAAAGAATAACGTATGTAAGATTAAAACAACAAAAGCACTGCCATATTACTCAATTGGTAAGAATGTTTCCTTATTTTAATTATATTTTATATTATTTTTGTCTTGTTATGTGATACTTAGTCTCCTCTATTAATTATTTCTAGTAGTTACTAAATGATGTATGGGAGAAATTTCAAAGATTTCTTGTGTAATAAATAAATGAATGAATCATTTGTTTTTAGAAGAAACAGATGCTAGAATAGAATGAATTCCAGAAGGGGGTAGGCCACTTTATATAGGAAAATTTATGCTTATATTTCCCTGAAACATTTTCATGTATCATATACAGTCCATCCAATGCCATATATAAAAAAGATTAAATGTATAAAATTAATTACAGCATTTGCAGTATTGGAAATAATGCATACTATGTGTTTCAATTTGTTTTGTCTAAAAATAAAGGCATATTATCTTTTGTTAATAAAATTCCTGAACAAGTGACTTGGATATGGCTCTTCTTACAAATAATACAGCCACAAATTACAAAGATTATTCTTTATTTGATTATACCCATTTCAATTTTCTAAATGCATTCCAGAACTTCTTAAGGACAAAACTATCTATGTGAAGCAGGCCCTACATTAACTCTTGCCTACCTTTGCAGCAATTCCATGGTGCCAATGCAAAAGGGAAAAAAAGTACCTTTACATGCCAGATTCATTCTCAGCTATTTCCAGTACTGTAAGGCTAAGAGACAAATTTATGGGCATGCCAGCTGTTTATTTTTTTGTAGCTGTCAATGGCATTGGCCACCCTCAAAATGGATATGCTACCAACAGAAAACTTTGCTTTGTAACTGACATAACAGAAGATGCTTGTTCCAAATATACCTAATGTAGCCACTCTGACTACCATAGGTCATGACCATTACAGAAACAATTGGAGTACTCCCTTTAGGTTCTTAGAATGTATAGATTAGGGGTGTCAAACTGGATTTCTTCGAGGGCTGGATCAGCACTGTACTTCTCCATGGGTTGGCTGGGGCATTTTTGAGGCTGGTTTTTGGCCTAGATTGCCTCCTGAAGTACTTTGCCGGCCAAAATGGGGCACAGGGAAGCACGTACTGTCCCTCACATGGCCTGTTTTGGCCAACAAAGTGCTGCAGGAGCCTGTCCTGGCCGAAAACCGGCTGTGAAAATCCACTCCCGGCCAGTCCGTGGAGAACTACAGTGCTGATCCAGCCCTTGAAGAAATCCAGGAGGGATAATATAATCATTTTCTACATTACCATTCTTACACACATGTTGAATTGGGAAATGTAAATATATTTAGACTTTAAAAGTTCCCTGATTTTGAACCAATTTACATTGTCCAAATAGTTATACTTTCCACTGGTAAGTTAATATATAGTATTGAAAACATAACACAACTGTTGCACCTGAATCAGAACTGCTAAAAAAGCTACAGGCACATATAATTTTTAATTCGCCAAATAGATAATATAATATTTTGAATTAGACCAAATGTCTTGATTTTATTAGGAATATTTGCATATTTTCTTTTTTGCTTCTATCTTCCTTTTGAATACAAATAAAGGTACATTTTATTGCTAGTTAAACAATGAATTTGTGTAAAAAGAGACCTGTCCTCCAAAATGTTCTGTGTGCAAAAATGCAAAATTAGTCTTCTTAGGTTCAGGAGGTTTTTTTTAAGTTTTGTATTTTCAGAGACTTCTCATACAATTCTAGGAAAAATACTAAAAACAGTTTGGATTTTCTTGCTAGAAAGCACTGATTTCTGAAGTAGGATTCATTATGATTTTTAGGCACAAATCTGTTTATAATGCAATCTCATAACAATGAATATGAAAAGGATTTCTATTAATTGGGAATCCTCATCTCCCAGATTCATAACACAAGACTACGAAAAGCAATTGCCAATGGTCTGAATAATGCTCAGATGGACTGGCATCCAGGAAACCTATTTCAGAAGTTTTTTCTGAATATATTCCCAAAGATCAGTTAGATCCTGCACAATGATTCCCATGAAGGCAGAATATAATACAGTATAGTACAATGCACTGTGACACACCAAGCATAATCCTTGCCCAATATTGCAAAATGGTGATATAAATGCCAAGATTGATGCAAGACTGTTATCAACCACTTCAGAGAGTGCATCTTGTTGGTTATCTTGAGGACTGCTTGAGAAATAATGTCCCTTAAAGCTATCTCACTATTAATGTTTATTTCCTTCAGGACCAACAACCCATGTCTCTTTCATTTCAAACATCTAAATTTAGCCCAATGTTTTTAGTTACAAATCCTACTATATAATCCTTTAGGACGTCAAACTTGATTTCATTGAAGGCTGCATCAGGATTGTGTTTGACCTCAAGGAGACAGAGTGAGCGTGGCGAGGATGGGCAGGACCAGTTTGACTGTCACTTGTGTCGGGGGCACCTGTGATGGCTCAAGCGCTCCGACAGTGAAAACAGGCTCCCAAGCTCCATTTTTGGCTGTGACAGCCTTCTGCTCAGCCCTCTGAGCTTGAGCGACTGCATGCAGCCCTCCTGAGCTCCGTTTTTGCTGGCAGAGGCACCACAGGTCAGTCCTTTGCTGTTTTTAGGCCAGTCCTGCAGGTCAGATCTAAGTACCCTGAGAGCTGGATCTGGCCCACAGGGCTTGAGTTTGACACCCCTGCTTTAGGATCTTTTGCAGTAATTGCTATGCAGTTCTCATTGTCAAGTCTTTCAATGTGTTTTATACATACTTGCCTGTTGTTACCTTCTAGATCCTTCAAGTTATCTTCTTGTACTTGCATATGAATGCATTTGTCTTGCCAAGACTAACTTCAAAGGATTCTATGAACACCAGAGAACCAAGATCTCCCTTTTTGTAACTGAGATCTTCTTCCCTTGTATCTTGAGATGAGGGGGAAACAGCACGACAACTAATATTTTCTTGTTTGGTATCTTGTTCAACTGATATCAAATCACTTTGTCTGCAAACAGTAGAAGTTTCTGCAAAGATGGATTTCTCAGTCTGAGAGCCATGGGCAATATCATTAGAAATACTTTTATAAAGTTCTTCATTAAGTAACAGTACAACAGTCCCTCCAAAACAAAGCACCCTGAAAAACAATAGAAAGTAGTTAATATATTCTTGCTTGGTTTCAATAACATCAATTTATAAGAAACTTTCAGAGTATCTAATAGTTTACAATCTCCCTATTTTTATCTTTACCTTTCTGTATGATAAGATACACCAAGAGAAAGCCTCTCATTTGAACATTCTGGTAAATGGATTTTAATATTGGGCTTCATACAAATTCCAGTTTTTTTCATACATTCTGTATTTTATTATACTTAATAATAAGTATATCCATCCATTATTATCCAGCTGAAATAAATGACAATGTGCAAGGTCTTGACTGCCAACTGCAACCCAATACAAGGATTGTTGCTGGATCTGGGCATGTAAAAACCTAAAGGGATATTTACATAAGTCTTTGCCTACTGACCACATTACCCAAGGTGCTAAAAAACCACCTCTATGGCCAATTTACAACCATTTACAACATGCTCATCATCCCTCAATATTGTGATTGCTATTAGTCAGTACACATCATTCTGTGCCTGACCTATTTTCTTCCCCCTTTCAAAGTAGAGATTGGAGAGAAAGAGATTGCACTGGCAGCCCAGGCCTGGGAGCTGCAGGCACACTTTGCAGAGAGTTTACAGTACTCATTCCTCCTTTCCAATCTCTCTGTTCTGTGGGGGAGGGGAAGAATTTCTGTAGTTAAACCTCTCTTTTGCCTGACTGTTTGCCTTTGCCCCTTGTAGAGCAGAGGTTAGAGAAGAGATTTCAGGAGAGTACTGTAAGCTTTATAGTAAGAATGAGGAAGAACTATACATCTGGAAGCTGTACTAAACATAAGAATAGCTTCAGGAATAAATAAATATATATACCGGTACATTTATAAATATAAATAAATACACATATATATACACACACAAGTGTCCTATACTCAGGGAACTCAATGTTACAGTCAAAGTTCCCAGGGAAAGTAACAAGCCTATTTTGAAAACACCACCCCACACACACTTCTGTCTGAATTAAATTAACTTTGTCAGGAAGATTTCCTTTACTATATATTTCTCAGTATGTATCCTATGACTTCTCATTCACTGCCAGCATCAGCAGAGTCTTATTTGACCAGACCCAGCCCTTCTGAGCTTGTTAGCAATTACCAGCAACATATTTTTTCATCTTATTTGAAACTATTATTCACGATGGATCCTTGGTGGTCTTTGAATTTGGTTGTTTTCTGGCAGATGTTTAATTATAATTAAACAAACTAGGTAACATCACCAGTGCTCCAATCACTGATTAGGAATTAGTGAAACATCTGTAAGTTAACAACCAAACTCAGAGAGCACCAAGGACTCATTAGATTCTGAGCTACAAATATTTTCCTTTATCATTATTACTACATCAGAAGATAGGTAATTATCATCAAATAAAATTGTTTCTATCTAGTTATGATGTATATTTGCTTACATATCATATACTAAATCTCATTCTAATATTCTTGAATTCCAGACAATTTGACTCATGTACCTTTCAAATTCTTGAAAAACTCTGGGAAGGAACTTCATGTCTTCTGTTATTTTGAACTTTTTTCCAAATGGAATGTCTGTCAAAATGACATCAATGCTTTCTGATAGGAAAGGTAATCCTGCAGAGATAAAATACTTAAATAGCCTTGAATTAAGACAGAATTGTAATTTAACAGATCCCTGGGGAATAAAATGTTTAATTATTACTCTATTCCACATTCAGAAGGAACTAAACAAAAAAAAACCTAATTTATTTGACCTTCTATTATTCTAGAACTCCCATTTATACATGGGGCAGAGACAGTATCTTGTATGGGACTCAATTTTTTGCCAATTCCTCCTTTTATTGAGTTTCAAAGGTTCCCCCAAATATCTACAGGGCTACAGTGGGAATCAATAAACAGTATTTCTTCATTTTGCTGCTGGAAGTATCATATAGGCAGAACAATCAGCATTGTTAAATATTCTCAGAACAGAATAATAGAAAATATTTCTGGAACAAAACTATTTTCTTTTCAAATTAACATCTTCACAATTAGCATTAATAACTGCTAGGCAAAATGAAGACAAACAACAATTCATAAAGTGAATTTGGGCAACACCTCATTTCCCATGTGCTATATTCCTGCCTTCGTCAAAGAGATGTTAACATAAAAAAACTTGCTTATCAAAGGCAAATATAGGATGTGCTTATATCTTGATCAGCATAATCATAACCCTCTTTAATTATCTGAAAAAACAGCAGTATCAATTTCCAACCTTAATTCCAAAGACATATATATTAAATCAAGTGCTTAAATGGCATAGAATAATTTTGGGAAAAAGAGAGTTTGTTCCTTACATTCTAGTTCTATAAAGAAGACATATGCAAGCCAATAAAAATAAAGTAATACATATATCAAATTTTATACATGGTGTATTTTTTTATGTAATTTACACAAGGTACTCTTGTTAATATTTACCTGTCACAGAAGATTTAAATAGTTCAATTTTATCTATCAGTCTTGCATCTCTAATATTTGAGTAGGCTCCTTGTAACTGTGAATCACTTATATCCGATCCGAAATAACACACATTCTGTAGAGGAAACAAACAATTATATTAAGATAGAATCAAATTGATAGAAGTTAAAAAGCCTTTGATCTGCCCCTCCTCCTTTTAACAGCCTTCTGATCTGAAGTCAGAGAAACCTGTCACCACTCATAAAATACAATATTTCCTTAAAGGAAATTTAATTTCCTTAATTTATTCCTTAAATAGATCACCGACAGGGAGGAAATCTAAGCTGGAAAAGACACAGGAACTTAGCACCTCAGCCTGGCCAGGAAGATCTCTGCTGATAAAGAATATAACAATATTTTCTCTAGCCATAAAAGCTATATTTCTTGCTTTCTCGTGGTCATTTAAAACACATTTCACTCACACGAAAAGCTATAAAATGTATGTAAATAACCTTGTAATTTACAAAAAAAATGTAAATAACCTTGCTGATATGCTAGTATGCTGTCTCAGATACAAGCTTTGTACTGTTTCTGACCCAAATAAAATAAGGAAACTTCTTCCCAAGCAACTGCTTTTTGGGAGTTAAAGTAACCCAGGGAGATTTTCACAACAAAAACACACAAATCTCCAAGGAAATGGAATCTGATGACACAGGCTGCATGAAATAAAAGCTTTTAATGTTTGCTTTTCATAGTATCAGTGAAATCAGAGATAAGAAGAACCATAAATTGGAAATGGTCAAAGTCATGAATTCATTGTTTTTCTGCGAAATATCTCAAAAACTGAAAAAATGATTAATCTGGTTCAAAATGATTATATCTGATTAAAAAAATGACAGCATTTTTTACTTAAAAAAATAATGTTAAGTCAACTTATTCATCCATGCTTATCTGTAGATAATAATATAAATATAACAGAAAGTAAAACACAAACTACATTGCTCAAAAAAATAAAGGGAACACTTAAACAACACAATGTAACTCCAAGTCAATCACACTTCTGTGAAATCAAACTGTCCACTTAGGTAGCAACACTGATTGACAATCCATTTCACATGCTGTTATGCAAATGGAATAGACAACAAGTGGAAAGTATAGGCAGGTAGCAAGACACCCCCAATAAAGGAGTGGTTCTGCAGGTGGTGACCACAGACCACTTCTCAGTTCCTATGCTTCTGGCTGATGGTTGGGTCACTTTTGAATGCTGGTGGTGTTTTCACTCTAGTGGTAGCATGAGACGGAGTCTACAACCCACACAAGTGACTCAGGTAGTGCAGCTCATCCAGGATGGCACATCAATGCGAGCTGTGGCAAGAAGGTTTGCTATGTCTGTCAGCATAGTGTCCAGAGCATGGAGGCGTTGCCAGGACACAGGCCAGTACATCAGGAGACATGGAGGAGGCCATAGGAAGGCAACAACCCAGCATCAGGACCGCTACCTACGCCTTTGTGCAAGGAGGGACAGGAAGAGCCCTGCCAGAGCCCTGCAAAAGGACCTCCAGCGGGCAACAAATGTGCATGTGGCTGCTCACATGGTCAGAAACAGACTCCATGAGGGTGGTATGAGGGCCTGACGTCCACAGGTGGGGGTTGTGCTTACAGCCCAACATTGTGCAGGACGTTTGGCATTTGTCAGAGAACACCAAGATTGGCAAATTCACCACTGGCGCCCTGTGCTCTTCACTGATGGAAGCAGGTTCACACTGAGCACATGTAACAGACATGACAGGGTCTGGAGACACTGTGGAGAACATTCTGCTGCCTGCAACATCCTCCAGCATGACCAGTTTGGCAGTGAGTCAGCAATGGTGTGGGGTGGCATTTCTTTAGGGGGCTGCACAGCCTTCCATGTGCTCGCCAGAGGTAGCCTGACTACCATTAGATACCTCAATGCTAGACTTCACGTGGCTGGAGTGTGTCAGCAGTTCCTGCAAGACGAAGGCATTGATGCTATGGACTGGCCCGCCCTTTCCCCAGACCTGAATCCAATTGAGCACATCTGGGACATCATGTCTTGCTCCATCCACCAACACCACATTGCACTACAGACCGTCCAGGAGTTGGGGGATGCTTTAGTCCAGGTGTGGGAGGAGATCCCTCAGGAGACCATCCGCCAACTCATCAGGAGCATGCCCAGGGGTTGTAGGGAGGTCATACAGGCACATGGAGGCCACACACACTACTGAGCCTCATTTTGACTTGTTTTAAGGACATTACATCATCAAAGTTGGATCAGCCTGTAGTGTTTTTTTCTACTTTATTGAGTGTATAAACACTCAAATCTGGAGTTGGAGGTCTCCAAATCCAGACCTCCATGGGTTGCTCAATTTGATTTCCATTGATAATTTTTGTGTGATTTTGTTATCAGCA
Organism: Laticauda colubrina; assembly: GCA_015471245.1. Classification (NCBI taxonomy): domain Eukaryota; kingdom Metazoa; phylum Chordata; class Lepidosauria; order Squamata; family Elapidae; genus Laticauda; species Laticauda colubrina. The sequence continues at coordinate 53,542,368 of BLBF01000018.1, read as the reverse complement.
CATTCAACTATGTAATGAACAAAGTTTTTAATAAGAATATTTCATTCATTCAGATCTAGGATGTCTTATTTTTGTGTTCCCTTTATTTTTTTGAGCAGTGTACTAAACAGCTATTTTTGCTACTGCAGAATTTTGTAGTTAGAATGTTAGCTGATTTGAATATGTGGGATCACATTCTGAATAAAATTTTAACAGCTGCTCATTCACCTCTGAGCATGACTGTAATTAATGATTCATATCTTTATATTCAAAGTATCTTAAATCCTAAAGATCTTGAGAGTATTCCCCCTATTAGTTCACCTGTGCATTAACATAATTGGACAAGGATCTTCTCTTAGTACCTTTGTAAGAGAAGTGTAGAATGAAGGCATTCTTTGGTGACATTGCAGTTCTCAAATGTTCCCCTGAAGGGATATTTGTCTTATGCCATTATAACTATTTTAAAGATGTTAAATAAAACTGTAATTTGCTTAATTGTTTTAAATGCATAGCAATAAAGTTATATACTGGTTGTTAGGGATAACATTGTTCACCCTAACTGTTTTAGGTGAAATACTA
>BLBF01000018.1:53508448-53541800 GCA_015471245.1 Laticauda colubrina | reverse complement strand
CATTCTGTTTAGCTTGTCTCCCTAACCCTGGTTGGGGAACCCAGGCTTAACAAACTACAATTAATTAGTCAATTAAATTATTTTCAATTTCATCTCAAATGTATTTGGCTATAATTTTTTCATTAAAACTCACAAGGATATTATTTTGATTCGCTAAAAATTAAGATAACAATACTACCAAATATAAGTGATAAGTATTCACAGCAATAATCATATTACTATGCTATTTTATATACATCACTGCTTTTTTCACATATTGACAATTGTCCTCACTTCTACCAATCTATATGCTTAAAGGTAAATGAACAAAACATCACATGCCCTAGGGAAATATAAACGTACAAACATTTCAAGTACCATGTTCCAAATTATTTATACTTTTATATGACAGAGAATGTTAAAGGTTTACCACTTTAAACATTTAATTATTACAATAAATTATTACTTATCAATTTATTTCAAGATCAACAATATGAGAACAAAAACTATTCCATCCATTTTTTTTGGAGGAGCATGTTTTCTATTAGAAAAGTAAATATTTATCGAGAAATAAGGAATAATAATTTATAATGTCATCTACCTGAAAAGAGGGATCCCAATCACAGAATAAACATCATTTAGATGCACAAAAATCTGTAAGAGAATGAATATTTACAATATTTACTTGCAAATCGACAAATTAATAGCTGATATCTCAGTCACTTTCTCAAGGATGTATTTATTTATTCTAAAAAGCAATCTCATCCTTAAATGTATGTAAGATATCTATCTGAAGTGTAATAAAGGGGTACTGTATAAGACATAGTACAAAACTGATTCTTCTGCTTTTCCATCAGGGCAAACACAAGTGATAGAAGAAGAAAAGAAAAATGTACAAAACCCCAACTTCATACTGGCCAAATATTTTCAGCTAAAGTGGCATAAACTTTCTACTAGTGATATTGTAAACCATTTACAAATCTTGTTGCACATGCAGGATATCCTCCACCAGAATTCAGGAGAGTGAAAGTAAGTACAATGAAAATGATAGATCCTACAGGAAATGTGGAAGCATTACCTGGATTTTATCTTTAAGGTTTGCCACTTTTCAAATTCTTTCTATATCCCATATTTTTATAACACTGTTTACTTTGTGTCTTTTATCTGTTTTTAGATTTCTGTATTTTTTTTCAGATTTCAGTCATGATTAAGTTCAAAGGTTCTGACAGACAACTTGCTCCACTATGACTGTTTGTCGTTTAATAAGTTCACAATGAAACAATACAACAATACCTCAGTCTCTTAAGCCAGTTGGAAGTCAAGAACTTATAGAAGTCAAAATATAAGGAAGCTAAATTCTACAAGCGTAACATATTTCATTTTTATTAACAAGAATACACATTAAAAATGTCCTCCAGTCATATTTCAGAGATCATTTGATATCTGAAGAAGGCAAAGCCCAAAGCTTCCAACAATTTAGCTTAAGTTGGATTATTACCTCTAAGTCGGGATTTCTAAGATCTGCTTTCCATCCAAAATTTTTCATAAGAGCTATTCCAATAATTTTCCCCAGTTCCTGAAAAAATAATCACAAATCAGACATGAGAATTATTTGGGTAGGTTGCATATTATATAGATTCTTAGAAAACAGCAAGCAAAACAGTTATGCTGAATACTATAGAAGCCATAAGACATATTTTACACCCCTACCTTATGTATGTTTACTGCAATCAGGCCATACAAGTTCAAATATGCTTATTTTAGTCTGTCTTGTTATGCAATGACTTGAAAAAAAGCTCCAAGAACAGAATAAAACATCTAGCAAATTATTTTTATTGTATGCATATATATGCATGCACATTACAACACACACATACATACACACACAGTAAGGAAACTAAGCTTTCAAAATGACAGTACTAAAATTTAATTTGTTCTCCATGTCCTTGACAATTAAGAGGAATTCCAAAAGACAGCATACAAGAGTGAAGTTACAACTGCTTAGCTTTAACAAAATATCCCAATTCGTTTCCCCACCTTCAAACAGTGCTATTTTTTTCTATGTTGATGTCACTCACTAAATGCAATTATGGAATTGAACATAAAGAGTAAATTAAATATCCTTTCTGACAGTTCCAGAATAATCTGGACAGACAGTAGAATTATTAAGAAAATTTACTGTTTTGCTAGCCATTTTCAAATGGATATACAAGTAGTCCTCATTTACCGGCCTCTTGTTCAGCTACTTTTGAAGTTATCACAGCACTAAAAAGAGAGATTTAAAACTGGTCTTCAAAGTTGTGGCCATTGCAGTATCCCCTTGGTCATATGATCCTGATTCGGTTGCTTGTCCACCATGATACATTTACAAGTGTTGCAGCATCCCATGGTAATGATTATCATTTACATTCTTCAGTTAGCTTCAAGACAAGTAGTCAATGGGAAAGCCAGCAGGAAGTTGCAAGTGACAGTCATGTTTCACTATATGATTGTGTCACTTGGTGATACAGCTGCTGGTCCTAATTGTGTTGGTAAGGTGGTTTTATTTTTTTTAATGTTATTTTGAATGTAATGTACTTTTTCATGCAATAGAATATGAAAAAAAATCCCTGTAAACTGTATGTACAATGAGTTGGCATTGTGCAGTTGAATATACTCCTAAACACAATAGTAGCTGTAAGACTTGCCACAGATATAATTGCAGAGAGGAAATTAACATTGCGAATTCGCATGTTTAAAAAGAATAAAATCTGGAAAATACAGCACATCATGGATACTTTTTGTGTCATTCCCCTGTTGGAGTCTGACTCCTAGGGAGCAATGAAATAGCTGACAGGGAGTGAAAGTGTGGTTCTGGTGGTTGTGGAGGAAACTGGGGAAGGGCACAGGCCAGATGGGCATTCAAAGGAAGACCCAGGCCCATCCCCTCTTCATCCTAGGGCATGCAGGGAGGAGTAGATAAGGGAGAAATGTGTGTGGTGTGGTCGGAGGAAGAGGCCCTGATTCCCTTCATGGGCTGCAGCTGGGAGGACTGGTTAAAAGGACCAACTGCGCATAGCAAAGTTGCTGGAAGCAAAGCGTGCATTCTTGTTGGAACTTATCTGTGTTTTGGCTTCCTCCCAACTGTGGTTGCTGCGTTATCTGGTAAAAATCTGCAATTAATCATCCTTACCTGTAATAATAGTAATTCCTTCAGTGTGGTTTGTTAGGTTTTTTATTTCAAATTAACTTTACTTTGGGTGCGGACTGCATTTACTCCCTCCATAAACTTTTTTCTTTAAGAGTTTGATATCCTGCCAAGGATAATTGGACATTGGGGCCAAGTTGGAGGCATAAAAAGGATTTTCTTCTATTTTTGTGACTTAGTTATTTTTGTGTCACACCCCGGATCATCACATTTTGTCCAATAGAAGTGTAAGAGATTTATTTAGATTCTTAATACATCAATTTGTTCTCTACATATTATCCTTAAGTTTTCATGAAGCTTAGTAGCTCCTGAGCTTTCAAATGAATAATCTTTTACATACCTGTGGAGTAAATAATTTTGCAAGTATTCCACTGCAACGACATGATACTCTGAAACTAAAATAACTATTGCAAACAATAGTTTTGTCTTGAATGAGTTCAGGAGTGTTTTCTAGAAAAAGTCTGCCCTGAGGCAATAAAATGTCTTTACAAACATCATGTGTATCACATTTTTGCTGATCTTCAATTTGATTTTTAATAGTATCTTTCTCTAATATTATTTGCATTTTTTGCTTTTCATTTTCAGTATGTTTTTCCTCTTCCAATTTCTGTTTTTTGGAATCTGGGTATTCTTGGCACAAGTTTAGTTGCTTTGCCGACTGATCATAAAGACTTCTCCAGACAGCAGTTGTATCCAGCCAACATCTGCGATTCTCATTTACAAGTTTTTGAACATCCTGGATTATTCTTCCTGAAATAAAATAGTGAATTATTAGTCCATACATTTCATCATATCATTTAACATCTAAAAACAAAAGACAAGATTTCCTATTAGATTTCATACTTTCAATGCTCCAGTTATGTAACAAGCCAACTTCTTCCTTTGTTGATTTGGTAAATTTATTGGCATGCCTTTATGCTTCCTAATTAAAACAACAACAAAAGCTTTCAGATCAGTTTAATCTATAATCCAGAGCAAATTGAATGAGAATAAGTTCCCCATGAATTAGAATGATTACTTAATTCTAAAATGCTACTGGATGCTAAAGTTGAAAAAAATTGGTATTAATCTCTTAACACAAGAACATAGAAGAGTTACCTTTATTCCCATGGAAGGAAAGTGGAGGATGTTTCTTTAGCAGCAAAAATAATCTTTCAGCTGACTTTAGTTTCTTCAACATACTCAGCTCAAGATTGGTATTGAAGAAAACTTTTCCCGATGTATATTCTACCTTGAAAGAGAATGCATAACAATAAATAAAACTGGATATATATTTGAAAGTTATTTTTTTTAAAATATCATCCTTATTAATGGATTAATACAAGCAACTGACCTTGTTTATAAAATGCACTGGGTACTATGAAAAAAAGCAATGAGGGATGCTCGTGTTTGCGTGATTTCATTTATCCATTGAGAGAGATATTGGAGTCTTAGTAGACAATCACTTAAATATTAGCCAACAGTGTGCTGCAGCTGCCAAAAAAGCCAACACAGTTCTAGGCTGCATAAACAGAGGAATAGAACCAAGATCACATGAAGTGTTAATACCACTTTATAGTGCCTTGCTAAGATCACACTTGGAATATTGATTCCAGTTTTGGTCGTCACGATGTAAAAAAGATATTGAGACTCTAGAAAGAGTGCAGAGAAGAGCAGCAAAGATGATTAGGGGGCTGGAGGCTAACACATATAAAGAACGGTTGCAAGAATTGGATTTGTCTAGTCTAGTGAAAAGAAGAACTGGGGTGACATAATAGCAGTGTTCCAATATGTCTATGGAGATTCTCAGTTATCAGATAATGACTTTCCCAAAGGTGCTTTTTCTGGAGGCAGCTGGACTTTCTGGTTCTTCTTTGAAGACATTTTGCTTCTCATCCAAGAAGCTTCTTCAGCTCTGTTGAATTATCTGACATTGAGTGCTGGCACAATCCAAAGCAACACCCTTGCTGTGAGATTAAGGGCTCACATTATGGAATGTTCTGGTTGAAGAAATCCCTACAGTTTTTGAATTTCTGTATAATATTCCCTATGGAGTAAAACTGTTGTTACACAGCAGAACTTAGTTCTGAACTTACATGCATCGCAGAACTGAACGATTCACAAAGCTCTAAGTCATGCCCTTAGCAAATTGCTAAATTTAATAAAAACATTTTTATGATCACTTGCTACAGATTGGCTTATTTTTTCAATCATCCTGTGATAACTCCCATAATATGGGAAATTAAAAGGTAAATAATTTTTCCTACTGACAATTATTCTAAACTTTGTGTAAGACTTAGACAATAAACCAAGGAATGCTGATCATTAACATAGATTTTATACTACAAAGCTGAAATCATCTTTTGGATCCAGGCAAAAAAAAAAAATCAGCATGTATAATTATCATATAGATGCACAGTTTCACATACAAGAGACAAATCTTCATCCCTGAAAGCAACAATACTTCTCACTGAACTAATAAAAAATCTGCAGTTTACCTGTACAAACATCACAGACCACCTTGTTTTATTGTCATTTATTCCAGCAAAAAATTCTTGCCCTTTCAATAACTGCAATGCATCCAGGTATTCCAGGTTGCCTACTATAAAGGAATATCTAAATTCCTTTCCCTGACATCTGCCATTTAATGATTAAAAGCTCAGAAACTCATGATTTTAGAACCCAAAATTTGTACATGTAGACTGGTAATGTACATGATTATAAATACGGCCTAAATGTCACAAGCAGTTAAAAATGGAATTTCTAACACCAGACTGAAGTGAGCTGTGGTAAGTTGTGATGCAAGCTACGGGAGGTGCATTCAAGTTCAAACATACAAACAGGCAGTCCTTGACTTACAACAGTTCGCTTAATGACTGTTCACAATTGCAGTGAAAAAAGTTACTTGGGACCATTTTTTCACACTTACGACCATTGTAGCATCTCCATGGTCATGGATTTATATTTGGATACTTGACAACTGACTCCCTTTTATGAAGGTTGTAATGTCCCAGGGCCACATGATTCCTTTTTGTGACCTTCTGATAAGCAAAGTCAATGGGGAAGCGAGTCACTTAACAACCGTGTTACCAATTTAACCACTGCAGTGATTCACTGAACAAATGTGGCAAGAAAAGTCATAAAATGGGGCAAAATTCACCAAACATGTTTTTCACTTTGCAACAGAAATGCTGGGCTCAATTGTGATCGTAAGTTGAGGAGTACCTGTAGTCAGTCATTCAAACATAGTCGCGACACGACAATCGCACGGGGAGGCCAAAACCGCGCGGTGGGACTTTTGAATAAACATGGCTAACTGCAGGAAATGGTTTTCCGAAGTTGCGAGCGTACAAACGAGCAATTAGCCCAGCCTTCACTTCAACCCAAGACCGCTACCGCTGCCTGCCTTTCCGTATAGTTTCTGCGGCGAGGAAAGCAAGCTTGTAAGCCGTTATTTTATCGAGCGAGCCCGGCGCGGCCTAAGGAGTTCGGAGCCGCCTCACCTCAGTGGCGCCCAAACGAGCCTGCACTTCTTCGATGAGGAAGGGCTCCATCCCGCGGCCCGCAGTGCAAAAATAGCGGCTGCAGCGGCCAGCTTCCTTCGGCCTCTCCCGTTTTCCTCCGTCAGCCATTGCGACCTTGTTGCGGGAAACAGCTGGTATCAAGTCCCCCCCGGACGTCGACGCTGCCTCCGCTTTCCTCTCTGATCGCGGAGGGAGAGGCCGCTGAGAAGTTTGCCTCCTGTAGGCGAAGGCGCAGCTTCCCTGGTGCTTTTGGTGCCGGGCCACCCCCCCCCCCCACACACTTTCCAATGGAGGGCGCCAAACTGCATTTTGGAGATCCTGTTCTCAGCTTTTACCATGCGAAACCTAATCCCTTTTTCAAAAATATAAAGTAAGTCGTCCTCACTTCAATAGCATAGCAGCATTATAGGCGAACTGCGACCTTTCCCGTCAGGAAACAAAAATCAGGAGGAGAGGTGAGGTGTGAGTTTTACACTGGGTTGTTGGTTTCTTTAGCACTAGGGAGAATATTTTTGGAATAAATCAGACCATTTTGGAAAAATCATTCCACCAGTGGTGGATTAAGGCTCAGTGACAAATCTTGGTGCTCCTCCTTTATAAATACTGTACAAACAAAGCCAAGCTTAGACTACCTAAAAGTTTTTGCGGTGTTCCCTTTGGGCCTGGTGCCCTAAGCACTTGCTTAAGGCTAGGTCACACTGGCCGATGGATGCAAAATGTATGTAAAAAGGACACAGCAGACAAGCAAATTTTCCATCCGTTGTTATCCGCTCTCAAAAGTGCCCCAAATTTGCATAAACAGCGGACAACAACGGAAAGGAACGGACGTGGGGAGGATGTAGCGGGGATGTAAAGCGGATGTTCGTAGGAAGCCTAGCGGATGAAAGCGGATGGAAGCGGATGACACATCCGCAGGGCTTCCGGGGGAGAACAGCGAAGCGGATGCGTAGCGGAAGGAGCGGATGCGTTGCGGATGACGCGGATGCATCACGGATGCCTATAGGATGCATAGCGGATGTGTAGCGGATGCAAAGCGTTCATTGCGCATGCGGGGAGGATGAATTGCGTAACCTCTGCGGATATAAAAGGATGCAGCTTGCAAGCAGGTCACCATTCAGAGGAAAGACCTGCTGCCAGAGACATCTTGAGAGAACACCATGGGGAAGAAGAGGAAGCCTGTGCCTACTGCCAGCCCTGGCAAGAAGGACAGAACCACCATCCCACCCCCTGGCGCTGACTCTGAAGCTGCTGGTTCTTCTTCTGCTGCTGCTCCTAGTGTTGCTGCTGCTGGTGGACCAGCCCCAAGGCCCACAAAGCCCTGCTGCTGAAGGCTCTGAAGCCCCTGCCAGAGGGAGGAAGAGGCAAGGCAAGGTGAAGGGGGAGAGGAAACAGTACTCCATTTCCGAGGACCATGAGGAGGAGGTGCTGGAATGGCTGAGGGAGAACGAGTACCTATGGAGGAAGGGCCACAGGCTCTATCACAACACCAAGCGGAAGCAGGCAGCATGGAGAGAGAAGACAGAGAGCCTGGGCTACACTTCAGATGTCCTCCTGGGGTGGTGGAAGCATATGCACACCTGGTATGGCAAGCTGAACCTGAAGAAATCTGGCCAGGCCGCTGTCAAGCTCACTGACCAGGAGACCTATGTCATGGCCAGGTGCAACTTCCTAGAGGGTGAGATCCGCCACCGAGGAGCAGCCCCTCTGTCAACCCTCTCCCTCAGACAGCCCACAGAGAGCCACTCCTCTTCCAGCCAGGAGACAGCTACAGTGCCCAGGCAGGTGTCTTTGAAGGGGCCCACGACAGAGACCCCCCCGACAGCTGCACTCCCCATGCCAGAGGACGTGGAGGATCCCCTGTCTCAGATGGAGCAAGAAGAAGCAGCAGCCAGAGACCAAGCCACCCCCACCCCCAGCTCCACCTCCACAAAAAGCAGGCAGAGAGGCAGACTGGAGGGACAGAGCCAAACTGTCCTCTTGGAGATCAGGGACACAATAAAAGCCAGCACAGATCTCCTCTCCCAGCTGGTCCACTTTGACATACCATCCTCTAACCGCAAGCCCTTCATCACGTATGTGAGCCAGACCCTCATGGACATGCCCGAGGCCCAGTACCAGGCGATGAAGGAGAGGATCACAGCTCTTCTGCACCATCCTCCAGGCCCAGCTGAACCTGCTCCTACCCACTCCAGGTCTGCTCCTCCACCCCAGGCAATGTCACAGCCCTTCCAAGGATTTCAGCAGCCCCTCGCCTACCAAGCCTACCACTAACAGGACTTCCCACAGCAGAGGCAGCCCTTCCCAGTCCAGACCCAGGTTCCTCGGACGCCACAGACCCCACAGACGCCTCACCTGACCCAGCTGCAGACCAGACAGCCCCACTACACTCCTCCTTCCTCCATCCCACAGCCAAGCCCTACCTCAGAACATCTGTCTTCAGTCTTGGACCTCACATCCCAGGTCCTTGAGGAAGTGCCTCTCAACCTCATGGGACAGAGTCAGCTCTCTGAGAGCTTCCTGCACACACCATCTCCTGTTGTACTCTCGGGGCCAGGCACCCCAATGGCGCCTCAGACCAGCACTCCAGCAACATCCATCTCCACAGTCCCTGGCTCCTTTACATCTGAGACCATGGGCACGCCTCAGAGTGACTGAGAAGAGTGCCAGAGACTGAGTTGTTACCTGCTCACATTATCTTTGCTTAAGACACTTTACTTTGGTCATTTTGCTTTTTAATGAAGTCAAACAGTTTGTTATTAATAAAGGTTATCTTTGCTTCATACACTTGGTTCATTTTTTTTACTTAATAAAGTGTTGGAGAAAACTTTGAAAAAAGGGTTAAGCCTTTTCATGCTTGTGGGATTGGTAAGGATAGCTGTGGGATGGATAGCTGTGGGATGGGTAAGGATAGTTGTGGGATAGATAAACCTCCAGTGCAAGCATAGTGGGACTGTATGGTCCACCCTCCCAGCTACCACACATATGGCCCTTTATTATCAATAACAATTTAATCATTGATCCACACATTTCAACATAAACAAAACTCTTTATTAATGCCCTATTCATTGTTAGGCCACTCAACATACATGGCAGAATCTCATCAGTGTGATGAGACAGGCTGAAGGAAGCATCCATTAAGCATCTACCATCCTGTCTTGCCACTCCACTGCTCCAGCTGGGGAGTTGCACCAGTGTTTCAGGAGGTTGCGCTGCTTCTTCCCTTCACGTGAAGCTCTCTTGGGGCCTTGCACATCCACAGTGTCTTATCAGGTTTTGTCCTTGCCTCCATTCACGAGGCTCCATGTCCCCATTGCCTTGTTGGCAGTCCACAAGCCTGTTCTGCAACACTGGGTAGCAGGTGCGCATGAGATTGTGCAGGATGCAGCAAGCTTCCACGATGCTCCTCACAGTCTGTGGGTGATGCTGCATGGTGGTGAGAAGTACCTGGAACCTGTTGGCCAGGATGCCAAAGGCGTTCACCACCCGTCTTGCCCTGGACAGCCTGTAGTTGGAGATCCTCTCTTCACGGGTGAGGTATCTGGAAGTGTAGGACTTCATGAGGTAGGTTCTGAGGGAGAAGGCATCATCACCCACGATGAAGTAAGGCACATCTTGTGTGTCGTTGGGTAGGGGGTCTGGATCTGGGAAACCCATGATGAGGTTGCATTCCAGCCCACCCTTCAGGTCACTGGCGTTATATATCTGGGCATCTGAAGCTGACCCGTTGCCTGAAGCATCAATGTACATGAACTTGTAGTCAGCATCAACCATGGCAAAGAGGATGATACTGAAGAAGCCCTTGTAGTTGAAATAATTGGACCCTGAGTTGGCTGGAGATTTACAGGCCACCTGCTTCCCATCTATGGCTCCAACGGTGTGGGGAAAGTTCCACCTCTGATACCACTGCTCTGCAACTTTCTTCCAGCCTTCTTTAGTGGTGGGACACTGGAGGAGCTCCTCCACATATTCTTCGATGATGGCTTGCACCACTTCTCTGACCACAATGCTGATGGTGTTGTGTGGCACCCTCCAGGCATACTGCATGTTTCTGCACGTGGTCCCAGAGGCCAGGTGGCGCAGAGTCAGTGCCACCTTCAGTCCAGGGTCCAGGCTGGGACGGAAATTGGTGCTTGGCTTGGTCAACCTGGGTCACAGACGCTCCACAACTTCGTCAAACATGGCTGGTGGCACGAGGGTCTCCATTCCTCAGCTCCACCATCAGTTTGTCATAGAGTCCAAACTCCACTCTTCCCCCGATCCATCTTCGGACCCAGACAGCTCTTGGACGTCTCCTCCTTGCGTAGAAAAGGTGAAACAGTCTGAAGAGGGCTTGGTTCTGGTGTTGAATGATGGTGGCTATCAAAAGGAGTGTGCGATGATCCATGGTGGAGATCAATGGATGATGTGGAAGAGCATGAGCAAGGCTGAAGAGGTCTGCACAACACGGCTGCTGGACTGATAGTGAGATCCAGGTGATTTCCTCCCCCTTTTTATAGGAAATGTCGGTTTTCCACTAGGTGTCCTTCCACATATTCTAGACATCCTCCAGACATCCTAAATATCCGAGATACGTCCCATATACGAATGTTTTGTTCGTTTTATTGCTTTATATCCGAGCTGCATCCGCTTTCATCCTTTCTATGTCCGTGTTACTAACGCTGTGTGGACGTTCCGCGTACCTTTCGCTTCCTCCTTCTTTCCGCTTTCCACTGGAGCGGATGTGAGTTGCGCAGATGGCCAGAGGAGGCCGAGAGGATACATCGGATGTGTAACAGATGACAACGGATGTAGAACGTTTGTTGGCCGTATGTGTCGCAGATGTAGATCGTACGTGTTGGAAAATTCATCTGCTCAAAAAGTTTTGTGCAGCTGAAAACTTTTTGAGCAGATGAAATAGCAGTAGATGGATGTTTTACGGATAGAGCATATGAAAGACATACGCAGTGAGTACACAATGGATGCATCGCGTTTTCCAACGGATGGCAAGCTTTTTTGTCCGTTTTACATCCTCTTTGCATCTGTTGGTACAGTGTGACATGGGCTTTAGTCTGCTTAATGGTTAATACACCAATCTGGTGAGAAGCATTTTGCAACTCATATTGTATCAAATACATCCCAAGGAAATGAAAATTCCCTCATGTAGGGGCACCTCAAAGTTATATTTTGATCCAATGCTTTTCAGTATCTTCAAAAATGAGTTAGATGAGGGGATAGAAGGGGAACCCATCAATGTTGTTGATGATACTTAGCTGGGGGGAATTGTGAATGGTTTGGAACATAGGTTCAAGTTTCAGAAGGTTCTTGATAGACTTGAACATTGGGCCCTATCCAACAAGATGCAGTTCAGCAGTGAGAAAAATAAGATCCTGCACATAGGCAAGAAAAACCAAATGTACAGGAACAGGATATGATACCTGGCTCAACAGTAGTATGTGAGAGGGATCTAGGAATCTTAGTGGACTATCACTTAAATATGAGCTAGGAGTGTGCTGAGCTCCCAAAGAGCCAATGTTGTCTTACAAGTAAAACTCGAAAAATTAGAATATCATACAAAAGTTCATTTATTTCAGTAATGCAATTTAAAAGGTGAAACTAATATATGAGATAGACTCATTACATGCAAAGCAAGATAGTTCAAGCCATGATTTGTCATAATTGAGATGATTATGGCTTACAGTTCATGAAAACCCCAAATCCACAATCTCAGAAAATTAGAATATTACATGCAATCAATAAAACAAGGATTGTATATAGAACAATATCGGACCTCTGAAAAGTATAAGCATGCATATGTACTCAGTACTTAGTTTGGGCCCCTTTTGCAGCAATTATTGCCTCAATGCGGCATGGCATGGAAGCTGTCAGCCTGTGGCACTGCTGAAGTGTTATGGAAGACCAGGATGCTTCAATAGCGGCCTTCAGCTCTTCTGCATTGTTCAGTCTTGTGTCTCTCATCTTTCTCTTGGCAATGTTCCATAGATTCTCTATTGGGGTTCAGGTCAGACAAGTTTGCAGGCCAATCAAGCACAGTAATCCCATGGTCATTGAACCAGGTTTTGGTGCTTTTGGCAGTGTGGGCAGGTGCCAAGTCCTGCTGGAAAATGAAGTCAGCATCCCCATTCAGCTTGTCTGCGGAAGGAAGCATGAAGTGCTCCAAAATCTCCTGGTAGACGGCTGCGTTGACCCTGGACTTAATGAAGCACAGCGGACCAACACCAGCAGATGACATGGCTCCCCAAATCAACACAGACTGTAGAAGCTTCACTCTGGACTTCAAGCATCTTGCAGTGTGTGCCTCTCCATTCTTCCTCCAGACTCTGGGTCCTTGGTTTGCAAATGAGATGCCAAAGTTGCTCTCATCAGAAAAGAGGACTTTGGACCACTGAGCAACAGACCACTTCTGTTTTTCTTTAGCCCAGGTAAGACACTTCTGACGTTGTTTGTTGTTCAGGAGCGGTTTGACAAGAGGAATACGACATTTGAAGCCCATGTCCAGGATCTGTCTGTGTGCAGTGGCTCTTGATGCACTGACTCCAGCCTCAGTCCATTCCTTGTGAAAGTCTCCAACACTTTTGAATGGCCTTTTCCTGATAATCCTCTCCAGGCTGCTGCTTGTGCACCTTTTTCTTCCACACTTTTTCCTTCCTCATAACTTTCTATTAATGTGCTTTGTGAACATCCAACTTCTTTTGCAATTACCTTTTGAGGCTTTCTCTCCTTATGGAAGGTGTCAATGATGGTTTTCTATACAACTGTCAGGTCAGCAGTCTTTCCCATGATTGTGCTTCCTACTGAACCAGACTGAGAGACCATTTAAAGGCTCAGTAACCCTTTGCAGGTGTTATGGCTTAATTAGATGATTAGAGTGGGACACTTTGAGCCTAGAATATTGATCCTTTTCATAATATCTAATTTTCTGAGATTGTGGATTTGGGGTTTTCATGAGCTATAAGCCATAATCATCTCAATTATGACAAATCATGGCTTGAACTATCTTGCTTTGCATGTAATGAATCTATCTCATATATTAGGTTCACTTTTTAAGTTGCATTACTGAAATAAATGAACTTTTGCACGATATTCTAATTTTTTGAGTTTCACCTGTATACTAGCATCAAGATCTTACATAAGAAATGATAGAGTCAAGAATGAATGGAGATTGAGCGAATATGGATTGAATATAAACCTGAATTGTCAGTTTTGAAAGAACTATTTTGAAATGGTTTGGTCATAGTACAGACTGAATGCAGATTGTATTATAACTGAGAGAAGTTATAATACCACAAAAAATTGTGGTTAGATTTGTTCTCACTGATAGGAAATGTCCTAACAGAAATTTCCTGATAGATGTTGTTGAGAACCTCAAAAAGAAATTTAAGGAACAAAAGGAACTTTGAATCTGTGGAGGTGGTAGAAGCAAACATGGCTTGCAAGTATAAAAAGACTTAGAAGGATACAGTGAATAACTTGGTGTATATACATTTAGAAGGATTTTTTTTCCTCTTCTTGCTTTATGGGGCAATTCCTTTCAATTCCTGTTCATACTTTTATGTACTTTACACAAAAGTTGCTTACTTCAACACTTCTGGTTTGCAGGGCTTTGGCGGCAGCAGGAATCCACAATTGTGCGCGGTTTCTGCTTGCGCTCGCCACTGGAGTTCCCCAAGCCAGCTGGCTTCGGGGCTAAAGCCACCCCATAGAGGTGGCTGAAGATAGGGGAGACCCGGCAGGGTTCAAGAGGAGCCACATCTCCTCTCCCCAGCTGGCTTAACTCTCTTTTCCGAAGGTGGTAAAGAGCGGCGGTCAGAAATGGCCGCCACAAAGAAGCACTCATCCAGAAAAGAATGTGCAGGAGGAAGCTAAGAGGTGAAAGTTTTGGCTGACTGGGATAAGAAGCAACATTCAAGATTTCCTGGAATTTAAATTTTTTTAAAAAATACATCGTTCCCAAAGAAGATCTAGAGGCAGGGAACGAAAGTGAAAAAGGAAAGTTTGTTTTTTCTCACTCTCCTTCCTTACATTGACAGCAGATGAATGACAAATTGGAAAAACCTGCTTTGGCATCAGCAGGTAATTAAACTGGAAAATTAAAGTCAAGGGGACAATAAAGATTTCTGATCACTGAAAAAACTTTTTTTTTCTTTGCTGTAAGTGGGAAGGGAGAGGAAAAGAATAAGAGTAAGATTTGGCTGGAGGAGACTGCTTGGAATCTAAAAGATTAAAACTAAATTGTAACAAGACTTCTAAAAGATACATTCTAATTGGAACTTTATAACTGAATTGCAACCCCAGGAAGAGAAAGTGAAAAAAGAAGAAAGTGTTAAATGAAACAGCTTGTGTGTATTTGGACTATTTAGTGACTGTGGGACTCTTGAAAATTATATTTGAAGGATTAAAAACATTTGAGTGGTTGTTTAAAATTTTTTTACAATGGCATCACTTGTGGATGAACTGAAAATGGAATTCAAAAAAATATAAAGAAGAGGAACAAGAAGGGGAGGGCTCTTTTGGCTCCATTTTTCATTTTTTAGAAATGGCGATTTCTACTTATGAGAAACTACAAGAACAAGAAGATTGGGACAAAGAAGAAGCCATCTTTAATGAACAAATAACTTTATCTGGGGAAGAAAGGGAAAAAGGGGGAAAGAGAATGGAGAATTTAAGACCTAAAAAAGCAACCAGAAAAGGGAAAAATGAGGTGAAAAATAGATATAATGTTAGAAAGCAACAGAAAAGAGGAATACAAAAGAGGGAAATGAAGATGAAGAGACAAGGGGGTAAAAAGGGTAGAGTGGAGAAGCAAGGGAGGAAGGAAGGGAAGAGAAGCTACAAAGGTTTGAAACAAGATGTAAAGAAACAGGACTTATTTAGAGATAATGGGTAAAAATATAACTGAAAAAAAGATTCTGCAAAAGTACATAAGACTGTATTGTTGTCCTTGTATTAGAAATAATGTTAGAAAATTTGGAACAACATGATTATAAAATGGGATAAAATATTGAATGTAATTTAGTGAAAATTTCCTTTTTTTTTTGAACAAAATAAATGAAATGAAATATGAGAGAATTGAATTAAGAAAGAATGGGAACATTTTAATTACATAATGTCTTAAAATATAAGTGAAATGGGGGGGAAGTAACTATGCAAAATTTATAAGTGTTCCCATAGAAGCATGATACTTATTTGAAAAGGAATGTATAAAATGTTTAAGATTTTAATGAATATTAATTTTAATGATAGAGTTCAATTGGTACAGATTGTTGTTTTAATTATATTATATATTTATCTTTTTTTTTTAAAATATAGTGCATAGCTTCAGAATGTACTAAGCAGAATCCGAATGAAAGTTATGTATTATTTTAAGTGTTAAATTTAGGGGAAAGATATAAAGGCGCCATACTCCAATCAGTGATTACAGGAGAAATTTTGTGTTAATGAGAAAAGATAATAGACAGCTGAAACAGGACAGACAAAGGATATAACTATAATGATTTAAATTGAGATGAAATAAATAAAATAGAATTAAGAGAGTGAAAAGAAGGGAGAAGCTATATAGAAAATGTAGAATGGTAATAAGATATGGAATAGTATATAAAAGTGAGCATGAACTTGAATTTATGTCTATACGAAGAGATGTAACCCGGGATCAAGCTGCTTTCAAACAAGATGTTTTATGTTTTTATGTTATGTGTTTTGTTTGTATATGTTTGTCTTTTAAAAATCAATAAAATTTTTGGAAAAAAAAAGTTGCTTACTTCAAAATGGAATAGTAACAGTATGTACTCTATGTAGATTCCAGGTTACTGGCCTTCTTAGTAGATCATCTCTCTGCCCCAGCTTGTGATATGTATTTTTACAAACATTTCCTGATCTCCCTATTAAAGTTTTCCAACAGGCAGCAAGAATTTTTTAAAATTTATATTGCATTATACCTGAATCAGTCTTGTACTAGATGATTTTTATGATTTTATTTCCTTGGCACACTGTTTCATTTGTTTCTAAAGGACCTGTCACATTGGCCGACGGATGCAAAACGTTTGTAAAAAGGACACAGCGGATGAGAAAATGTTCCATCCGTTGTTATCCGCTCTCAAAAGTGCCCCGAATTTGCATAAGCAGAGCAGACAACAACGGAAAGGAACGGACGGGGGGAGGATGTAGCCAGGATGGAAAGCGGATGCTCCACGGAAGCCTAGCGGATGGAAGCGGATGGGAGCAGATGGCACATCCGCAGGGCTTCCGGGGGAGCACAGCGAAGCGGACGTGCAACGGAAAGAGCGGATGCAGAGCGGATGCCGAGCGGCTGAAGCGGATGCAGAGCGGAAGCCTAGCGGATGCCTAGCGGATGCCTAGCGGATGCCTAGCGGATGCAGAGCGTTCACTGCGCATGCGGGGGGGATGCATTGCGTCAGCCCCGTGGATATAAAGGGATGCAGCTCACAAGCAGGTCACCATTCAGAGAAAAGACCTAGTGCCAGACACAGCTCCAGCCAGCCAGCCAGCCAACCAGCAAGCCAACAACCATGGGGAAGAAGAGAAAGCCTGTGGCATCTGCTGCCAGCCCTGGCAAGAGGGACAGGGCCACCATCCCACCCCCTGGTCCTGACTCTGCTTCTGCTGGGGCTTCTGCTGCTGAGGCTGACTCTTCTGGTGCTGGAGCTTCTGCTGACGCTGCTCCTGGTGCTGGGCTTCTGCTGGTGCTTACTCTGCTGGCTCTGCTCCTGGTTCTGGTGCTTCTGCTAGTGCTTACTCTGCTGGCGCTGCTCCTGGTGCTGGTGCTTCTGCTGGTGCTTACTCTGCTGGCGCTGCTCCTGGTCCTGCTGGTCCTGCTGGTGCTCCTGGTCCTGCTGGTGCTGCTGGTGCTGCTGGTGCTTACTCTGCTGCTGCTGATCCTGGTCCTGTTGCTGCTGCTGCTGGTGGTGGTCCTGCTTTTGCTGCTACTGTTGTTGCTGCTGCTGGTGGTGGTGGTGTGGAGGAGCAGCCCCTACAACCTCGAAGCCCCTCTGATGAGGGCCCAGATGGCCCTGCCAGAGGGAGGAAGAGGCATATGCGAGAACGAGAACGGGAGAGAAGGCAGTACTCCATCGAAGAGGAACATGAGAATGAGGTGCTGGAATGGCTGAGGGAGAACGAGTATCTTTGGCGGAAGGGACACAGGCTCTATCGAGACACCAAGAGGAAGCAGGCTGCTTGGAGAGAGAAGGCGGAGAGCCTGGGCTACACTTCAGAGGTGCTCCTCGGCTGGTGGAAGCACATGCACACCTGGTACGGGAAGCTGCACCTCAAGAAATCTGGCTAGGCCACAGTCAAGCTGACGGACCAAGAGACCTACGTTATGGCCAAGTGCAGCTTCTTGGAGGGTGAGATCCACCACCGAGGAGCAGCCCCTCTCACAACCCTCTCTCTCAGGCAGCCTGCAGAGAGCCAGTCCTCTTCTGGTCAAGAGTCAGCTCCTGTGTCCAGGCAGGTATCTGTGGAGCGTGCCATGATGGAGACCCCCCCAACAGCTGAACTACCCATGGCGGAGCACGTGGAGGACCCCCTGATGCAGTGGGAGCAAGGAGAGGGCACTTCCACCAGAGAACAACCCACATCCACCCCCAGCTCCACTTCCACAGAAAGTAGGCAGAGAGGCAGACCGGAGGGACAGAGTCACACTGTCCTGCTGGAGATCAGGGACACCATCAGAAGCAGCGTAGATCCCCTCTCTCAACTGGTACACACCGACGTCCCATCCTCCAACTGCAAGCCCTTCCTCACCTACATCAACCAGACCCTCATGAACATGTCGGAATCACAGTACCAGGTGATAAAGGACAGGATCACCGGTCTTCTTCACAAGCCTCCAGACCCAGCTGAACCTGCTCCCACCCAGTCCAGGCCTGCTCCTCCACCCCAGGTGATGTCACTGCCCTTCCAAGGCTTTCCACAGGCCCTTACCTACCAAGGCTACGGCTACCAGGAGCTCCAGCAGCACAGGCAGCCCTTCCCAGTCCAGGCACAAGTACATCGAACGCCACCGGTGCCACCGATGCCACTGATGCCACCGATGTCACCCACGCCACCGATGCCACTGACTCCACAGATGCCATCCATGCCACAGAAGCCACAGATGCCACAGATGCCACCCACGCCTCACCTCGCTCAGCTGCAGACCAGACATCCTCACTACACTTCTCCTTCCTCCACCCCACAGCCAAGCCCCGCCTCAGAACATCTGTCATCGGTATTGGGGCTGACACCCCATGTCCTAGAGGAAGGGGTTCTCAACACCACAGGACTAAGCCAGTTCTCTGAGAGCTTCCTCCACACACCGTCCCCTGTTGTCTTCTCAGGGCCAGGCACCCCAATGAAGCCTCAGACCAGCACTCCAGTAGCAGCCACCTCCACAGCACCTGTACCCTTCACCCCTGAGACTGGGCACGCCACAGAGTGACCAAGAAGAGTGCCAGAGACTGGGTGGCTACCTGTTGACTTTATCTTTGCTTGGGACACTTGGGTCATTTTGCTTTTACAGCTTGTTATTAATAAAGATTACCTTTGCTTCACACACTTGCTTCATTTATCTTTTTAAATAAAGTCTTGGTGGAAACTTTTAGAAATGGTTTAAGCCTTTTCATGCTTGTGGGATGGGTAAGGATAGCAGTGGGATGGGCAGGGATACCTTTGGGATGGGTAATAGCTGTGGGATGGGCAGGGATACCTTTGGGATGGGTAATAGCTGTGGGATAGATAAACCTCCAGTGCAAGCATAGTGGGACTGTATGGTCCATCCTCCCAGGTGCCACACCTTTGGCCCTTTATTATCAATAACAATGTAATCATTCATCCACACATTTCAACATAAAAACGACTCTTTATTAAATGCCCTGTTCATTGTAGGGCCACTCAACATACATGGTCCAATCTCATCAGTGTGATGAGACAGGCTGAAGGAAGCATCCATTAAACATCTATCATCCTGTCTTGCCACTCCACTGCTTCAGCTGGGGAGTTGCACCAGTGTTTCAGGAGGTTGCGCTGCTTCTTCCCTTCAGATGAAGCTCTCTTGGGGCCTTGCACATCCACAGTATCTATCAGGTTTCGCCCTTGCCTCCATTCACGAGGCTCCATGTCCCCATTGCCTTGTTGGAGGTCCACGAGCCTGTTCTGCAACACTGGGTAGCTAGCGGGTGCGCATGAGATTGTGCAGGATGCAGCAAGCTTCCACGATGCTCCTCACAGTCTGTGGGTGATGCTGCATGGTGGTGAGAAGTACCTGGAACCTGTTGGCCAGGATGCCAAAGGCATTCTCCACCACCCGCCTTGCCCTGGGCAGCCTGTAGTTGAAGATCCTCTCTTCACGGGTGAGGAGTCTGGAAGTGTAGGGCTTCATGAGGTAGGTTCTGAGGGAGAAGGCATCATCCCCCACGATGAAGTAGGGCACATCTTGTGTGTCATTGGGCAGGGGATCTGGATCTGGGAAGCCCATGATGAGGTTGCGTTCCAGCCCCTCCTTGAGGTGACTGGTGTTTTATACCTGGGCATCTGAAGCTGACCCGTTGCCTGAAGCATCGATTTACATGAACTTGTAGTCAGCATCGACCATGGCGAAGAGGATGATGCTGAAGAAGCCCTTGTAGTTGAAATAAGTGGACCCTGACTTGGCTGGAGCTTTGCAGGCCACATGCTTCCCATCTATGGCTCCAATGGTGTTGGGGAAGTTCCACTTCTGATACCACCGCTCTGCAACTTTCTTCCAGCCTTCTTCAGTGGAGGGGCACTGGAAGAGCTCCTCCAGGTATTCTTCGATGATGGCCTGCACCACTTCTCTGACCACAATGCTGATGGTGTTGTGTGGCACCCTCCAGGCATACTGCATGTTCCTATACGTGGTTCCTAAGGCCAGGTGGCGCAGAGTCAGTGTCACCTTGAGCCCAGGGTTCAGGCTGGGACGGAAGTTGGTGCTCTGCTTGGTCAACCTGGGTCTCAGCCGCTCCACAACTTCGTCAAACATGGCTGGCGGCATCCTCATGAAGTTCTGGAATGCACGAGGGTCTTCGTTCCTCAGCTCCACCATCAGCTTGTTGTACAGTCTGTACTCTGCTCTTCTGGTGATCCATCTTCGGACCCAGACACTTCTTGGCCGCCTCCTTTTCTTCGTGTAGAACAGGTGAAAGAGCCTGTAGATGGCTTCGCACTGTTGTAGAATGATGGTGGCTACCAAAAGGAGTGTGTGACGATCCATGGTGGAGATGACTGGATGCTGTGGAAGAGCAAGAGCAAGGCTGAAGAGGTCTGCACCACAGTGCTGCTGGACTGAAAGTGAGATCCAGGTGAGTTCCTCCCCCTTTTTATAGGAAATATAGGTTTTCCGCTCGGTGTCCTTTTGCATCCTCTAGGCATCCTGCAGACATCCTAAATATCCGAGATACGTCCCCTCTGCGAACGTTTTTTCTGTTTTAAATGCTTTCTTTGCGAGCTGCATCCGCTTTCATCCTTTCTCCATCCGTGCTTCTAACGCTGCGTGTCCGTTCCACGTCCGTTTCGCTTCCTCCCTGTGTCTGTTTTCCACTGGAGCGGATGCGAGTTGCACGGATGCGCAGCAGATGCCTAGCGGATATAGCGAACGCGTAACGGATGACGACGGATGTAGAATGGATGTTCCCCGTATGTGTTGCGGATGCAGAATGGACACGTTGGATACATTTTCCGCTCAAAAAGTTTTGTGCAGCTCAAAACTTTTTGAGCAGATGAAATGTCAGTCGACGGATGCTGGATGGATAGAGAGGATGAAAAACGGACGCAGTGAGTACAGAACGGAAGCATCGCATTAACCAACGGATGGCAAGTGTTTCTCTCCGTTTTACATCCTCTTTCCATCCGTTGGTGCTTTGTGACAGGGGCTTTAAAAAGAATCAGTAATCTTCTAAATAAAATAAACGGTAGTCCTCAATTTACAACTACAATTGAGTCGAGTTTATGTTGCTAAGTGAGATGTTTGTTAAGTGAGTTTTGCTCCATTTTACGGACCTTCTTGCCATATTTGCTAAGTGAATCTCTGCAGTTGTTAAACTAGTAACATGGTTGTTAAATGAATCTGGCTTCCCCATTGATTTTGCTTGTCAGAAGATTTCAAAAGATGATCACAGAACACTACAACTGTCACAAATAGGAACCAGTTGTTAAGCATCTGAAAGTAAATCATGTGACCACGGAGATACTGCAACGGTCATAAGTGTGAAAAATGATAATAAGTTATTTTTTTCAGTGCCGTTGTAACTTTGAACAATCACTACATGAACTATTGTATGTCAAGAACTACCTGTGCTTGCTTTGAATTGATGCATGGATTTGAATCTGTATACACCATGATCACAAATTTCTTTCTTTATTCCTATTTCACACAGACCTATTCATACAAGTAAAGCAATGAAAGCAACTATCCTTTTGAAATGAATGAGGAAGCCTTTCCAAGATGGGACATTATGCAGTTATGTAGACATACGACTAGCAGACTAAGAATTGAAATTTGAAAATGAAAAACTAGCATATATGTTATAGTTGTATAACCACTAGAGGGTACTATTGCCATTTGATTTTCATATTCACTACTGCTGATAATGACCAAAAATGCTCAGTAACTCTTCATTGGAGTTTTGGCTTCTGTTTAGAATGATCTCACATCATTGGCTAGAAAGATTCTTTTGCAACTAACCTACAAAAATTATCATATGGGATGAAATTTGTAAAACAAAGTAACACTTCATATCCAGACTGAATTTTCTTGCCTTTTTTGAATTTACTTTATGACCAATTATAAAAGTGGAGAGGTGAAATTTGAAACTGGCCTCTCTGCCTGGTCCTTATGTACCAGAGTAAACTGTTTAATAAACATGGCTATATATAAAAAAATCTAGCAGATGATTGTTTTGGCTAGTTTACTCTTCAATGAAACTAGAAATTTTATCTAAGTGAGTGTAAATTTCTGAATGTATGTTTTCTGCAAATACCAGGCATGGAATTACTACTGACAAATATGAAAAAAATAATAATTTGGGTAGTACTAAGGGGGACAAAAGATGAAATTAAGAGTTTTTCACTTGGATGATCTTTCATTTTTTTAATTTGAAAGATTGGGATAATACATTAGGTTGTCGGGCGGGGTGTTCAGGGAGGTAGAAGTGGTGGAGGGCCCAGCGACATACTTTTCAGGGCTATTTGTTCCCCTTTGGTCCCCACCTGGCACTCAGGTCTCACCTGTGGCTCCAAGTAGCTGTAATATGTGCACTGGCCATACCCTGATAAACTATCTCATTAACAGCAAAACTAGGTGAGAATAGCCAATGGTTCTTCAATTTTCTGTGAGATACTAGATTTGTCCATCCAATCGTGTGAACACTGATCCTACCAGATTGAGCAGAGAAGAATGATCAACCGTCGTTGAAGCAGAAAGACCCAGCAGGTGTTGCCTAAAAAGATACTGATGTCCTGGTCATCCTCTTACCAAGAGAAGTCTCCAAACATAATGTTTCACCAGGCCACTGGATCAATATCTCTCTGGCAAGTGTGAGACTACCCATATGCAATGGCTGTTCCCCTTAAAACTCCATCATGCTCAGATTTCTGTTGTGCAATTCATCTACAAGTTAACTACAAATCTTATCAGTCCGAATTTAATTCCTTTGGTGGTTTGAGGAGTGGCAAAGCAACAAGTGGAGATGGCCACTGGCAGTTATAATTACAAACCTGAAAATGGACGGTTCTTAGATCACCGGTTGTTTGTACCAAGGGCATCAGAGATATTCAGCAGCATTCAGGATGACTGGGCAGCCCTTTTAAGATAGCACTGCCCATCCTTGCATGAGGAAGGCAGTAAGAAAAAATTGCCTGCTCCACAACAACGGGCTAGTTAACCAGAGCTAGCAGATCAACCCCCCCCCCCCCAGTGGTTGAGAATCTGGAAAAAAGCATCAAAACTCATTTGACACATCCATACTTTGCTGGATAAGCAACCCTCTTTGCTTTGCTGCATTCAGTGAGATCACTGAGGAGGATTAAATACAGGAAGTAGTAATTGGATATACATATTTTGGAAAGGGAAATCAAAGAGAAAAAATTCAGGGAGTAGGTTTTGCAATCAAGACTTCTTAGCTGAAGATCATTCCTTCTTTATCCACTTGAACAAGTGAGTGAATTACAAAGTTCTGCTTTCCTCTCTGCAAGTCTGGTATATCATAAATGTTATGCCTACATGCCAACTCTCTCAAGTCCAAAGAACTTTCTATGAAGACTTAGATCACACTGTTTGAAACAACTCCTACCAGGGGTGGGATCCGACAGGGTTAACTACCGGTTCGGTGATTTACGAAGTTCGGTGATTTTATGATGTGTGCCTGTAAATCGTCATCAGTATGCTGTATGCGGAGAAGCACCCTTTGAAAATATACTTTTTTCCTGCTTTTTTTACAGCTGTGCCTCACACGGCAGCTGAAGTTGAAAAAAATCAGGAAACGAAAGTCAGGTAAGAGTCTGGGTGGGTGGGTGGGCAAAAACATCAGCGGACATAGAACCGGTTCTATGTCTGCTGCTCTTCAGAGCTACTGGTTCTACAGAGGTGGACAGAAACAGTAGAAACCCACCCCTAACTCCTACCAGTGACAAACTAATTATTCTGGATGGCTTCAGTGTTAGGGTGGAAACAGACAGCAATATTGGGATGGAGACCTTGGGAGACATGGAGTGGGAAAACAAAATTGCAGTGGACCGCTGCTTCTGGCAAATGTGCCAAGCATAATCTGTGCATTGGTAACGCTATGTTCAGATAAGTACACATCAAGCTGGATGCATCCCAGGTTCAAACATTAACACCTATTTGACCATGTCATAGTTTTCAGTGTGATCTTAAAGATGTCACCATCACCTGTGTCATGCCAGGTGCTGAGTGCTGGACAGATATTCATAATTATGATACACAGCCAATACACAACTGTATTTGGATTAAAACCTACTCATAGTCCCTTTATACCATAAGCAATCAAGGAATGTTAGAAAATCATTCAACATCAGCAGACTAAAAGACCCAGACCATGTCTGCAGTAATTTACCACTTGTAAAAACCTGTTAAAGAGCCCTGGTGGTACAGTGGTTAGAATGCAGCACTGCAGTCTAATTCTGCTGACTGTTCAAGTGTCACCAGCTCAAGTTTGACTCAGCCTTCCATCTTTCCAAGATCAATTAACTAAGGACCCAAATTGTTGGGGTCTGTAATTTGCTTAGAGAGGGCTGTAAAGCATGGTGAGGCAGTATATATGTCTAAATGCTGTTGCTATTCTGAAAAGCAGACACAGTTTAAAAATGTGCAGACTATAACAACTGTATTTGGATTGAAAACCTGTGTGCATTAAGACTAGTTTGATGAAAACCACAATCCCATTTCAGCAACCCTCCAGGCAAAAAAAAAGGCCTATATACAGAATGATCCATCATTTGTCCCAAAGAAAGGCAAGTTGAAGCACTCCAGTTCAAAGTAGAATGGACTGAGAAATGCAGGATGAATGGTGGCAAGAGAAGGTTGAGCAAGTGAAATGCTACGCTTACATGCATGCCACCAGAGAGTTTTAAAGCACCATAAAGTTTATGGTTCTTCTAAAACAGGATGCTCTCCCTTGCTGTCATCTGATGGGCCGAACCTAATAAAAGATCAAGAAAGACTGAAAAACTGCTGGGCTGAACACTTTTCCAACTTGCCCAGTAGGCTGTCCATAGTTGATCATAATATCTTATAGCAAATTCCTCAGCTGCCAGCCTTGGATGTCCTAAACCTGCCTCCCTCTAGTGATGAGATAAAGAAAGCAATCTCGCAGATAAACTCAAATAAAGAAAAGGGCAGGATGGCATTCCTGCTGAGATCTAAAAGCACTAGACCAAAACATTTTTCAGGCAATCAGAGATAACTTAGAAGACATTTGGTCCACAAAAGAGATGGCTGATGACTTCCATGATGCCTTCATTGTGGCTTATCAAAACAAAGGAAGCAAATCCAAATGCAGAAACAACAAAGGTATTTCATTGCTGTCCATTGCAGGCAAGATGTTTGCCCACATTCTCCTGAACAGACCAATCACTGTTTTGGAATGGCACCCCTCAGAGGTGCAGTATGACTTTTGGCCAGAATAGAGTATAACAGATGTGGTATTTACTGTGAGGAAAGTCCAGAAGAAGTACATCGAGCCAAAGAATGCACTTTTTACTCTGTCTTCATTGACCTGACAAAAGCATATGACATTGCAAACAGGGCGACTCTCCGGATCATTTGCGTTATGGTGAGGTAAGGACATTTATGAAGTTGATTCAACTACTCCATGGAATGACAGGATAGGTTCTTTATGATAGTAATATGTCAACTGCACTTGCCACTTCCAATGGGGTAAAACAGGGCTGTATGCTCGCTTTAATCTGTTCTTTGCTTGCATGTTAGCACATGGTTTTCATCAAACTGCTTATCACTGCTTTTTCATTAAACTAATCTTGATGTGAAGGAAGAAAGATACTGATTGGATAGCCCCAGGAGTGGTATTCAGCAGGTTCTGACCAGTTCTGGAGAACTGGTAGCAGAAATTTTGAGTAGTTCGAAAACTGGCAAATATCACCTCTGACTGGAGATTTTATCTTAAGTATCTTTCCCCTGACATGCCCACCAAACCATGCAGGTAGTAAACATTTTTGAATCCCACCACTGGATAGCCCCCTCTTTGACCTTTGCTGCTCAAATGCATGGAGAAAGGGTCTCCATACACTCATTCAAGAACACCCCCCCCCTTTGTTGATGGTGTGTGCTCCACACAGTGATCTACAATTTATGCTGAACGAATTCTCAGAAACTACTATGCTCTTCGGCCTATCAGTCTGAACAAAATTTCTTCTGTTACTGTTTTGAAGATGTGTAGACTTCAACTCTCAGAATTTCCTAGCCAGACACCATATTTGCACTTCTTTAGAGCATGTTGAAGAAAAGTTCTAAACCATTTCGGGCTGAAAAGGTTCCTGGATAGCTCCTTGCCTTCCTTACTATTGACAGGTTATTTTCCAAGTCACTCTGCTTTCTGAAAGGTCAGCTTTCTGTGAGATCTTTGACAATAGGTGTGACAGTTTTATCTTTCTACTGTAAAACAGAGAGTGTAAGAAATTCACACCCAAGAAGGATAAAAATATGAAGCAATTGCCTGAAAAATACTGAAACCTTTTAAAGCTTTGTCAGTCTCCTTTTGTTTCTCTGTGCACATATAACAGAATAACAGAGTTGGAAGGAACCATGGAGGTCTTCCAGTCCACCCCCCTGCTCAGACAGAAAACCCTATAACATTTCAGATAAAGCCCATGTCACACTGCACCAACGGATGGAAAGAGGATGTAAAACGGAGAAAAACGCTTGCCATCCGTTGGTTAACGCGATGCATCCGTTCTGTACTCACTGCGTGCGTGATTCATACGTTCTATCCGTCCAGCATCCGTCTACTGAGATTTCATCCGCTCAAAAAGTTTTGAGCTGCACAAAACTTTTTGAGTGGATGAACTTTCTGCTGCGTCCGTTCTACATCCGCGACACATACGGGGAACAAATGTTCTACATCCGTTACACATCCACTGTATCTGCTTGGCATCCGCTACGCATCCGCGCAATGTGCTCCAGCGGAAAACGGACACAGGGAGGAAGTGAAACGGACGCGGAACGTCCACGCAGCATTAGTAGCACGGACATAGAAAGGATGTAAGCGGATGCAGCTCGCATATAAAGCATTAAAATGGAAAAAACGTTCATATAGGGCACGTATCTCAGATATTTAGGATGTCTGGAGGACGTCTAGAGGATGCAGAAGGACACCTAGTGGAAAACCTATATTTCCTATAAAAAGGGGTAGGAAATCACCTGGATCTCACTTTCTGTCCATCAGCCCTGGTGTGCAGACCTCTTCAGCCTTGCTCTTGCTCTTGCTCTTCCACAGCATCCAGTCATCTCCACCATGGATCGTCGCACACTCCTTTTGGTAGCCGCCATCATTCTACAACAGTGCGAAGCCCTCTTCAGGCTCTTTCACTTGTTCTACGCAAGGAAAAGGAGGCGTCCAAGAAGTGTCTGGGTACGAAGATGGATTGTGAGAAGAGCCGAGTAAGGACTGTATGACAAGCTGATGGTGGAGCTGAGGAACGAAGACCCTCGTGCATTCCAGCACTTCATGAGGATGCCACCAGCCATGTTTGACGAAGTTGTGGAGCGGCTGAGACCCAGGTTGACCAAGGCAAACACCACCCTCAGGCCTAGCGTGGACCCTGGACTGAAGGTGGCACTGACTCTGCGCCACCTGGCCTCCGGGACCACGTACAGGAATATGCAGTATGCCTGGAGGGTGCCACACAACACCATCAGCATTGTGGTCAGAGAAGTGGTTCAGGCCATCATAGAAGAATACGTGGAGGAGCTCCTCCAGTGCCCCACCACTGAAGAAGGTTGGAAGAAAGTTGCAGAGTAGTGGTATCAGAGGCGGAACTTTCCCCACACCGTTGGAGCCATAGATGGGAAGCACGTGGCCTGCAAAGCTTCAGCCAACTCAGGGTCCACTTATCACAACTACAAGGGCTTTTCATCATCATCCTCTTTGCCATGGTCGATGCTGACTACAAGTTCATGTACATTGATGCTTCAGGCAACGGGTCATCTTCAGATGGCCAGGTATACAATGCCAGTGACCTCAAGGAGGGGCTGGAATGCAACCTCATCATGAGCTTCCCAGATCCAGACCCCTTGCCCAATGACACACAAGATGTGCCCTACTTCATCGTGGGGGATGATGCCTTCTCCCTCAGAACCTACCTCATGAAGCCCTACACTTCCAGATGCCTCACCCGTGAAGAGAGGATCTTCAACTGCAGGCTGTCCAGGGCAAGACGGGTGGTGGAGAATGCCTTTGGCATCCTGGCCGACAGGTTCCAGGTACTTCTCACCACCATGCAGCATCGCCCACAGACTGTGAGGAGCATCGTGGAAGCTTGCTGCATCCTGCACAATCTCATGCGTACCTGCTACCCAGTGTTGCAGAACAGGCTTGTGGACTGCCAACAAGGCAATGGGGACATGGAGCCTGGTGAATGGAGGCAAGGGCGAAACCTGATAGACACTGTGGATGTGCAAGGCCCCAACAGAGCTTCACGTGAAGGGAAGAAGCAGCGCAACCTCCTGAAACACTGGTGCAACTCCCCAGCTGGAGCAGTGGAGTGGCAAGACAGGATGATAGATGTTTAATGGATGCTTCCTTCAGCTTGTCTCATCACACCGATGAGATTGGGCCCTGTATGTTGAGTGGCCCTACAATGAACAGGGCATTTAATAAAGAGTTGTTTTTATGTTGAAATGTGTGGGTGGCAGCGGCCTCTTCTTGCTCCATATGCGTCAGGGGGTCCTCCATGTGCTCTGGCATGGGGAGTGCGGCTGTCGGGGGGGGTCTTTGTCGTGGGGCGCTCCAAAGATACCTGCCTGGACACAGGAGCTGACTCTTGGCCAGAAGAGGACTGGCTCTCTGTGGGCTACCTGAGAGTGAGGGTAGACAGAGGGGCTGCTCCTCGGTGGTGGACCTCACCCTCCAGGAAGCTGCACTTTGCTATGACATAGGTCTCCCGGTCGGTGAGCTAGACCGCGGCCTGGACAGACTTCTTCAAGTGCAGCTTCCCGTACCAGGTGTGCATGTGCTTCCACCATCCGAGGAGGACCTCCGAAGTGTAGCCCAGGCTCTCCGCCTTTTCTCTCCAAGCCGCCTGCTTCCCCTTGGTGTCTCAATAGAGCCTGTGTCCCTTCCTCCAGGGTACTCGTTCTCCCTCAGCTATTCGAGCACCTCCTCCTCACGTTCCTCTGCAATGGAGTACTGTCTCCTCTCCCCCTTTTCTCACGAATGCCTCTTCCTCCCTCTGGCAGGTCCTTCTGGGCCCTCATCAGCAGGGCTTTGAGGTTCTGGGGGCTGCTCCACCACACCACTACCACCACCACCACCACCAGCAGCAGCAGTAGCACCACCAGCAGCACCAGCAGAAGAGTCAGCACCAGCTGAAGCACCAGCACCAGCAGCACCAGCAGGACCAGCAGCACCACCAGCAGAGTTAGCACCAGCAGCACCACCAGCAGAGTTAGTACCAGCAGAAGCACCAGCACCAGGAGCAGCACCAGCAGAGTCAGCACCAGCAGAAGCACCAGCAGCAGAAGAAGCAGCAGCTTCAGAGTCAGCACCAGGGGGTGGGATGGTGGTCCTTTCCTTCTTGCCAGGGCTGGCAGGAGTAGGCACAGGCTTCCTCTTCTTCCCCATGGTTGTTGGCTGAAGATGTGTCTGGCAGCAGGTCTTTCCTCTGAATGGTGACCTACTTGCGAGCTGCTTCTCTTTATATCTGTGGGGATGACGCAATGCATCCTCCCCGCACGCGCAGTGAACGCTTTGCATCCGCTAGGCATCCGCTATACATCCGCTAGGTGTCCGTGATGCATCCACGTCATCCGCTCGGCATCCGCAACGCATCCGCTCCTTCCGTTGCGCATCCGCTTCGCTGTTCTCCCATGGAAGCCCTGCGGATGTGTCATCTGCTTCCATCCGCTAGGCTTCCGTTGAGCATCCGCTTAACATCCTCGCTACGTCCTCCCCACGTCCATTCCTTTCCATTGTTGTCCGCTCTGTTTATGCAAATTTGGGGCACTTTTGAGAGCGGATAACAACGGATGGAAAATTTGCTCATCCGCTGTGTCCTTTTTACATACGTTTTGCATCCGTCGGCCGATGTGACCTAGCCTTAAACGACTGTCCAATCTCTTCTTAAAAACCTCCAGTGATGGAACACCAACAAAACATATGTATACACATGTATGTGTTTACAACATTGGGGTTTATATAGTTCTCATTCTGAATGAGAATCAACAAATATACTGGGCTATAAAATATACCTACAGCCACATAGACTTGGACACCAAACAAATAAGACTGGGGATAACTTTTGCTTCCATGCACTTGTGCTTTGTTAATCTTGTGCCTTGAATGTTGATTGCCTACAAAACTTTCCTTAGTGTCCTCTATTTAATCTTTCCTATCTTCAGCACCTGACACCTTGAGTAGACTTGGATTACTTTAAATTACATCTCCTGCCCAGATTAACTTTTCTGTACTTTTAGTCATGAGTAAATCTTTTTGGAATTAGTCCTTTGATGGAATAACTGTGCTTTTGCTAGTCCAAAGGAATTCTTAAGGGTAGATGCTGTTGGAGGATCAGCAAAGGTTTTGGTTTTTATTTCCATGTATGTCCCCACTTTCAATAAATGTGAATATTTTGCTGTCAATTTTCAGCAATATCTTTTACAATGAGGCCTTCTAGAGCTAAAAAAAGAAAGGATGGAGAAAGACTGCATGCCTACTTATGGCTTAAAATATATTTCTTGATATATTTATTTCTATGCACATTTTAACCTAAATCCTGGTTAAAAGGTTTAAAAGAGTCAAATATAAGCAGAATTTGATACAATAACAGTAATATGGAGGTTTCCGCAGGTCTCACCCCATTTGTCTTGCAGAATGAGAGCACGAAGGATCACTATATGCACAGAGGAAGGACATGTAAATCAACTAGCACAAAAGTCAAGCACTCCTAAGCAATTTCTCAGCACTGGGATATGCTGTGATTTTCTTTGGCCTTGCTCTGCTGCTGACAGGACTCTTGGTTTATTTACTTGGTTTTGGGGGGGAGGTGGTAGCTGGTGGTAGTATTCTCCATTCTGAATTATTGAAGGATTAATTATGATCAGGATTGATTTAGAAATATTCCATTTGTTGAGTGCACAATGAAGTTTGTAGAAGACAGCTGAAAGAGGACAGTAGGAATTACAGGGCTGCTCCTGTCTACCACTGTGGATAGATTGTTGTGTTTATTTGGAAAATGTACTGCATATTTGAATGGGTTTCTCATATTATGCATGAGGGCTTATTTTAGCATTATATGGTGTCAAGGTGTCAAAATTAAGGTCTGGGAGCAGGATCCAGCCCATGGGGTGCTTAAATATGGCCCACAGGGCTGCCCTGGAAACAGTGAAGGACCAGCCTTTGCCAGAGAAAATGTAGCTTGGGAGGGCCATGTGCGTTTTCACTGGCTGAGGGTTGCAGGGGGTTGTTGCAGCCAAAAATGGAGCCTGGGAGCCTGTTTTCACTGACAGAGCACTTAAACCACCACAAGTTCCCTGACCGGAGTGACATTGAGCTGGCTACACCCACCCTGGCCATGCCCATCCCCCCCCCGAGATCAAACACAACTCTGATGTTATCCTCAATGAAACAAGTTTCACACCCCTGCTTGGTTCAGATAATAAGCTAACCAAATGGGCCCAAACTCTTAAGACCAAAACATTATCCCAAATTTGTTCAGTTTCACTTATGGCATACATGGCACACACTGCTAAGACTTTACTTGATCTGGTAAGCATACTGGGGAAATACTATTGGTAAATATGTAAGAGCAGTGTATGTGTGTGACAGAGAGAGAGAGAGGTGGGGAGATGAATATTTTTGTGTGAATAGTCGTATAGGTGGAGTTTGCCAGCTCTATAACTGGAAGCCATGCAGTGCTGATCAATGATGTTTTTGATCTACTAAAATGCTGAATGACTTTACTAATTTTATTTGAAAATACATAACTTATTCTGGTCTAAAATCATAATGAAGTTTTGATTTGAGAGTGCCTCTGTCAACTCATAAAATATTCCATGGTTGCTTTATAATTGTCTCAGTAAAATCTTTAAGCATAACCCTTTTTAAAATAAGAATTTCCTACATCCAGAATGGATAATTTCTTAAGGAATTTACTTTTCAGTGTAATGGTTACCATAGTTACAACAAAATGTCACTGTTTTTATCCCACTGAGCCAGTGGAGTGGCAGTCACTAAACTGATGGTGAAAAACTGATGAAGGCATATATTTCTACATCTATGATAAGGGGGTTAGTTTGCTGCTGAAACATTTATGCAGCATGGAACTGAAGTTAATAACCCTTTGTATACCATCTGTATAATACAATGGTAAATCTGTAATGATACATGACTATCTGCAGATGAAAAGCTCCTTTTCATAATATTCCCATTTGCTGTGCAGCCCTTCCAAACAATTGTGTATGAAGGATTACATTTTATTTGGTCAAGTGGTGGCCCCATAAGTTTGAGGTTTTATCCTGATGACCGGGAAATAGTAGCCATGATTGCCAAGACAGCTTGAAGATTTTTGAGAAAAGCCTGGTTCATGCTCACTTTTTCTTATGTGACATTCCCAATCATAGGAATATTTATGAACCACTTTCTGCCAGCCTTTGTGGATGGTACTACCTTGGCTTCCTAGGAAATTCTGACTTCAGAAAGCCCTTATGCTTCTGAGAGGTTGATAGGAGATTCTTCAGTTTTTATGAAGAGCTGAAGAAACCTTAAATCTTTGGTTCATTTCTGTGGTCTTGGCACATTTATATTAGAGACCTGGCTGATCTCCTCCCACTATTTTCATTGGAAGTGAGAGAGGAAGAGAGGGCCAAAGACATCATGAGAGACACAAATATTTCTCTTTTTTAATAGCAATTTTATTAAAAAGTACAACAAAAAATTAGTTAAAATTAAAAATAGAAAAAAAGAATGCATAGAAAAGA
>BLBF01000018.1:53448650-53498461 GCA_015471245.1 Laticauda colubrina | reverse complement strand
ATATATATATATATATATATATATATATATATATATATAAAATATGCAAGTGTCTATACTGTATAGTCAAAATGCCAACAGGCCTGTATACAAATGCTGCCTGCTTGATCATTTAAAATGTTCGTAGACAGCCTTGTAGATTAAGTATTAACCTGAAAAATAAACTGGCCATGATGAAAGAAACCATATTAGCATGTTTGAGAACCTTGCACATTGTTAGTCATTTCTTTGTTCT
The DNA here is from genome assembly GCA_015471245.1 of Laticauda colubrina. Taxonomy (NCBI): domain Eukaryota; kingdom Metazoa; phylum Chordata; class Lepidosauria; order Squamata; family Elapidae; genus Laticauda; species Laticauda colubrina. Next base: position 53,498,226 of record BLBF01000018.1, on the reverse strand, counting down.
TCTGTTTCAAGTGTTTTAATAGTTAGAAAGAAGGGCATGCCACTTCTTAAATAGAGCAACTGCTAGCCTCTTCAGCCATGGGAGCTGCTGCAGAAAAAATGTATCATAAACACCTGATTTGGATTACAGCCAAGGCCCCCAATACCTCAGTGTAAGGCTGTAGTAACACTTACAGATCTCCACTTACCTCTGCATCACTTGTAAGGAAAGGGTATTTGGATTTTGTTTTTATTTCTCCCATGGGAAAAAGTATTGGGCATGAAACGAGCCACTGTGCTTGTTGGCCACTTAATTGGAATTATTAAATGTAAACTGGGTTGCTGAATTGGGTGGATTTTATTATCAACTTTATATTTGTTGCTTCAGGGCTAGAGATGCAATTGTGCAACTTTAATTTATTTGTTCCTCTTGATTGGTGCAGGGCAAGTCATCTACATACTGAATAATCATGGTTTCCGTCATCCCTCCTGTCAGTAATGATGATAAAACTTACAATTATCAATCACTGTTAACCATAAGAAAGCCACTCAAGTCCATGAAGCTAAATGCCTGACCTTTGACCTTCCCTCTCTATCAATGTACATATATGAAATAATCCTCATTCTTCAAAATATAAAATAATGCATTTCCAATAAGGTAACAACTGATAGGAGAGCTGCCATTCTTCCACAGTGCTGTTCATAGCCAAAGAGAGAACATGCACATTAGAAAAACTTAGATACTGATCTTTGGCAGACAATTTTCAATCAAATGTCATGACTGTTAATATTACAACCAATTGTTCCCAGCTTCACATGGATTATCAACACCATATTCTTATGAGTCAGCTACATGGATACTTATTCACTTGTATATTATAAGTACACATCACAAATATAAAAATATATGAATTGACCCATTTTCTTTTGAGAACAGAATTTGCTCAATGTTCTTGTAATTTGCAGATTAACGCTACACACACAGAAATCAGTTGTCTTAAACAGTTGGAACAATTATGACAATTGTAAGAGTTGCTTTTTAAATAATCATTCAGAATTTGCCTGCCTCTGTGGATGCAGTCATAGAGTGGCATCTGCAAGGCAGTGAAAAGGCAAAGATGATAGCTATCACTACTCAATTAAAGCGCATGCTTTTTATGCAATTTGCATGTAAAAAGAGATGACTTTGCCTGGTGTTGGCTACCATTTTGACCTTTTATGACTTTCCCTACAGTCACTCCTGCTTTATACCACTTACTCTTGAGTAGCAGTTTCAGCATAAAAATACTTAAACTCAGTAAATGTGACTGCACAATAGGGAGCTGCCATTTGTTACCTACTGAGTTGGCAGTGTGGATAGCATAAAAGTAGTTTTACAACTGAAGAGTTATCTCTTGAGTTAATCACTGCTGTTCAGGAATGTCTGAATGTGCCCATAGTTTGGGATTAGCACTGAAAAAGGCAGCATGAGCCAGGTAATTACAATGGCTTATTGCAGTTGTGAATTCTATTTTGAGGGTACAGTAACAGCTTTTTTGATTGACTCTCATGTTTCCAAGATGATAGCAGGTAATAAGCCTAAGAATTTTTGTCAGGGATAAGGAAAAACTGAAAATGTTGGTTTTCTGCAACTTCTGTCTTTGCCAAGAGATCTCTTGTATGAATTGCCACTAGATTATGCAGCTGTTTTATACCATTTATGGCCACCAAGCAACACAACTCATTCCTGTAAGAAATTCATGAAGTTGGCCAAGCTCTATTGTGATAAAACTGACAAATTGTTGGGTAGTTAACAGTGATTTCCCAGGAAACGTTTTATTTCCAAAATAATTTTCTTTCTCAAGAAGTGAAGTACAAATCTATAGTTTGGGTAAATGTGCATGTGTGTATGTATACATGTAGAAAATACATGTTGTGTATTTTATATATATGTATCTATATTGTGTATATATCATGTTTTTATATATATATATATATATATATATATATATATATATATATATATATATATATATATATTTGTTTTTTTAAGCTTTTGCGGGTACTTACATGTGTGCTGTTCAGCTTCCTTCGGGTATTATCCCACGTCATTGTAGTGCTTTGAAAGCACTACAATGATGTGGGATAATACCCGAAGGAAGCTGAACAGCATATATATATATATTGTTCGCAGCAAAGTTACCTCCCATTATTTTCTATTCAGCATACCCCAATGATTACATCAAATGTGGAGAACTTTATACATGATTGTACAGTTTATACAGCATGACATTGTTATTTACCAGTACATGAAATATGTGAACTTTTAATCAACATATACTTATAATTGATATGTGGGAATTTCCCCATTCCTTCTCTGAATAATCTTTACCAACAAATAATATGGCTTTCTTAATAGTATAGTTGCATTGTGACTTTGAATTTAAGAAAATCACCACCAAAGACATTAGCAAAATTGAATAACTGGAAAGTGAAAAGAAAGGTAATCATAAAATATATAGGGTTTTCCTATAAAAAAAAGAGTTGGCCTTCTCCTCCCCTTGCTTTATTTTGCCTTATGGCAACCCATAAGAACACATTTAAAAGCAAACAGAGGTGAAAATTTGGTTCTTCCAGCATTTGAAATTTCCATAAATCCTCAGATACTTGGCCCGGTCTTTCTTTTCTGTGGCTTTCTTTTCTTTTAACTGGGGAAATATATGAATTGAATGCCCTTTGTTTGTACCAACTGATTATAAGTTTCCTGGAACAGTGTAACAGAACGGAGGAACCATATATAAAATGTCTCACAAACACACACACACATATGCACAAATAAAAATATTAGCAAATGGATGATGGCTGGTTGATATATTAAAGAACTGAGTATATGAAATCTTTGATTGCTTTCATTTTTATTAGCTATCCAAAATTGTTTTAACTAATTGTGATAACATTTTATAAGAGCTATTTTAAATATGCTTTTAAGATGGAATGGAAAGATATGGAAATGAATAAAGGTGTTTTTATACTTTATATAGAAATGGGATTTCTTTTACACATTATTACTTTTATTAGATATGTATGACATTCTGAGTTGGATACCAAAAGCACATATGAATTTCTCATTGTTGGGATCTTTAGACTAGTTTCCTGAAGGAGCCCCAGATCTTGAAACAATGGGAGTGCCACAAATATTTTGTAATGATTTGATGGCTACCTTTAAGAACCAATGCTCCAGATGTTGTGCTTACTGTACCCTATTTCAAGGATTATGAGGAAAATAAAATCTGGAAGTGCATATAGGCTTGTGGAAGATATTTCCAAGATGAAAATGCAGTAGAACAACAGCCTCAACAGGTGGATCAAAGGGAACATTACTGATTCCATGTTTCCAGTTATTTTAGTCTGAATGCGACAATACCTCAGTCTTGCAATTAGCAGCCTAAGCCGATAGTAGAAGGAAGTAAAAATGATTTTTTTAAATGTTATCTTTATGTTTGACCCTGCACCTGCAGAAACCATTAGGACAGGGGTGTTAAACTCAAGGCCCATGGGGCCCTCCAGTGCTCCGTTTTCACTGGCAGAGGGTTGCAGGAGGCTGTTGCAGCTGAAAATGGAGCTCGGGAGCCTGTTTTCTCTGGCAGAGCGCTCAGGCCACCACAGGCGCACCTGACATGAGTGCCTGACACAACCACCCTGGCCATGCCCCCTGAAGTCAAACATAACTCTGATGTGGCCCTCAATGAAATCGAGTTTGACACCCCTGCATTAGGATGATGAAAAAGGTGGTTGAGGCTAATAATTTGGAAAGTCTTCATGAGTAGGAGATGGTAAAGTGACATGGGAGAGGCAGACATCTTGCATGCATCTTCTGTGGCCAGTATTCTCCATTTAGTAGCAGTAATCATGCCATGAATTTAGCAATTTAGTGAAGCATTTGGTTGCTTCTTATACACATAAAAAGAGGAGCAAAATTGCTGTTGTGATCAGTTCTCTTACATGTGGGATTCCCAGAAGTATTTGGTTAATTGTTGTAGAGAACAAAATGCTGGCTCAAGCCTGTTGTTTGATCCAGCAGATTTCTCTTTTGCTTTTATGCTCTTTTATAGCGATTGATAGCATTGGGTCTAAATCATAATAGTATAGTATAACAGTATTGTATCCTGTTATAAGTTCCTTTGTTGATTTTTTCCGCAAAACTAAGGCTGCAAGCTAAGAGGCCTTTCTACAATGTTAGAATTGCTTCTTCCAAGGTTCACCCAATATAATGTGCCATTTTCCAAAACTTTAAAAATATTTCTATTTCTTAAAATGTTTGATTCACATATAGTTTTGGCTCATTTTTAATGATTAAATTATTTATTTATCTTTTATTAAATTTACTTGCCGCCCATTTCATTTCAATCAGCACTGGGTGGTTGGCTTACAGATAACAAACCTTAAAAAATGCTGTGTTGTAACTTTTATCTTGCATTGGTGTTGTAAAAGCAGTGGGGAAGTGTGTTTGTTGTATGTGTGTGTTCTTAAGAAGGATATAAATCTTATGCAGTGAAATTAAGACATTTCCCTTCCCCAGATGGGATTTCTTCTAGAAGTATAACAAGAAATACTGAAACACTTACCCCCCCACCTTGCAGTCCCCCAAATGCATCAAGTTGTCAGACGCATCTATATACAACATTTTTTCGAACAAAAGATGGGTCAGAATTATTCTATGTCTTAGAGATACTACTGAAAAAGATTAGAAAGGAAACTTTATTTTAGCTGGAATAGGAAAGAAGAAACTCGGAAGATAAGGTTTTTTTTAGTTTTTTAAAAATTATCATTTGTTCTTTTGGTAATTTAGGTATTCTCAAGGACAACTGGGACAGTGATTCTCAAAGTGTCTGAGAACTATTTTTGACCCCTGAAAAATTCTCCCTCTTCTCTCTGTGAAAATATATATAATCTGAAACACACTGAAGTACATAACACATTCTGCAAGAACTTGGGGTGACCTTGCGCCTTTGACTAGTCATTTTATGTTGATTTGTTGCAGAAAAAAACCATCACTAATCTTGCCTCAATGTCTTATAATTAACCTTTGTTGTTTGCTAATATTCATCATTTGGGAGTGGAAACAAATCATCATTTTTGGATGAGCTCTGGGGAAGAATTTGCTGTCTTCTTCTCAACTTACTATTTTTGCTCTGATAACATCCACCTTCAGAAACAGGTCTGTTTTATCCTTCAAATTTAAAATGGGGCTTTACAGAGACAAATCAAATTGCCTTTCTCTGCCGCACAGAATTAAACCAGCTGTATATTAATTGATTTTAATTCTGGGTTAGATTCTCACAAAAGCCTCAGAAGGCTCATGTTAGAATTTCCTGTTGCCCTTATGTATGTCTAGAAGCAATAATGAATGGGGCACTATCAGATGGCATTAGCATCAGAGAAGTTGGTTGGTTTAATGTGCCATTTCTCAGAGAGCCCCTCTTTTATATTGTCACTGAATTGTCAATCAGGGTGGAGTGGGGCGGAAAGTCATCTGGAGGGGGCAAGGCTGGATAAATATTGGGGAGAACAGCATTTATTTCTACCTTATCCTACCCCCCTATCTCCAGTGTAATTTCCTTGATTGCTCTGTGCTTAGCTTTCATATTAGAGGCCAAACTAACAAAGTAAAACTACTTGAGAAGATTAAACTATACATTAGCACATACTGCAGTAAGTTAATTAATACATTTATTAACCAATTAAAAAGCTTTGTAATTATTATATGATTAGGGATATTCTCAATTGTTATTTTTATATGTGGTATTCATGTTGTAGTGCTTTTTGAGGATTGTGTACAAGGCTGGAACATTATGCTTATCCATCTGTGGCTTTAAATGTGCTTTTCTAGGTGATGCCTTTAGATCTACAGGATAACAACAGGCCAGCAACAGATTCTGTTGCAATAGATCTAGGCATCAGGTTGAGGAAGGTGGCTTTGGATGTTTATTTAGGATCAGCATAAATATTCTTTGTATACATTCAAAATATTTTGTGATTTGTTATGTTAATTAATTCAAAAAAAAAATTTGCCTTGAAAAATCCCTTTTTAAAAGAAGGAAGAGATACAAATTTCTTCATCAGTGTTAAAAGTAGTCTAGATTAAAGTCTGATTAAACATTTGCATCTTCATGCTGCATAAGAAATGTTTATCTTATACCAACCAACTGATTAGACTAACTATATGTTAACTCTATTAAATACTTGTTTTCATTCTTGAATTGTGAACAGATTTTTTGTTACTAAGAACTGGGGTCTGCATTCTTGGATACAGTCATTTGGAAAAATCAGAAAGGCAATTGATAAAACAAAGAAACTAGAAATAATAGTTATAGTTCTCTTAAATAATTCTTTCAATAAAAATAAAATTTAAATAATTCTTTAAATATTTTCTGTAAATGCTTGACCTACCTCTTCCATTTATAGGCAAGCCGGGATTAGTGAAGGACTCTTAGAACAAGGAAAAGGGCTTTTTAAAAAGGTGTTCAAAGAAAGAGAACAGAATCAGCAGATTAACTGCTAGTTGTAGACAGCAATATGCAATCAGATAACAGAAAAATAACCCAATTTTTACTTAGCCTTCATCAATAAAAAGTAATGTTTTTATCAGCCATTTTGAAGAGGAAAATGAAGCTTGAGACTGATGGTAAAATGGTCAGGAGATACTATTTACTTTGAATATGTTTTGGTTTCCTGCACTGAAGAGTTTTGATGGCTCATTTAATTAAATAGCTCATCTCAATTCTATGAATCTAATTTAGGAATTCACAATTAAGTACAAAGTAAACACCCTGGGGAATCCTGTGATTTCTGAATTGGTGAAATGATATAAAGAACTGGACTGAGTAATCTTATTGATAGGACTGCTTATGACTACCAAAGCACTTCATTTTGTTGTAACGTTAAAATAATACAAGTCATCAAATCAGACCTAAGTTTAAAAGCTAAAAATAAAGCAGATTTAATGAAGAGATTAACAAACAAATATGTGTGCAGATTTAATGAAGAGTCTTTAAATATAGTTATACTTACTAGGCTTTAAATAGTGGCAGTTAATTTAACAAAAGACTGGCATTCCATGGTCATTAAACTCATAAAAGAAGGATAATTTTCCCTCTAAAGAGCTGCTCAGTTTGCATTTCATGATTTTAAATGAAATTGGAGTTACTTGATCAGAAATATAATGGGGTTCAGCTAACTTGACCTGTTAAACTTACAATGCATGATTTACTTATTTTAATGCACCTCTAAGCCAAAGCAAAATTGATAAAACCTTTTGGAAAAGTCCTACAAATGGGTCTGGATTATTTTTAACATAATTATCTTTGCACCAGGCAATATTGTTATTTTTAAATAAACTAGATGGCCTTCAGTCTTGTGATCTACAACCTGAACAGGAATCCTATCAATTTGTGATTGTGATGTTATTGAAATTATGTCACTTCTTAAGCTGTATAAAACAGCCTTTTCCAACTTAGAGTTTTGCAGATATGTTAAACATCTGACATGATGACTATGGCTATAGTGGTCCAACACATTTGAAGGGGAACAATTTAGCTGTTTCCCTGGCCAGATATTTTCTGTTGTCCATTTGCTATAATGTTCATCTGAATTTACTTCTGCTTTAGAAACCCATTATGAAGATAGTGATATGCTTGCTCTTTCATTAAACAATAAAAAAATTCATGGGACCATGAAACAATGAAACAGATTTCCTTCTGTCAATTCGGTGAATTGACATAACAGGTGTTCATTTCTGGTCATTAACAATTTAAAAAGCAAAGATAGTTAACATCTGAAAGTACAGTATCTCCAAATTTCAGGACTAGTGTGTACATTAGGAATTTATCAAAAAAAGACCCTCAAATCAGCCTTTTACACAGAATATACAAAATTCTATAAATGTATATAGCAGGGGTCCCCAACCCCCAGTCCATGGACCAGCACTGGTCTGCAGTATGCCAGCAATTGGGCTGTACAAACAAGCAAAGCCCCATCTGTGGGATGCAGGCAGCACATGAAACTATGACTTCTCTGGTCTGCAGAAAATCCACTCTCCACAGAACTGGTCCTAGGTGCCCAAAAGGTTGGGGGCCGCTGATATGTAGCATGTTGCATACTATTCTGTAAACTTGAGTTGTCTGAGTGAAAAGAATTGTTTGACCGTGGAACTTGGAGTCATGTTTTTGAGAGAACATGCTGAGACAAATCCTATATCAGCTGTTGAAAGGGAAAGGAATCTGTCATGCCATAGGCATATGGCATGTGCTTCAAATCAATCAACACTACATAGTCTTATCTTTGTGAAGTTGTTTCTTAAGCGGCCAGTTTATTAAGAAATGACAAGTGAAAATTTTATAAACCTAGAATGAAGCAAAGATAGCTTTTAAAAAGTATTTTCCATCGACACTCAGACCGACAAATATGGTGATCTAAGATAGCGATTGCCAACCAGTGGGCCACGGCCCACTGAGGGGCCATGGGAAAATTTTGGTGGGCCTCAGAGAAATCTCACCCCCAGAGCACCCCCCCAAAGCAATTAATCCAGGCTGCGCAGAAACACAAGGCTGCACTTCCCACATGGCCCGTGGGAACCCTCCCCAACTCACTCCTTACCCGGCAAACTTGCCTGCTAAATTTCTATTTTTCCTTGTTCCAACCATCAGCTGTTCTGCTGTGTTGGGAGATTTAGATTAGCTAGGAAACAGGAAATGGTTGGATTTCTTGCTTTCTAGCTAATCTTTAGATCTTCAGCTCTGCTTTTAAGCACAGCCGAACCTCCTTAGGATTGAAGGTTCTATTAACCAGTACAGACTCACAGCAAGCAAATTTTATGTGACAAACTGAGCTAACCAATGGCAGATAGACAGATCACTGAATGATTATGTGAGCAACTCAGTCTTCCTGCCTGCTTTGCCTGATTTTGGGTAAAAGTTGCTCTTTTTTAAAATAAAAAATCAATATTTACATGCATGGTGAGTTGTAAGTTACTTTATTTTACTCCTTTTAATGCTACATAGCTTGTTTAAAGAAATGTGTGTGTGTGTGTGGGGGGGAAGACTGATGACTCATCCAGTATTTAATTTTCTCATAGTCCACTTATAATCTATCAAGAAAATTATAAAGCCAGGGAAGGTTGCAGACTGACTTTTCTTAAAATATCCTGTTGTTTACTTGTTAAAAGGAAATATACTAAAGAGAAGTGTTTTGTACAAGCATTATGTAAGTTAATCTAGGCTAGGTGGTCACTGGCAATAATTTAAAGAGGAATTATGTAACTGTCCTGGAAAATAGAAAAGTTGATAGAAGGAATATTCTATAGTACTATTTTGCTCTACATGATTGGGCAAGTGTTTAAGTTTTTAGTTAATAGGTTTGATTTACACTTTTTGTCTGAGTTTCAGAATTTGATCTCAATAAGGAAGAAAAATCTACCTGTCCCATGAGTATAAGAGGAGTGCAGAGATTTTCACATCATCACTATAGCTTCTGCTAGCCTACAGGTGGGAGTTTGGTAGCACGTTTTCAGATTAACACATTTTATCAAAAGCATGTTTCCACCAATCTCCTGAGTCAAATTGCCATCTATTTCTGACAAGAGCCATATATTACTGTGATGTCTGTCCCATTTCCCTTGACTTTTTTTTTTCCAGAGGGAAGCCCATTACACTGGCTTTCCATGATTGGTGTAAAGGAATTGGATGTGGAGTGCCATATTACACCCCTCTTAAAAGAGCAAGCAATCCAGTGTTAGCCATGTTCCCCATATCCCATGATTAAAAGGAATACAGTGGAACCTTGGGTCATTAACACTTCTGACCACAACCAAATCAGGTGCTGACCAAAAAATCCACAAAATGTTCAACTCTGGTTGCGAACACATCCTTGGGTGGCGATCAAACAGTCATGGCAATTTCCCCTCCCACAGCCATTACCCCTTCCGCACCATTTTTTTTTGTGCGTGCATGTGCAGTCAGTCTTGCTTCCAGTCACAGCCAAATCAGCTGCGACCAAAGTCCTGGAGCGGATTACAGTTGTGACCAGAGATTCCACCGTATTGCGATTCTGTTGATGCACTGTACTGGTATCAAGATTGTATCATAAATTTCTGAACAGTGTCCAGTTTTTCTATCAGCTGCTTTGTATGAATGAAAAAGTTTGGGGGGATTTCCTACTTTGAACAACTAGGTTAATTTGCTTAACTGTTCTAACTGTTCAACATTCAGCACACTTGAATTCACTTATCCATTAATTATTTTCTTTATGTTTCTGCTGATTGCAGTGCAGTTTATTGACTTGAATTTCCCAATAAGGAAGCTGCAAGTCCCTCCTTATTCATATTCAGTGGCTTTCCAAATTATTCCCCAAATGCATCATTACTCTGAAATCCTTTGTAACAGTTTTCCTGGGCCAGTTTTGAATGAGAATGGATAGGAACCCAGTGAAAAAATAGTGCTTAGTCAGCCCTAATCTTTCATCTATATATCAAAGATTAACATCTGATTCTGATCTTTGTGCTTTTCAAATTTCCAGCAGTGATTTCATGATGTTATATTTACCTGTGTTTAGAAAGGGTGATGTGATTCCAGCATTAAGATTTTGAGAGTATTGTTATACTGCCAACTATTTATTAACTTTTTATTGATGAATTCTGCCTAACCTTTTCTTGGCTTTGGTTTCAGCTACATTAGGACAGCCTTGTGCAATGAACATTGTAAAATTGAACAAAAGACTGCAAAGCATTTTTCAAATTAAAATGCTGCATGAATGATAAAATATGAGAAGCATATTGTTTCCCAATCATTGCCAGCTTTTCTGCTGACAGATTTTTCATGCTAGCACTGATCAAGGAAAACTTTAGATTCTAAAGCAGTGATTGCTTTTTTTCTTTTTGACAACTGAATCATGATCTTAGAGCATGGATGTCAAACTCACGGTGTCACGCTGCTGTCACATGACACTTTGCGACATTTTTCCCTTCATGGAGCTGAGGTGGGCGTGGCCTGTGCGTGACACATCCAGCTGGTTGGATACCCCTGTCTTAGAGAGACAAGACTAACATGGTTTATTGACCGTTTAGGTGATTTTTCTTCTGACTACCTAGCTCAGTGAATCTTTGGTGAATCTTTGACATGGGTATCAAAGGTGATATGCCATGACATTTTGAGTGACATGCCAGTATTCACCAATACCTGATGATGAATGCCATTGTACAGGATGGTCTAGATTAGAACATCTGGGGAGTGGGATAATGGAGAATTATTTATCTTTTATTTGTTGGTATGTGTGTGAGACATAATAGTAGAGTCAAGTTAGGTATTTCCCAAATTTTTGAGGAACTGAAAAGGTTTATCATCAGTAACCTGGCTGAAGAAAATATCACAGTGAACCATGGGAATTGCCTGGGACTGCAACTCTACCTATCATGAAACTGGATCACTGAATATTGATTCATAGGCCTTTTCTACTAGCACATCTGTGCTGAAGATCATAATCTTCAGTGACTTTTCCCCACCTCACTAACCCCATAACTTTGAGTGATGATACTAAACCTGTGTTCATTTTAATAGGCAAAAATATCTCTAATTCATCAAGCAGTTTCTCAACCTTGGCACTTTTAAGATGTGTGGACTTCAACTCCCAGAATTCTCTAGCCAGTTTGCAAGGTTGAGAGCACTGCCTTAGGAAATGCTATTGCTTCTAGTAAAAGGCTCTTAGCAGAAGATGTATTAATGGAATAGTTAATAAGATATGAATGTTCTTTCTGTGAAAAATCTCTTCTGCATATTTTGTAAGGGTTTTCATAAGATAAATGATAAATTATTAACCTGAGAAATACAATTACTTTATGAGGACAAATAAATCTCTCTGTACCTGCAAGAGGGAGAGAAGCAATTATTATAACATATATTTTTTAACATTATCAACAAGCAGCTTTCTAGTTCTAAATTTTATAATAATTTTATAAATGCTTTTTATACTTTATGAGAGTTACAAAAGTTAAGGTTACCAGATGTAAGAATAGTAAAAATTTGGAAGACCACTAGATAGTAGCAAAGAAATAATATAACATTGGCTACCATAGTGGTTGTCTGGATTTTTTGGAGCCCAATGCTTAACAAAATAATAATCAGTCAAATTTTGATTCTCTCTATTCCAGAAACCTGTGCTAAACAGCATGATTTAAGGTAAGATTTTCAATGTATTACTTGTATGTACTGGAGCTCTTATCTATTTCTAACTGGGCATTACTAGTTTTGTGCATTAACCAGGGATTTCAAAATGAGATCATCTGAATGGGACTTAGGCTGGCATCATAAATGAGGATGGAATAATGTGCCAGACTGATGATGATTAATATACAAGTATGTTACTTCCTCAATTTACCTCCTCTGCATTTTGATCCTTTGATACCTAGCTAATTCAGCTAAGAACATTGTCCTAGTAGCAACCATCTCTCAAGGGCCAATCTTGGTCTACCAGCCTTGTAAAACCTTATGTATACTCAGGACATGACCGCCATCTCAACAAGCTGGTATGAGAATGTTATCCAAATATCTGTTCCTTTTACTTGATGATTACTTTGGATCTTTAATCTTTCTGGCTTCTCATTTCCTAATTCAGTCTTAGAAAATGAAATGATGGGTAGCTAGAGCTAATTCATTTGTTTGCAAATGTACCTGGAGAAAAAGACAGAAGAAATTGTAGTGGCAGACAACATCCAGCTGTTAAGGTGTTTTATTCCATATGGCAGCCTTTTGTGACGATCCTCACAAAATTTACAACACTTTCAAAATTCAACATGTCTTGGCCTCAAATAGTTTTCTTTTCTAGTTCTTTCCCTAGTTCTTCCTTTTGAATACATGGCTACTTCTGAGCCTCACAATCCTTGATATTGGTTACTAATTGGGCCACATAGTGCCTACTTGAATTAAAAGTTTGACACATTTGTTCCATTGTAACTCTAGGAAGAGAGGGGTTTTTTTGCCATGCATTTTTGTTTGTTTAATTGAGATTTTAGTATTCAGTTGTAGGACAGTGACCACTGAAGATGAGGAAATATGTGAAATGGAACTTTAAAAATAGCCCAATGTTCAATACCAAAACCAACAAATGTGACTATATAAAACGGGTAAGATTGCTAATTTAAAAATGTGCATATTGAAATATGTGTATAATTAAATTCCTTGATATGATTATATATTAATGAAAAGGAAGTCAGACTTTAAAACTTTACAACTCAAGCTATTTTGAAGGATGAAAGACTATTATATGATAATTTTAAATGTAAAATTATGTCTTTTGAATTAATGTTATTTTGTAGTACTACAGTATTTTAAATAGAATAAATTGTGAGGAATTAACACATAATATGATTGTTTATCTGACTGCATTTTCTAGATGGAGTTGAAGCAGATTGGTAAATGCAATTCCCAGATTTTGTAGAATCTATTACATCTCTAGTCTCAGGAAATACTATATCATTTAAACTACAACAACAACAACAAAATGTTGAGATGAGATGAATTAATGGAGAAAAGAAATGAGACAGCATAGAGGGAAAATGCAGAAGTGCTGATCTTTAAATCAAAACTAATTATACATTTTATTATCTGTGTCTCAGTGTACCATTGATCACAATTAGTGTACACACTGTTTCTCTGTTACTGTGCATTACACACTTCAATAAAATGAAAGAAAACATGAAATGAAATAATTTTACACAAACACAATAATCGTATTATTATTATTAATAATAATAATCCCAGAACAACCCAAATGTAATATCCCCCCTCCCCAGTCCATAACAGACAAATCAAATGAAATTAAACAGAGAACAAAAAAGTGAAAAACAATTTACAGGGAAAAAAATTCAAAGAAAAACTCAGAATTCAAGCATTCCACAGATTGTTCAGAATAATCGAAAGCCTAGTCTAACTTCCATCTTTTTAACCAGGTAATATGAGAACAAATTTATATTTTATTTTTATAGCTAGAAGAGGCTACTAGGATCTGAGATAGCCAAAGTTAATGTGTACATTCACTGGTGATATAGACTAAGCCTTTTAAAGCTTTCTGTGTGCACATGTCATGCACAAATGAAACTGCATCTGCACAGGTAGACTCTGCACTGAAATGAATGAGAAAATGGTAGCCATTGTATTGAATGGAATACCTAAACACTTGAGGCATCCAATTCATTACTCTGGCAAAATTACCATTAATTTCAATGAGTCTGGGCTGCATATACAGATAGAAATCTAATATGAATCTATGTGCATTAAAAAAAATTTCCATCGCTTATTTTGCTTTATTCACTCAGTCATTATATGGTAATGCAATCAGTTTCCCTATAGCATGAAACATCTCTCATGTTTTTACAGTTTTATAGAGTGGTCTTTTTTCTACAGCATTGGTATTCTGGCCTTTCCATTTAATTAATCCACTGAGCAGGTCATTTCCAATGCTGTAATTGTATGATTTAAGGATAGTAGGATTTTAAGGATGTGAATTCATATATCCACTTCTCTTACCATAACATGCTGGATGTGCATGTTACTTACTGTCCATGAGAAAATGGGCCATGGTGATAGAAGAATTGTCATTATCAGTCATGCATCCCCGTGAATAAAGGAGAAATTACAAGCTCCAAAAGAATATCATTCTATATTTGGGAGAACTACTTGAAAATATGTCTACAGATTTTTTTCAATCGACATCCAGCAGCATTGCTAAAGTGACAATGAGAAATATATTTTACATATATATCTTTTCATTTTTCAGTTGGAGGTGGATAAACCTGAGATTCTTCAAATATTATTGAATATCACTCCCGTGATTCTGAACTACTGGCCATACTGGTGGGAACTGGAGTCCATTAATATCCAAAGGGCCATAGATTCTCCATTGATTCTTAGAGAACAGCTCCTTAATCACTGTAACCATGGCTATATTTTTATGATATGGAAACATCAATGGCTTTTGTCTTCCCCTAATTACTTGTCAGTTTTCTTTTTCAAAAATATGCCTATTGTGCGGTTACAACTGCAATAACAATGTTTATAGGAACATTTTAAAGATATAAACCCTATACTGCACATGGCTACCCATACTGCTTCCATGTAACCATGGAAGCAGCAAAGTTATGCACATTTTTACTTCTCTGGCACCCATAAATAGAATCAAAGAAACAGAAAGAAACAAACAGAAACAAAGAAAAATGAATTGTTTCGGTAACTTTCATTCTCTCTAATCCCCTTTTAGATTTGCCTGCTTTAGATATTTCAGATGTAGTGATGAGAAAATTCTGAAAAATGGGAAAAAAATTAGAAAGACAGCGTGTGGAGAAATCAATAGACAAACCAGCTACAAAATAAATATCACTGGACTGTTCAGTTGCACTGTCCCTGAATGATAGTTCCCAAGTAAAGCTCCTTTTTGGTACATTAATCTACTCTGAACATTGATAAGTACATTGTTAACATGCATTTATCAATATCTAGAACAATACTGATACTTTTTAATTAATGGAGACAAATGCCAATTCACTGCCAGACAATGCAGGTAGTGCCACATTTCTTGCTAGGACCCATTGTTGTTCTGAAGGCCAATGGGTGGTAGAACTTTTTAACTCCAGCATGGAAGAATAAATTGGAATTACAGTATTCTGATGGTGGGTTGCCCTTTACAAATGTTCAGAGATTTCCACAGAGCAAAAGCAGGATCGGAGAGAATAAGCAATGCAAGAGACCAAAGAGTTGGCATCTGGAGCACATGCAGCATAAATACTCTGGGTAAAATGGGTGACTGAAACAAAGCTCTGGCGATTTAGGGTTCAACACAGACATCCATACTTAAAATGAACAATGAAGTCCCAATTAATTCCAACAGTCAGGTGATAAACAGGCTAAATTCATCCACAACTCAGTGGTAAAGCACATGCTAGCATGTCAACTATCCAACAGTTCAATTCATGGAATCACCAGTTAAAATAGTTACAGGGCTGGAAAAGCTTCTCCCTGAGATCTCAGAGAATCCCTCTAAGTGAGAGTCCTGGGCTAGATAGGCTTGACTCAGTATAAACAACTTTCTGAGTCCTGTACTTGACTGGTAAACAGATCCCTTTCTATGTGATGAAACTTACACAGCTTCTTCCCTTTAAATCATAAGGCTTTCTCCAGCTCTTGGTTATTGCTTCTTAGGAACCTTATCCAGAACAGAATGAATACCAGCCATTTCTGGACTCTCGCTCTGTTCATTGAAAAGAAAAGATATGGAAAGAAACACACTTGCATTTTCAATGGTCAGTCAGCTTCACTATCACTATTCCATGCTATATTACAGATTATGGTTTGCTTCATTCATGCAAAGTATTACAACAAGTACAATGAAAGCATTCCCAAATTGGAGTATGAGAAGGAGCATAGCAGCAAATATTGGTAGATAGAAAGGGCATAGGAGGGAACTGAAATTTATCTGACAAAACATGTCAGAAATACAGAGAAAAATGCTAGGGCTTTGGGCATGAGTCTATAATCCACAGTCTGGAGCAAACGGAGAATTAATTAAATATGGTTTAGGTGGCTATTTTTCTTTTAAGAGAGTGCTGGTCATAAATAGAGTTCTGAAAAAAATGGGAAAGGGTTATCTGTGGTTTAATAACTTCTGAACAACCAGGCAGTTAAGGAGGGATCAAAACAAAAATAAAAACAAACAAAACAAAACCTCAAACAAAATTATCCCCCCTCCTAAACAGCATCGGGTTGAACACCCTTGGATTCTGTTGGTCACTCTAGACTCACATGTGTTATTGAGGATAGTGATTCAACTTGTTCTTGAGTTAATGAAGAAGGCAACAAAGATATTGGTCAGAAAGTCAAGAACTCTCACTTAAGTCCTTCACCCAATATGATATAACCTAAGGTTGGTTGTTGGTCTTTCTAAACAACCTCCTTTGACATCCAACTGCTCCTTAGAGAGGGAAGGGAAAAGGAAATACAAAGTAACTCCATCATGACCTTGTAGGCTGAGTTGCAAAGATGACCCTGCACCCACGACTCCATTGCAATGCTGCTGCTCCTGGTGAAGACTCCTGCAGATTTCAAACTCCTACCACAAAGCTACATTCCATCAATAGGTAAGTGAACATGGCAAATGTCTTTTCTTCTCTGTTCAGTAATATTAGATCTATATCTATATATTTCTCTTTCTATATATATATGTATATATATATATATATATAGATACTATCTTCAATTGTTTTTTTAGAAGCCCTTTATGTGGCAGTAGGCTTCCAGAGATGAGAAAAATATGTACAAGAGCCAGAGCAGCACAAAAAGGCTTGAGGTCAGAATCTTGGCAGTCCGTGGCCCGCCTAGCTCACCTCCAATCTCTGGTCTTCGCCGGTAGAGGAGCACACCAACATTGATAAAAGCAAATATAGTGAAGAGGGTGACAGAGAAAGCCAGGGTGCCTGGTTGGACTGCAAATGTCTCTCCATTGGCTGCATGATAGATTGCAGCAATGGACCAGGCTACGCCAATTCCCAGGAAAACATTCACAGCGTTGCTACCAGTGACATTACCTATGGAAGCATCTGCATATTGATCTTGTGTTGCTGCTACTTTGCTGGCAAATGTATCTGTAAAGTGAAAAGAAACACTATTATTGGACCTTGTGCTGTTAGGTAAATGGTTTTCTAGCAATAGCAGGATGGTACATTGACAAATAATCTAGCCAAAAGCAAGATCTGGGTAGATTTTGAAGTTGCACAGTCTAGAACTAATATTCTACCAATCTTAGCCCAGTGGCTTTTTCCCTGTACTTCGGGCTCTATTAGTAATTAGACACTGTTTTAAATCAACTTGTTAAAAAGAGCTATTAGCAAACTGCAATCTTTAGGTCTTTGTTTACAAATGTACCTTCCCAGTACATTATGCCAATATGCCAGATTTTAGATCGGGGTGTCAAACTTGATTTCGTTGAGGGCTGCATCAGGGTTGTGTTTGACCTTGGAGGGCTGGGGTGGGTATGGCCAGCTTGGGGCAACTATGAAGGCCTGAACCTTTGCCTGTGAAAACAGAGCTCGGGAGAGCCACCTACAGCCCTCCCGAGCTCCATTTTAGGCTGTGACGGTTTCCTGCAACCCTCTGCCAGTGAAAATGGAGCTCAGGAGGGCCTCCCATGGTCCTCCCAAGTTCCATTTTTGCTGCCAGAGGCACTGCGGGCCACTCTTTCACTGTTCCAAGAGCAGCCCCATGAGCCAGATCTAAACACCCTGCAGGCCGGGGCCGGTCCATGGGCCTCGAGTTTGACACCCATGGTTTAGATTTTAAAGTTAATCTAATCCTGTGTTCTGTGGATTGTGTGCTATCACCCAATCCTTCCTCTTTTTTGGTTCTGAAATTTCTCCAGGTCTTCACTTTGGTGGGTTAGATGCACTCCCCCCTGCAGTTCTGCGGTGTGTGGGGGGGTATTTTAAAGATACCCCTCTACATCAAGACATATGCCAAATGGGGATGGCTCTGTAGAATCCCAAACCATGTAATCCTCATTTGCTTTTTTTTTTTTACAGGGAATCTGAGATCCTATTCTGAACAAATAGCTGGCAGAGGATATGAAACTTATTTGTGGCTTTTTCCATTTGACCAGGATTTTGATGTATCCTATTGCTCGATTAAGTGCCTCTTTTTGTTCTCACTCATCTCACTTACTCACTCAACCACAGAATAGCATTAATCTTAAGTGATCATTGCTATTGTGCTCTTTTATTCTATTTTTGTTTAGTTTTTATTTATATCTATAATTTCTAGATGTATGTGCTTCAGTGTTTGAAGTGCAGTTTTATCTGTCTGTAAGGGAGTAATAAATATCAACTGAAACCACCTAAGCCCAGTGGTTCAGACATTAAAGGAATTGAAGTAGCTATAACTAAAAGGGGATCACAACGTACGTCTGCATTTCAAACCATTTTTGCATCTGCATAGAGACCTGATACACGGGAGAAACAGAAGCTGAACCTACAACTTCAGCTTGCATTTTTCTCCTGCCCAGGATCTTCTGATGGTTAAAGAATAATCTGCTTTGTAAATTCCTCTTTTCTCTCTCCTCATCATTCCTCCTCTGGAACAAGAAATCTTTTTCCCCCTCTATGAACTGTTCAACTGCCCACTAACAAACACCATGATTAAGACAGTGTCGTTTTTCTTACAGCTATTTTTTGAAATATAAATTGGAATTATGGTTCCTAGCTCTCATAACTACATTAATGATAATGTGATATCATTTCATAATAATATTAAAACAATATGTAATATGTCCTGTCTACTTGTAATATTAACACAAACTCTATAAAATAAGTTTAGGGGACTTAGATTTAGTCTGGGTTCACACTTGCACTTCATACTTAACTGATTTGATGATGCGAAGCCCCAATGGGTGCTTAGCACAATGGTAAATCATTATTGGCAGGAACATGCTTCCCTAAACCAAAGCACGTTATGCCTTAGCAGAAAGTGTGAATCAGCTCAGAAAGTGACTTGTATAGATCTACTGTATGAGTTCATGATAATGGTAATTTCTGAATTCGGTTTGAGGACAGATAGTTTGAACAGCTTCACTATACATATAGCCCTTGACTTACAACAGTTCATTTAGTGATCATTCAAAGTTACAACAGCACTGAAGAAAGTGACTTATGACTGCTTTTCAGACTTATGACTGTTGCAGCATCCAATGATGCCATGTGATTGGATTCAGATGCTTGGTAATTGATTCATATTTATGATGTTTGCAGTATCCTGGGGTCATGTGATAACCTTTTATGACCTTCTGACAAACAAAGTCAATGGGGAAGCCAGATTCATTTAATAATTGTGTTACTAAGTTCACAGAGGCAGTGATTCACTTAGCAAATGTGTCAAATGGGGCAAAACTCACTTAATAAACATCTCACTTAGCAACAGAAATGTTGGGCTCAATTGTGGTCATAAGTCAAGGAATACAGGTATCAACTTAAATGGAAGCTAAAATAAATAAAATAGATAGGCATTACTATGAAAATATCAATTTGGCTCCTATTCTACAAAAAAGTTTAGAAGGCAATCCAAGTTGCACATTAATTACATGTCTTTCTGTATTTCAAAGCATTGTTGGATGTCTACCTCTTTCATCCATTACCTGCATTATTTAATTTTCCTGAACAGATGCTAATCTTATGGTGCTCCAGTCACAAACATTTCACTAGTAAAGGAGAATTTATTGTTATTTAAAATCCATCCCAAGTATGCAGCTATATGCATTTTGTAAAAAACAAAAAGAAGATAAGTATTCCAAGCTGTTTTAACTGAATATTTTCAGTACACCAGCCTCAGGTCACCTTGGATAAAAAGAGAGAAAAGATAGCTCAGCTACAAAAGTACTTATTTAAAATGTCATTCTTGGCAGGAGTTTAGAAACAGCTTTTTTCTAT
Organism: Laticauda colubrina; assembly: GCA_015471245.1. NCBI lineage: Eukaryota > Metazoa > Chordata > Lepidosauria > Squamata > Elapidae > Laticauda > Laticauda colubrina. The sequence continues at coordinate 53,477,760 of BLBF01000018.1, read as the reverse complement.
GATATGTTGGATGCAGGTCTCAGCTGGTAGCTAGCTCTTCATCCCAATACAAAAGCAAGGCCAAATAGGTAGGGCAAGAATATTAATTTATATTAAAATTCAAAAGCTACTTTCACTCATAAAAATAGCACTGTGGACATTTCTATAAGGGCTGTTAAAAAAAGGTAATTTCTCCAGAGTTCTGCCTCTGCTGCTCCACAGCAACTGAATAATTAGACCGCAGAAGTGATGTCAAAATAAGAAAGTTCATACTAGGTCCTTCTGCAACAGCCAGCAGTTATTGGCAAGCTGTGGGTGGCAAGGTTTCTTGCAAAACACTCTTCATTCACAGGATAGTTTTTATGAAATTTATTGGTTTGCTTATTTATTAATAAGTTCAATTTACATAGCAGCCCATCTCACATTCTGAATTCTGGGTGGCTAACAATACTAAAACACATTGTAAAAATATCAGAAACAGAAAGGCAACATACATAAAACATGAGCTGGGGTTTAAAAAAAAACCAAACTCATCAATAGAGTAACAAACCAGCACAACCAATATATTTCCTATTGTCCAGACACCTGCCTGTCAGGTGATCATCTGACTAACTGGGAGTTGAATACTGGTTCCTTTATTAGTAAAGGAATTAGTATGAGGAAACTAGTAAATTGCACGTAGACCTCAACTTACAACAGTTCGTTTAGTGACCAAAGTTACAATGGCACTGAAAAAAGTGACTTATGACCACTTTTCACCCTTATGTCCATTGCAGCATTTTTATGGTCATGTGATTTACATTTGGATCTTGACAGCTGGTTTATATTTATGATGGTTGAAGTACCTCAGGGTTATGTGATTACCTTCTGCAGCCTTCTGATAAGCAAAGACAATTGCGGAAACCATGTTAGTAATTTAACAACTTCAGTGATTCACTTAACAAATATGACAAGAAAAGTCGTAAAATAGAGCAAAACCCACTGAATAAATTTTTCATTTAACAACATAAATTTTGGGCTCAGTTGTGGTCGTAAGTTGAGGACTATCTATGCTAGGCTGGAGAAAAGTGAGATCTGCTTATGTGTGTAAAGGTTCATGTTATGTCTGCAACCGACTTCATTTTTAGCAGCCCTTGGGGCTGAAAACTGTCTATCCATCCCACCCCCCCAACTTAGAAAACTGTTTTGTGATGCAAATTATCAGAATTGTCAGTGAGAACATTAGCATCCCGCATAGAATTGTAAACTCTAGGGTTCCATGTGAAGAGGGAATTTAATTTTAGTTTCAATTTATTTTATGGCATATAGATATGACAATGAAACTATGGCCCAGAAGGATATGATGTCTTCAATCTGGATCCTTCAGCTGAGTGGATGTTGGCCATTTTACAAATATTGTTCTGGCATGGTTGTATGATTTATAGGTGTGAGAGTTTTACTGGGTCTTGATTATTCCTTTTTTCCTTCTTTAATGAAAAAATATTCTGATAATTGTATTATGTTTTTATTAATTACATTTGTATGGCCATCCATCTCATGGAAAATGACTCTGGAGAGCATATAACAATAAAATTGTTATTTTTATTAAACAATGCATTTCTTAAACAAATAAATAATTTTGATTGACAATTTGACATGCAGATGAATAGTTTAGTAGAACTATTGAATTGGGACACAGATGGATTTAACTATAAACTCTAGCTATTTAGGTTAAATATTTAATCTATTTATTTTAAAAAAATCTGTGTATTCTACTTTTCTTAGGCCTTCCATAATGGCAATGCAAAAATTTGGAAGATCAATAGATAGTGAGAAAGAAATACAGAACGCTCTATCACTTTATTGGTTCTTTGAGGTTTTGCCACTCTAATATGGTTAGTTTGCACTTATTTAAAAAAATCTCCATCTTTATTCCATTTTGACTGAAATTCAGCAGCATCTTTTGGAAGGGTTCTGCTTGCCATACCTAAGACTTGGCTACTGTAAGGATCTTGGGGCCTCTATCAAACCATGAACATAAGGATAAACAGTAACATGATAAACATTATGTTAATAAACATAGTTTTAGTATCATCACATTATTCAGTGAGACCAACAGGACTGAACTATATGCATGAGTTCTACTACGTTCCTGTAAAGAATTCCATTTCTTTAAAAAGAAACTTAGAAGCATCTAAGTGGCAAATAGATGTCTCATTTGGATAATTTAATTACCTCATCTAGCAATGATTTCAGTCAAATACTCCTACCCCTAGCATTCATACTACTGACAAGATGATTGTAATTTATGCTGAAACTGCAACTCTATTACACATCTATTCTTCGCTTAAAACTGAACGTGACTAACAATTTTACCATATCTTTTGTTCCATAAGATGCACTCCACGCCCCAAAAGTGGGTGGAAATGTCTGGGTGTCTTATGGAGCAAATATGGTGAATAGCAGCCGGGCTGCGGCAGCGGGGTCCTTTTACAGTGCTGAACCCCGCCTCTTCTGTCTCTTTTCCACAGTGCAGGAGTCAATAGGCAGAGCTGGCCCATAAGAGGACACCTATCTGTGGTCCCTTCAGGCTCCGGTTCAGAATATTTTTTTCTTGATTTTCCTCCTCTAAACTTAGCTGCGTCTTATGGAGCGAAAAATACAGCAATTCTGTAAATATTACTCAGAAAAAAAATTATGATGCTGGGAATTAGGCAATGAGATTGATAAGAAGCTGTCCTGTTCAAAAGATGTTTAATGCAGGATTAAGTCAATGGAGAATGACACATAATTCTGGGCCTCACAATGCAAATTAATAGAACTGGCCCTTTAACTGTGACTTCCCACTTGCTCGCTTCCTCTGCTTGGGCCTTGGTTGTCTTCCCTGCCACTGGACATGGACATCAAGATCCTAATAATTAATTGACGCCATTGAGTAATATAGAAAGCATTTTATTATGCTTTCTGTTGACCATTTTGAAGTAGACTTGGGAACAAAAACCACTAAGTACAATATTAATAGTAAATTTACTTAATATCATTATGAGTGTTTTTTTAATTCTCATCTTATTTAATTCTCCCTAAAACTAGTAAAAGGAAAAATTTCCTAAAAAAATCCAGGGATGTGAAAGATGAAGTATTGATTACATGAGATTAAAATATATTCAGAAAGAAATGCTATAATATAAAACGAGGAAGAATTGGACACAATCATCCAGTTGTCTTTTGTGCAAGCCTTTACACTGTTATCATTCTGGAGAAACTAGGAAATTTACCATAATTTAAGTTATTTAATCTTCTTAATTTTAATTGCTTTGCATTATCCTTTTTATCTTTTTATCACACTGCAAGCCACCCAAGTTGCTGTAATAGTGAGATGGGCAACATATAAATGTAATAAATACGTAAATAAATAAATACATCTTACAACCTCTATTGTACTCAGAATTATTATTCTACTTTGTTTTATCTCTTCAGGCTTTTCATTTTTGTAATCTTAGAGTTAATATAATAGAAGATATCTGCAAATGCCAATATGTCCTTAACAGATATGATACAAATATGTATGTGACATGTTCATATGGAAAAATGTATACACAGAGTGTCAGCAAGCAAATTTCCCTGACATTCCCATAGTGCAGGAGGCCATTGCTAAATGACTGAACACAAGCTGTATATATCAGGAAATTCTATGATTAATATATAATATGTAGTTTAATTACACTTTAACCTGTGCAGTTTTAAGATTTAATTATTTTTACTTGTTTTATGACTTGTTAAGCACCTAGACTAGAGTCACCTTGTAGGGGAATGGGTGGCATAAAATGTCATAAGTTATAAATAAATACATAAAATAAATAAATGTATATATCTTCCCTAGTTTATATGTAGAGAAATATGATCTATACTTCCACTGCCGGGGACAACCTAAAAATGCATCTACTGTTCTTAGAATCACTTTTATTGGTCTTGTCCCAATGAGTTTTCTTCTGCCTTTAAGTAACATCAACTATGCCTTGCCTGAATTTTTTTACCCCTCCACTTCTCTATATATAGATAAAACATGTGACACTAAAAATTTATCATCCACAGAGTTAGGATCCATAGGATTACAATTGTTCTATCAGTTCCCATAGTAATTTTTAGAATTATAGAAAAGCACCTATTGGGACCATGAAAAGGAAAAAAAAAAAATTAAACCCTTTTTCCATACCTTGTGTGGACCCTACTGTGACTGGATTTCATAATCATGATTGTTTGCTTTTTAAAGCAATGCACAACTGATATTGTACCTCTCTGTATCACTTTCAGATAGGAAAACCTATTTAATATCTTGCTTATTTTGAGACTGTATTTGTTTTTGTTTTTATGGTTACTTAAAACTTGGCAAGCTTTATGTAAATGTAGCACTTCCTAATAAGTAATGTAATAAGAAATAGCATTTTAGATAAAGATTAGTTCCCAGAGTCAAGAAGTAATAAATGGAGTGGCTTTTCAGCCACAGATGATTCAAAAATATTTTTTCTGGTTTAAAAAAGGTTAATAGGATAGGGAAACACAATCTAGAGCTACAATTGACAGTCATTTGTTCTGAAATAATCCGTGAGATTCCAGTGGAGTTTATTTGAAGTAATTGCAACCAAATTCTGGATTGTTCCAGGCTAACTGGGAATACTCATTTTACAGTAAAGGAAGTAATAGCAGGAATGTAAATTATTTTTGATGTCTTTTATTTCTTTTTTCTTACCTGGTACTGAAGTTCCCAATGCAACAAATACGACTGCAGTTACAGAATCCTTCAGGCCAATTGTGCAGCCAAAATGGGATGCCAAATCCCCAATGAAAGCTGTGAGAAGGCCAATCATGAGGATGGACACTACGAAACAAGCCCAACCATTCCAGTAGTCTGTTGGGGGCACAAAGGCAAAAAGGACTTTCCAGAAGACGGTCAGAAAGTGCATCACATAATCAAAGCAGGATGGTAGCTTCTCTTCGCCACATTCATCATCATCGTCATCCTCTCCTGAAAGAGGAAAGAGAGAGAGGGAGGGAGGGAGGGGAGAGAGAGAGAGAGAGAGAGAGAGAGAGAGAGAGAGAGAGAGAGAGGTGTTCATGAAGGATGGTTCCCAACTATAAGACTGAGAAAAAGACCACTGAAAGCAATGGGAGGCGGGTGTAATTGACTCGGATAGACTCACATCTAACTACATAAGAGATGATTACTGTATATGTGTAAATAGACTTTACTATTTGTATTCATGACAGCTTCCAAAACCAGCTCAGAATATGTGACAAGTGGCCTATAGCACCTTGCAACCACATGGCGCAACTAGATGTTGGTGAGCCCAAATTCACAGGCACTTGTAACAATTCAAAGGATGAAGTGAAGATGATAAATTATTCTTAGAATGGTAAAATGGTAAATGTGAAGACCACAGAAAAAAAATCAATATTAAACAACAAATATACAATAAAACCAAATAATTGCATTTTAAAATATAGTAAAGACATAAAGTCATTTTTAAAATGGGCTTTGAATTACCATAACTTCTACTTATTATAAATTTGCTGATTAACTGATTAAACACAAGCATAATTATCATATAATTGCCTTTTTGAAAAATGAAATATATAACAGCTTAATAAATATACCATATCACTTAAGAGGGGAAGGCCACTGTATTTTTCAGTCCTTGTGAGAGAAGAAAAAAAAGCATTTTCTACTTCATACATCATTCCATAATTTTATAAATATATTTGTTATATTGTTACATTGAGTTCTCTTTTGCATTTCAAAAAAGGGTCGTGGGAAGTTTGTTTCCACTTCCTGATCAAATTGTTTTCTGTCTTCTATCCATTTTGCATTTCTACCAAATTTGTCTTGAGCTTCATTATATTGAGGGGATATGGTGGCCTAGTGGTTAGAATGCTGGGTTGTGGACCAGAAGACCCAAGAACCACATGATGGGGTGAGCTCCTCCTTTGCCTTTCTTAGCATTGCTTCTTCTCCTCCTCCTCCTCCTCCTCCTCCTCCTCCTTCTTCTTCTTCCTCCTCCTCTTCCTCCTCCTTTGTGGCTGTTTAGCCTAAACAGCACCTAATGTGCTATTACTCTTGATGTACACAGTGTATAATAATCTCACAAAAGGTGTGGAGCAGAGGAGCCCAAACAGTTGCTGAAGACTGAAGCTTTTAGGTATTCTAACTGTGAGATTGTGACATATACTCAACAAAGACATGATCCTTTTTATTGAGAAGCACACAAGAATGCCAGGGAGTACTATCTTAAACACAGGAAAGTTTGCATTATGAAAAGAAACCCAAATGTTTTCATCTTGTTTCCTATGGCTTCGTTGACACCATTATGGAAAAAAATAAATAAAACTTTATCAGCAAGGTTAGAATACACAGAAATATTGTGGATGCCTCACTGCACATTAGAGTATGGATGTAAGAGAAATTATTCACAGGTTCAATAGGGCTCTGTCAAAATGCAATCCATCAACAAATACCAATGAAGGCAGTTTTTTTGTATCTGTCATGTCCTGCTGAAATGTCAATCTATGGTTTATATGTGGATGCTTAACTCATCACCTGCTCAACATTCTTATTTTTTCCCCTTAATATCCACTCCCTACAAGCTAATTTCAGTTCTGGAAATAAGAAGCTTGGGAGAAGTATTTTGGGGGGAAAAACAATATTTTCAAGGAAAGATATAGATAATATAAAAGAGAACTTGCAATTAAGTATGAGAGATACTAGTGTAATGTATAATTTAATTCTGGTAAGTATAAGTTAAAGACAGTTAATTTATTGATTTAATAGCAAAAATCTACTCATAAGATTTATTAAACATTTATTAAATATAATGAATTATATTTACATAACCAATTAACTTGTTTAAGAGAATTATATTATAAAGTATTTTCTCTATCTTGTCCTCCAGAAATTTTAGACTAGAATGCTTAACAACACATTCAGTTAACACCATTATGAGTTATAAAAATTAATCTAGCATACATGAGAGGAATTAGGTCAGAGAAGGCCACAAAACCCAGAAAAATATACAAAAACATGGAGTTGAGAAATAGCAAGAATTGATTCAGCAAATAGAGAATTATTGTTGGGCATGGACACAGCTGATCTGGATGCAAACTGTAGGTTTAACATGGCCCTATAAATGAACTTACTTTCTTTTCTTGGTGGATGCATACACAAACTTCAAAATAATTTTCCTGGGTTCACTTTTGTTTTCTTCTCAACCCACAATTTGCTATTTCTTTATTGCTAAACTGACAAATTGGCACCAGATATTCACTGTCTGTATCTCCTTCTACTGAAGCGAGGTGGAAAGAGAAGCATCTAATGATGCAAGCTTGTAATGGAACTCTTCAGTGTGGCAACATATTCAGTCTAAGACTTTGCTACTAAGAAACTGAAAAGGCCAAGGGTCTTATTACTCTTACAATCTTTCCTCAAAGCATTGTTGATCCCATTTTCAGAAGATAATTTTGACTTGCCTTATTCTTATTTTGGAAAACCAAGATACGGTAAGCATTCCATTCATTTGTTTGATTTAAATGTTTAAAGAGAAGTGTAACTACTTTGTGATCCTAAGGTTTTCATCCTATCTGACTGGGAAGTGCCAATTGTGTACCCCAGCTACAGTTGTATGGCTTGGGTTAGAGCCAATTTAAATTATTGAATTATTCAAAATGCTTTAAATAGTTTTAAATCACCAATCACTAAGATTTCATGTATTTTTAAAAAAGAACATTGCATGAACAAAACTTTTTGATTTTTAATTCTCTCAGAGTGTTCTGTCCGGAAAGAAACGCGGGAGACCGGGTTCCAAACAACAACTCTTTATTTCAAACCACTAGGTAAAGAAACGGAACATGGCCCAAGCCGCGGCAGCCCTTTACATAGTGGCTAGCCTGCCGGCTTGTGGCCAATGACAGTTATTTAACTCTTCCCGACATTTGGCGGCTTTCCAGATTGGTTCCTAGTGAACCAATCCGTAAGTAGCCTTTTCGGCCAATCAGAATGAAGTACTCGGAACCTACCAAGTTCCATACAAAATACAGAGCACTTTATGAGAAGAGATGCAGAACAATAAAATGTCCATTATGAGAGTCAAACACTATGCTTTTATGAGTAATTTAGTGCATTGATAAATATTAAAAGGCCTTAGTATGATGGCTCCCTTGATATTTTGAAACTGAAGTTTGGAATAAATGATTTAGATCTATAATCTAGCTCAGTGTTTCTCAACCATATCAAATTTTATATGGCCAGCATGCTCTCTGATCCTTGGAGAAATGCTGGGCATTGTAACAAAATGTTTATTGGGGGCCCACTGCTACTTCACTATTTGTCATATTGTTATAAACAGTCTTTTTGGTTAGTACTAAGTTTCATTATGTTAATTCTGACTCGTTATTTTATGATTTAGGGTGTTAAACTATGGGTTAAATAAGAATCTCATATCAAAAATTAAAAGTTGATCAAACAGTTGCTGAACTGGCTGGCATAATGCACTCTTGGGGATTAAATATGTATCATTTACTTACTTAGCAAAACTGGTATATAAAGTCAATGAATACCTCCCTACTTCCTTGTGCTTAACTGTTACAGTTTTTAAAAACAATATTAAAAAACTCTAGTGTTTTTCGGCTTATAACTGAGTAATAGTTGCTGATGAAGTTTCTCACTGATGAATACAGTAAGACAGTGTTGGTGAACTTTTCGGCACCGAGTGCTGAAACGGGAGCATGCATATGCACATGGCAAAACACTGGAAACTGGAAGAGCAACTCCCCAGCATATGTGCCAGCCACCTGGTCACCTGGTTTCTGGCGTGCATGTATGCGCGAAGACCAGCTGGCCAGCAAGTTTGCGTGCACTGGAAACCAAAAGTTCAGCTTCCCAGTGCATACATGTATGCCGGGGAGCTGCTCTTCTGGTTTCCAGCACTCCCGGGCACATGAAGACCAGCTGGCCGGCGTGCATGCATGTGCCAGAACCCAATGATCAATTGGTGACTGCTGGCATGTTCAGAGAGATGGCTCTATGTGTCACTTCTGGCACGTGTGCCATAGGTTTGCCGTCATAGCAGTAGGAAGACCAAAATGTGTTAATAAAAAAAAAAAATCTGCTAGTTAGAAAAACAAGCCATTTCTGAACTTCTTTTAGAGGATTTCATGTGGGTCTGATGGAATAAGATACCTTATTCTCCTTTGGATAGAACAGCTTTCTTCAACTTACTATCCTTCAGATGCTATTCCCAGAATCTCCAGCCAGCCTCTATCTTAAACCACTGTTTTTCTTAGAGCAGAGTGGAAGATTTTATTTGAAAAACTAGGATATGCCAGACTAGGGAATAGAAAGCCAGTTTTCTATTAGCATTATCCTAATTATTGCAAGCACATTTAACAAAAGAACAGATAAACAGCAAATTAAATCATTGTTTTTCTGACACTGCTTGTGGAAAAAAAGAAATAGTGTTAGGGCAAAAATTTCAACTATAATTCTGGTACAAAGAAAATGAAATAGTAATTTCTCCAGGCTCAAGTCAGGAATGAAAAAATGGCCTAGCAACTAACTTCTGTAAGATTAGAAAATCCCATTTCTTTTTCAAAAGATTCTTTTTGACTGAGTCCTAATAATACATGGCTTAATCTTTCACGACCTATCCACGTGGCTTGGTAACATCTAGAAACAGTGACTAATAAGCACTATAGTAAGATAATGGGTTGCATTCTTCAGTTCAGATCGATAAAGGTCAATATTAACATAGGCATCTACTTTAACCTGGCTTCAAATAATGTTTTAAAATATTAACTAGCTATATTGGCTTCACATAAGCTAAAAATATGAAACATTTTATTGGGTCAGACCTAAGGCCTATCAGAGCCATCAATCTGTTTCCTGGAATAGCCATCAAAATGTCTTTGGGAACCCAGGACGCAAGTTCTGAAGATGTTTAATAGTACAATGCTGGTACTTGGTAATCATGAATCAATGGCACGTTTCTTCTGAACCTGACTTTGTAATTAGTTTTATAAAAAAATAAAAATAAAATCTGATTACCAGATCATCGTGACTAAAAGGACCAATTATCCATAGCTTAATCTCATTGCCAGAATAAGTTTGAAATGGAGCGTGACTGATGACAAAGATGCAGGGAACAAGAAACAGGAAAGAGGAAGATGGTCTAAAATCACACCCTTCTCTGCCTGTTAAAACGGTGAAAAAAAAGTGTGTTGTTTTACTAATCTAGCAGCCCTGAGCAAAATAGGCACAAATTGGGTGACAGGAGGGGAGGGACTTCCACAGCAATAGCAGTCAAATGAAATAGAAGAGGTTGACACACAACAGGCAAAACAAACACTGTCACTACTGCCACTGCGAATTGGAGAACACTATTCTGACATATAGAAGGAAAAGTGGGGTTAGAGGATGTACAAACCATTGATCTGTGGATGTGGTAAAGGAGAACATTCCTGCCCTTGAGAAATAGCTAGCAATTATTATTTGCCCTGAAGCAACCAGTTAGTTACATCAGTCCTGTGTGTAGCTGCCAACTACTCTGCTTGACAACTCAAAAGGTTGTCTTTACTGTCTTTTCTTTGCTTCCAGCTTCTGGATCTTGCCTTGCATTCCACGCATTGTGGATTCTGACCCTTGGCTACCAGTGCGGATTAAAGACCATGTGACTGGCTGTTTTCTGACTTCAGGCCCCTTGTTAATCACCCTGACCCCTCTTTGTGCTGTGCTGATTTCATGCAAGAGGATGGGGTGCGTTTGTATGCCTGCATATGCTGTTTCTTTGAAAGTCAGATGCAAATTTTTACTTTTCCCTTTTTAGAAAGGGATTTGGGGGAGGCAGAGATTGTGCTTCAGGACTGGGTCTGCCTTAAAGGTTATCTACTGCTGCTCAATCAATAAGATTTCCCATTGCATATATTTAAAGCATCATTGATGGAAGGATTATCGGGCAGCAATGGTAATACAAGCGCAAAGTAATATCCATGAAAAGGGTGAATGTTTTCTTCCAAATGCACCATAGTACAGGTAGTCCTTAACTCATGATCGCAACTGAGCCCAAGGTTTCTGGTGTTAAGTGAGTTTTCCCCCATTTTATGACTTTTCTTGCCACAGTTCTTAAGCAAATCACTGCAGTTGATAAATTGACTTTTGCTTGTCAGAAGGTCACAAAAGGGAATCATATGTCCTTGGGACTACAGCAACTGTTCTGTATAAAATAGTTTACTCCAAATCCTCGATTGTGATTGGCAAGAAAAGCCAGCATAGGGATTGGTTCACTAGGAACCAATCCAAAAGAGCTGCCAAAAGGCGGCAAAACCAAGTAACCGTCATTGGCTACAAGCCGGCAGGCAAGCCGTATATAAAGGCTGCCGCGGCAAGAGCCAAACTGTTCCGTTTTCACTTAACTGTTGAAATAAAGACTTTTACTGTTGGAACCTGGTCTACCTCGCGTTTTTCCAAACGGAACACTGGCGACGAAGGTGGGATTGTCCTAAAACGTGAGACTGTGCACGTGGCGAATTGAAACCCAGGCTTGAAGCGATGGCCAGAAATAATGCACTGCCCGCACCCTTCAATCCCAATGAAGAAGATTGGGAATCCTACGTAGACCGTTTCCAAATGTACTTAGAAAGTAACGAGATGGAAGAGATCTCAGACCAGCGTAAGAGGGCTGTCTTCTTAACGCATTGCGGACCAATGGTATTCAAAATGGCCAAGGCATTGGCGAAGTTGAGAGACGTAAAACAAATGACCTGGCCCGAACTCCAGTGAATGTTGAAGGCTCATTACACACCAGTGGTGTCAAATCTCATCAAATGGCATGAATTCTACCGAAGGGACCAAAAAGAAGGTGAGACCATCGCTGATTTTGTGGCAGCCCTCCGACAACTGGGGGGAGCATGTGAGTTCCTGAACTTAGATGAAGCCATGCGAGATTGAGTAGTATTGGGTTTAAAAGACTCTAATTTACCAAGTAAATTGCTAAATAAACCCAGCATAACTGTGGCTGAAGCAATCGCAGAAGCTACAGCTGCAGAAGCTGCAAAAAAGTCAGCGGCCACCATGAAACAAATGAACGCGAACAATGACGAAACGAGCCTAACCAGAGGGAAGAAGCAATTTCCCGCCACCACACACCATGAAGATTTTGACGAGACATCAGAATCCGGAGAGGAAGATGATGAGGTCCACTGCCTGTATGCCAACAAAAAAAGGTGCGAAAAAAGAAACTGGCGGGAATGCGCTGGTTGCGGAGGAAACCACCCTCGAGCCGATTGCAGATTCCTTGATGCCATCTGCAGAGCTTGTAAGAAAAAGGGACACATCGAGAAGATCTGTAGGAATCGAAAAAATAACAGCCCTAACAGATGCAGTAACTCTCCACCACAAGCTGAATCGAAACAAGCTGAGAGAAAGTGGGAGCGCAACAAATGAGCCAGTAACTGAGAAAAGACCCATCAAACTGTCACTATTGGAAGCGCTCAGACGGAAAGCGGAAAAAAAGTTAAAATTATCGTAAAAATCGAAGGCAGTCCCTGTGAGATGGAGGTCGATTCAGGGACTTTCCTGTCAATGATATCATGGGACACAATCAGACAACTGGTCCCAAATATCAAACTAAAAGAGCTCCAGAAACAAAAATTAACTCTTAAGGACTCTGAATCGAATCCCTGTGGTAGGTCTAGGACATTTCCGAGTCGCTTACAAGCAGCATGTCGAAGTCCTGCCTCTGACAATAGTCGACCGAGACTGACCCAGCCTCCTGGGCATCGAATGGTTCACACCATTGGGCATCGGAATGACCGGAGTAGACCGAGTGGCCGCAACCGACTGGGAAGAAAACCTGATCCACGAGTTCCAGAACGTTTTCGATGGATCCCTAGGCAGGTATCGGGGGACCCCAATTTCCTTTAGCTTAGACCCCCAGGTGGCCCCTAGAAGATTAAAGGCCAGACGAGTTCCCTTTGCATTAAAAGCAAAAATAGAGGAACAATTGAATAAATTAATTGACCAAGGGGTTTTGGAACCTGTTGACCATGCTAAATGGGAGACGCCAATAGTAACACCGATTAAACCTGACGGGTCGGTACACATCTGCGGAGACTACAAGGCTACCCTGAACCATGCGTTGCAACAAAGTGCATACCTTGTGCCAGTCATACAACATTTGCTACACTCACTCAGGGGAGGAAAAACTTTTGCTAAACTAGATCTAGCACAAGCTTACCAACAGCTTCCAGTAGACCCCTTAAAAGCTGAGGCACAGACAATAGTGACTCACAAAGGGGCATTCAAGTGTAACAGACTTCAGTTTGGAGTGAGTGTGGCCCCAGGCGTTTTCCAAAGCCTCATGAAACGCCTATTAAATGGAATAAAAGGGGTCGTACCGTATTTTGACGACGTCCTGATTTCGGCTAAAGATACGACCCAACTAGAAAAAAGATTAAGAAATGTACTAACAAAATTTAGAGAATCTGGTCTGAAAGTTAAAAAAGAAAAATGCTGTTTAATGACTGATCGCGTCGAATTTCTGGGCTACTTAATTGACAGAGAGGGTATATACCCTACTGAAAAAAAGTCAAAGCCATTAAAGACGCACCACAGCCAAAAAACAAAACGGAATTGCAGGCATTTTTGGGTCTAATAAATTTCTATAATGTATTCCTCCCCCACAAAGAAACAACAGCGAAACCATTACACCGTTTGCTGGATAAGAAAACTAATTGGACTTGGGGTCATAGAGAACAAAAAGTATTCCAGAAAATAAAAAATTTATTAACATCAAACACCGTTCTTATCCAGTTTAGTAATACACTTCCATTGACGATAACCTGTGACACCTCACCATTTGGAGTCAGTGCCATCCTGAGCCACCAATTGCCAGATGGGAGAGAGGCACCTGTCGCTTATTACTCAAAGACTCTGTCTAAAACGGAACGTAACTATAGTCAACTAGACAGAGAAGCCCTGGCAATCGTCGCCGGAGTGAAACGTTTTCACGAATACCTTTATGGAAGAACATTTTTGATTGTAACGGACCATAAACTGTTGCTAGGAATTCTGGCAGGAAACAAGCCTACACCGAACATTTTATCCCCACGGATGACTAGATGGTCAGAATTCCTAGCAGCATACTCTTACACATTGACACATCGACCCTGGAAGCAAATCTCCCATGCAGACGCATTAAGCAGAGCACTGCTGCCGACAACGGAGGAAGACCTGGCGCCAACAATGACCACCCTGCAAATAGAAACATGCCTCGAACTACCAATATCTGCAAACGATGTTGCCAGAGCCACCGCAAGGGACCCAGTGATTGCCCGCATATTAAACTGGGTAGGTAAAGGCTGGCCAGAAAACCAAAAAACTGAAAACTTTAAACCTTTCTGGACCAGACAAACCGAACTCTCAATTCAAAAAGGTTGTTAATTGTGGGGTGATCGGGTAGTAATCCCTCCTAAACTACAGACTAGGGTGTTGGGTATGCTTCACGAAGGCCACCCTGGTATCGTAAAAATGAAAAGCCTCGCTAGAAGCTATGTCTGGTGGCCTGGTTTAGATAAAGATATCGAATATTGGGTTGCCACTTGCACTAAATGTCAGAAAACCAGGCCTTCCCCACCACAAGCACCCATAAGGGACTGGGAGACCCCACGAGGCCCCTGGTCTCGGATCCACATTGATTTCGCAGGTCCTACTAGGGGGCATACCTTTTTAATTGTCGTAGATGCATACTCAAATTGGCTGGAGGTTGTAGTAATGTCATCTACGACAACCAAAGCGGTCATGAAACAACTTAACAAACTTTTTGCAACCCATGGATTGCCAGACGTCCTAGTGTCCGACAACGGGCCACAATTAACCGCCATCCAATTTGAACAATACCGAGCCTCCCTAGGTATACGCCATGCACTGACCGCGCCGGCCCACCTGGCAACAAATGGTAGGGCGGAGAGAATGGTCAGGTTTACCAAAGAGGGTTTAGAGAAAATGGAACTTGGGGATGTCCAGGATAAAATCAACCGTCTACTCACCCTCCAACATATCACACCCAGCACCGTAACCAACAAAAGCCCAGCGGAGTTATTAATGGGAAGAAAACTTAGGTCACAATTAGACAGGTTGAACCCAATTACACGTTGGAAAGACCCCCCGACTCCTCCAGCCGTTGCCGAACATTCGAAATCGGTGACCTAGTCTACGCAAAAAATTTTACCGGGGACCCCCTATGGCTTCCAGCCACAATCACACAAATAACAGGCCCCCGGTCCTACCGACTAACCGTAGATGATGGCAGGGAATGGAAGCGGCACATAGACCAGCTTCATTCCTGAAACATTGAAAGAAATACAAACGCAAAACCACAAAAAATAAAAATCAACAAAAACAAAACCAAAGGGGGGGGGGGGAAATACAAGAAAATAATAAAGAACTTTTAAAAATAAATCCAGAACATCTAACCAATTAAAAAGAGCAAAAAGGAAACTTACGGTTAGATGAGACTTGCGAAAATAATCCAGACGAAGGGGCCAGCCAAGCCAGCTCGACCTGCCTGGAGAAACCAGGAGGGAGCGGCAAACCCACCGGCCTGAGAAACTCAAGCGGTAGCAAAATGGCCGACTCACCCTTCCAGGCGGTTCCATGGAAAAGAGCCGGAGAGACAGCAACCCCATCCGAACCGGTTGAAGTCTCCAACGAAAATGAACCGCGCAAGTCCAGTAGAATCAGAAGAAGCCCCACCTACCTGCGTGACTACGTCACCATGTAGGACTAAACCAAGGGGGGGGTGTGTTCTGTATAAAATAGTTTACTCCAAATCCTCGATTGTGATTGGCTAGAAAAGCCGGCATAGGGATTGGTTCACTAGGAACCAATCCAAAAGAGCTGCCAAAAGGCGGCAAAACCAAGTAACTGTCATTGGCTACAAGCCGGGAGGCAAGCTGTATATAAAGGCTGCCGTGGCAAGAGCCAAACTGTTCCGTTTTCATTTAACTGTTGAAATAAAGACTTTTATTGTTGGAACCCGGTCTATCTCACATTTTTCCGGACAGAACAGCAACGGTCATAAGTATGAACCAGTTGCCAAGCATCTGAATTTTGATCACATGATCATGGGGCTACTACAAAGATCATAAGTGTGAAAAACAATCACAAGCCATATTTTTCAGTGCCGCTGTAACTTTGAAAGGTCACTGTTCTGACCCAACTGGGTTTCCAGAGAACAAACACAGACAAAGGCAGCAGCTTTTAAGGTTTGATCACAATTCTGTTCCTTTATAGATAAAAGGCTGCTTTCCACCAATTAGCTCCGACAAGAAAGAGCCTTGCCAAGTTGTTTGTCAAGGCTGCCAAAAAAACCAGTGATAAGAACTAATTTACAGAATTCTCCAAACACAAACTAAGATGTCCACCAGTTGAGTTTCAGAGCTTCTTTGCTTTCTGCAAAGAACACTTTTTCAAACTTGGCTTTTACCCTCTTGAAGGGAGGGGCCATTACCTTGCAGCCTTACTCCCGAGTCACCTGCACTGCTATAATTGTTCTTTCCTCCGAGTAATCCTTCATGCACGCGCACTTGGCACAGGCTCCTCGGGAACCTCCTCATCACTGCTGCCAGCCCCCACAATCTCTGAAGGCAGCAGTCCACTCCCTGATGGTCCTGGCCCCTCATCAAAGTCATCGCTCTCCTCAGCCATCTGCACCTGCTGCCAGCTAACCACAACAGGTCACTAAATGAACTGTTGTAAAGTGAGGACTAACTGTTGTTGCCCTCTGAAATTTCTTCTTGATCAAAAAGGATAGGAGGAACATGGGGTCCTTAGTGCTCTCTGAATTTGGTATTTTGGATGCAGTAACGTTATCAGTGCTTGTGCTTGCCCTGTTACTAGTTTGGATAATGTCTGCATAAAAAATATCAAGCTCAGAGAGCACCAAGGACCCCTGATTTCAACCCTGAACTACAAATATTCTCCTTTATTGATGACATGGTTCTTGTTGCATCTTATAGTGAAGTATAAAATAAAGATTAGGCAGACTTTAAAAAAATATTCTACAGGGAACAGTGTTTACAATTTGTTAAGCGGTCTTTTCTCCACCAGTAACAATTCGGTTCACTGAAAACATGTGTTTCTATGGGTGCAATCCGACAGATTAACAGAAGGAAACCACCTGGGCATAAACAGAACATTTGATACTGGCAGATGATACTTCTAGTTCTGCAGACTTGTATGTTGTGGACTGCATGTTAGGAATGGAAACGTCTCCTGTGAATATGTTCAGACTATAATAGCATGAGGAGCCTGGAAGTGCCTGAGAAATACCTAATACTTAATACAGATGCACAGGAGCACTTAAAAGTATTTTAGGATTATTTAACACTAGACATCCCGTGCCCTGTTAGGTCATTGATTTAGTGATATATCTTATCTAAACAGAGTAATGAAATGACTATGGTAGACAGAAAAGCAAAAAAAACCTCAAATTCCTGCTGGTTTTCCCATTTACTTTACATTGGTTGTGGGAAGCCTGAAGGGAGAAAAATCAGTAGTGAAGCCAGCAAGAAATTGCAAGTCCAAAGCCAATAGGCAGCTAAATGCTTGTTGCTGGATGGGGAAGGTAGCAAGGGATTACAAGAATGGCTGAGAAACTGTCACAGAATGTTCAAAATAGGCATGACATGACTGCAGCAGCAGTAAGCACTGAAACAACCACATGTTCTTCAAATTTCATTCTCTCGGGAGTCATAGCTCCTGGATTTTGGATACATTCTCTGGGTTAGGATTTGAGGTACCTTGGCTCAAATATTATTCTCCTATGATGTACTGTTCTACCTAGTTGAAGATTATGGGAACAAGACTTTAAGTAGTTCATCAATACTTTGATACAAACTATGTATCAATGGTTTGTACAAACCATTCTTTCAAATAAATATAGTTAATTAAAATTCAATTAAACTTGTTTCACTTTCACTCATTTTCCAGTTTCAGTTTAGGCAAGGGAAAACTATCACAGCCTTAAATGTTAAAAGGGGATTGTTATGTTCTTTTAGATATTTGCCTAAGAAAGATTCTGATACACACTTTGTGCTTGGCTGGTTTAGGAATGAACACATTATTTTCTAGCCTGACATTTCTGAAATGTTAGGAGCCCTGCCAGCAAGAGCAAGGCAAATTACACGTAGGGGATTCTACAACAGAGCATATGTAGTCTGGGGGGAAAGACATTTCTCTGTCTGCAAAGACTGATGGAGGCAGAGTTTTGGATCTTTGGTTCTCAACCTTAGGTTCCTAAATGAGGTTGGACATCACTACCAGTCATATTTGACCACTGTTCATACAAACAAAAGATAATGGAAAAATAGCTGGTAATGCAAATTGGGAAATACTTCCTGAAAACAATTCATTTTCCAATTTGTGCATAATGAAAAAAATTAAGGGTGTTGAATAAGAAAAATAACTGATTTTTTTGTTTAAAACTAAACATTTCTTGAGGGAAGGAAGTACCTATGGAGCTTGTATTGTTATATGATTTAATACTCCAGTCTGACCTCCTTTTAATTAACTTTTCAATTAGTAGGGTAGCAGATAATCATGCTGAAGTGCAAGTAATAAGATCATTATTTCTGCTACATAGAAGCAACAGCACAATTATCTATCCTTGGAGAAGATATGATGTATTGGAAACAGTGATTCATGTAGTAGGTGAATTTGCCATGAATATTAACAATGACAGTATGCCTTTAGTTTATGAAGCAATGATCAGAAAATCCTGCTCATAGAAGCAATACACACACACACACAAATAAAATATCATTATCAATTCTACAGTTTGCCTGAATTATAGCTCTATAATTTGTTGGTATGTAGTTGAAGTGAAATAAATGTGGTCAATGATTCATATTTTATAGTAAGCCACAATTCTATTAACTGTGGTTTATATAATAACTAGCTGGATTTGCATCATATCTTAAGTAATATATAACACCACAGATCACAAATAACAGAAAGATATTCTGATCTGAAATCAAACCACATTATGACAGGGCACAATTCTGAATCTAGTCCCTCTGTATTCATGCCAATGATGTCTCTCAGGAAGATCAGAATCTGTGAGATGCTGGGATCATTAATGAAATGTTACCACATGCGTGCATGCAGTGAGTCATGTCTTCTTACAAAGAATTTTTGATCCAATTCTGCATCAACAATCTTAAAGATGTTGACCCTTCCCAATGCCCATCTTTCTTATATAAAATAACATACTTTTGTTCTAATTTTTGTTTCAGTTATTCCATAAAAATCTTGCATAGAAAATAAGCCTTATGTTCTTAATTCATATCTAGTTTATTGAAGTTGGACTAACATAGTTACTTTAGTCAGATACCTAGATGGCATTTGTTAAATATATTGTACTTGACATATTTTCCATTCAAGTTTTTTTAACAAAGACTTTTCTAATATTTATGCACAGACAGTCTAATTATTCTGGTAAGACAAGATATAGTAGTAAAAAAGGAAATGTATTTCAGTGGTATTGAGAGATCTCAAAATAGTATAGAAAGAAAGCAAATATGGAAATTTCTTTGCAAATTGAAAGATAATAACATCTTGCAATGACTGTGTATCTCCACAGTGAGATTTTTTTTTTATTTGTGAAGTCAGAGAATCAAATCAAATTTGTATGCATTAGATTATATAATATTCCCAATACTGGGAGACATATATGCATGTACATGCATATTCACATGCCCAGACTTTTAAAAAACTTTTTATAATCACAGATATTATATATTATTTGTTCTCTCTTTCTGCCTCCCTTTCTTTTTTGAAGGAACCCAAAATGACCTGCATGAATTTCCCAAGAGTCACTATCCAGATTAAATTCTACTCAGTGTTAACATACTTGCAGTACTAATTTAGATCTAGAATAAATTTAATTCAGAGCCTATGTTCTGTTATTGCTTTACTTGCAATAACCTTATTTCACCCCATTAAAATAAATAGAAATACATGGCTGCAGTTCTTAACTGCTACACTCCATGTCTCCCTGTAAAAGGGATTACATGATTTTCAAATAGTAAAATTGCATTTACCCAGAAACCTTGAAGATCATACAGAAAACAAGGGTATGCATTTTTGGTCTGGTTTAGGTGGGGAAAGCTAGAGTCATCATGGCAGATCAGGCAGAACTGTACCACAGTTGCTTGGGCTGAAAGTTATCAAGGGGGTGGTCTGGGAATTTGGGAAGTTATTTATTCTTTTCCTATTCTTTTTTAAACTGTTAAGTCTATTTCACAGCTCACAAAACACAGGCACAATTTGCTTTGTGCTTAAAACGAAATGAAGCTGCATTACTGATATTTGGAAGCTAGATTGCCAAACTGCCATGGGCGCCACAGAAAGAGGCTTTGGAGACCCATGCTATCCATCCATAACCTAAAATAAAAGGACTTCTCCATCAGAGAGGTGTATGCAATGCAGATTTAAAGACGAATACACTGAAGTTTACAATGCTAAAGCTATTTATTTTTTAAGAAAAGAGAGACTGCTTCTTCCTTTTTCATAACTCTTGAAATAAGTGAAAGCTACCAAAATGGGGGTCAAGTTAATTTGATAAGCTCAAGCTAAAAAAATGACTAATTGTAATTTATGGTATTTATAGAAATAGAAACTTACCAGCACTAACAGTGATAGCCTCAATGAACTGCTCTCTCCAGCTGTTTGTTCCAACCACAAGAGCTAGATTTGTCTTCTTAATAAGCTTGTCCACAGTGTTCTGCAGATGGGCAGACGAAACATGGAGCATGTGGTAAATGTAAAGGATGCTGGTCAGCATCAGAGCATAGTTATAGCAATAGCACTTAGACTTATATACTGCTTTACAGCCCTCTCTAAGTGGTTCACAGTGTCAGCATATTGCCCTCAACAATCTGGCTCCCCATTTTACCTATGGATGGATGGAAAGCTGAGTCAATCTTGAGCCGGTGAGACTCAAACTGCCGAACTGCTGGCAATCGGCAGAATTAGCCTGCAGTACTGCATTCTAACCACTGCACCACCATGGCTCTTCAACATCAGGTGAACGAAATTAAACAAACATGCAAAAGTATCGTGCTTTAAACCAGCTTGAAATGTTTGTGCAAAGTATTTCTTCATGGTGCTTTGTAATTAGACCGACAAAAAGATGACTTGCACATTTTCATATTTGATTTAGTGAAAAGGTAGTCCTATTTTCTTTGGACATTTTAATAGTTGTTACTACAATAATAAGATTTTGGCAAACAAGACTGCTGCTGTAGTCAAGGCAGAATGATCTATTCACCTTCTGCCAATCTGCTACATTTGCAGGACTGGTTCTTAGGAAATACTGATTCATGCTGGCTACTAGGCAAAGAAAAAGCTAACCAAGAAAGGCTGAATGATCCATTCCTCCCCCAAATTTGCCTGCACGACATTCCATGAATCTGCCCCCTGGATGTTTATGATAACTGGACAAAGGATTAAATACAAATTAATGCTACTACAGATAGTGTTCAGTTTATGACAATTGAGACCAGAATTTTCATTGCTAAGCAAGGCAGTTAAGTGAGCTATGCTCAATTGTTGACTCTTTTTGCCAGAGTTGTTAAACAGATCACTGCAGTTGTTAAGTGAATAATGCATTTAACATTATTCACTTCATGAAGTGAATCCAGCTTCCCCGATTGACTTTGCTTGTCAGAAGGTGACTGGGAAGGTTGCAAATGGCAATCAGATTATCTCTAGGATGCTACAAACCTCTTAAATATAGGCTGGTGTTGCCAAATGCCTGGATTTTGATCACCTAACCATGGGGATGGCTGTATATAACACCTTACCTAGTTTATTTTATAAGCTTCTTTTGTGTTGAAATATCTGAAGCTCATTCGGACCAATCTACTCTGCATAGGGAGGAAAGGTAATTTTACAGCAGGCCAGAGCATTGGTCCACCTATTTATTCTCTGAATTTGTAAGGCCAGTAACTGAACTGGGGATTAAAGAAGGCAACTTATAAAAATAGACAAACAGGTGCCATGTAGAATCTCCTGATACATTGATGTATCTCTGAAAATATATTAGTACTTCAGAAAACTGCATTTAACTAACATTTGCTTTCCTACAGCTAAACTGGATATCTACAGCTTTTACTGATCCTCTATGTGTTTAATAACCCTGAGATATGCTTATAGAGCAGAGGTATGAAAACTTTGCTTTCAACCTAATCCACCTCATATTATAAAATTATGAAATATATAAACATGCATAGTTCATTTTCTTTACAAATGATTGATTTGAGCTGCACCATGATTCAAGTTCAGTGAGGTTGCCTGAAGCCATTCAAAATTACTTTCTAAGGGAATTGACAAGAGAATATTTAGGATGAGCTGCATGAAAAGAAAAAGAATTTAAAAAGCCTATGTCAGTGATTCCTATGTAATGAAATTCTACCTATTTAATACAGAATGGTGTAAAATTTTAATATCCAATTTAAAATTATCTTTGGGGGATCCAAATGAAAGAAAATCAAATTTAAATTTCAATATATGATAATTGTTAATGATGTAAATGCTTACGTTTAGTGGATATGGCATTGTGCTTAATGAGCTAGATTAAATATACATTCATATTCTTTAGCTGAAAAGTTGATTGGGTAAGAAGTTAGGCATTATCTCAAACTTAGCCACTTTACCGATTGGATAAAATGAAGGGATAAAGCACTTATGCTTTATTGTTCATGATTTTTTTACATTCAAAGTGTGTTTAATGTTCTTATTTAAAGAAGTAGGAAATGACCAGGCTGAGCCTGAAAACAGGATCAGATGCATCATCAGTCTGGAGTCTCTACAGCCTTGTAAGAAACCTAGGTCCAGCCCCCAATGTCCCCCCAAATCCATTTGCCTTGACCGCAAGTAGATCAGATTCTTGTTGAGATAGCATGGAACAAATTTGTAATACTTTTGAACTATATTCTGACTCCTGATTTCTTGCACCTGACAGAAATCATTTATACAATCTGAGAATTGTGTGTAATTTTCTCCTTTGAACTAATTTCTACAATGAGTGGTAGGATGTTTTCACAAAATGCTTGAAATACTTAAGGAGATTTATTGATATGTTTGGAAATCCCATTAGGAAGAGGAAAAAATGAGAGATAGAAAAAAAGAAATAGAGAAAAGAATGTGGCTGAACAGTTTATCTTCCTATGAATATTTGAAGGCTTTCAAATAATAATAATATTAATAATAATAGTTAAAATATAATTCTTAAAAGTGAGCTGGCAAAGTTTAATAAAATATAATTTCCTACAGGAGAAATCTTTACCCTTTTTAAAAAACAGATGCTGCAACGTAATAAATAAATACATAATAAATAAAACATTACAAAAAATAGTCAAATTATTTCAGCGCTATAAGTTGTATGAATCGCACAGCTTGCCTTTTCTTAGAACAAAATTCTAATTGCACAGACACATTTTGGGGGCGGACATTGAGAACTTTACCAAAATATAATCCTAGGTTACCAAGGACTGATGAGGCATAGAGCTAGAGAAAGTTAATGGTTGTTTGCTGTCAGATGGTGCCTGAATTAAATACATTAAATTAATGGTAATAATTACATTAAATATCTACATACTACACCTTGAACTCGTAGGACTCTTCAATAATCACTTCTAGCTTTGTGTGCTCCCCCAGGATGGGGCGCCCCATTTCAGCAATGCGGCGTTCCTCCTCCTCTTTGCTTGTCAGAGGCTGCTTCTCTTCGTTCTCTTCTGGGGATGGAGAAGACACAAAGAACCAGTTGAAGGATGGTTGAATTTATCCCCCAACATACTCTATTAATGTGGCAAAATCAAGCAAACAACTGCTACAGGAATACACCATCAGGGCAGCCTCCTGCATTGTAAGGATTGGAGTTTTCTCCTCCAGATAGTTTCCCTGGAAGCATCAGAAAATGATGATCATGGCTCACACCCCCTTTGCTTTCTTTTACCCCTTGTGTTTTTTAAGGGGACCACAATTTAGCAGGTGGCTCTTTGAGCTACTCTTTGCAACTGGGAAATAGAAAGGGAATATTTATTTATGGATTCACAGGTCTATGTGATACACTACCTCATGTGGCTGTTTTTAAATAGGTCTACTATTAGTTAACTACTATTACCTAACTACTATTAGTTAGGTAGGTCTAAATATGAAATATATAACTGTAACAGATGCAAAGTTATTTCTATGAGCAAGAATTTTAGACTGCTAAAATAATCTGACTGAGTGGTGTTCAAGCAAAAGCAGATAACATATCCACAACTGAAAAAAAGAAATATCTTTGGTCCCCTCCCAAAAGAACAAGATTTGTACACCAAAAGGACAATCTATATTATACCTTTCCTTGATTACGTGAAGACAGACTCAGAGGACATTAGGCTCAACACAAATGTCATCACATTTCAGTTTAATATTCCTGGCGAAGATAGACACAACATATATTGTGTTCAGGTTAATCTGAACCTTTCTCAGTTGTATCTCAAACTATTACTTTAGGTGTGTAAAGTCTAATGAGTAAGTTGCTGTGCCAGATGGGGAACTCTCCCATCTTTCTTTTCTTCCCATAGCTTTTCTCTCTTGGAATGTAATCCATGCCTCTTCATATTATTTTTATCATCAAGCGGGCTCTGATATTATAACATTATTGGCTGGAACAAAAGGCCTGGAAAAGAAGGGCTTCAAAATCAATTCTGGCTGCTGAACTGGCTCCATTTCTCCCCCTTACACTGCTACCATGTAGAGATGTTTCATATTTTTGTAACTAGAACCACAAGTATACATTTACATTTTCTACTGAAGTCTGACTGACCTTCTTGGATCTGTTTCAATTTTTAAAGTTTTCTTAATATTTATGTGGTTAAAACTGTCAGTGTTCATGGCCCCAAGGTAATGCCTTCACACTTGATAGAAAGACTGAAAGTTCCCTATATTCAGGCATTATCTTTCAGTGAGAGCCAATAAAATCTAAGTGAAAGGTGAGTGGGCTCACTGTTATTCTAATCAACACCTGTCCCAACTCCCAGGCAGTCTGAGAGGGTGAAACAAACTTTGTCTGTGTTTAAACTGGAAAACAAGTTAGTTGTAGTTTCTAGGGAAGCTCTTAGAAAAGGAGATTTTGAGTAGCTAAAATCCATGTCTAAATATTTAATTATTTGGGAAAGAGCTGGGATGAAGAATATAATAGATGAGGTGATGCTACAGAGCAGGACCAGGATTTTCCATGGTCTCCATCGTTTCTTCTTGTTTTTGTTTATTATTAAGTTTTTATGCTGTCCATTTTACTGTTAAAGCAATTCTGGGTGATTTAAAATATAATAAAATAATATCAATCAATAAATATAAATCAATAAAAATATTGATTTTAAAAATGAACTTACTTTAGTTTTACAGTGTAGTTTCCCCATATTTTTCATTTTATAATGGCAGCAAACTTTGTTTATTGTTAATTTTTGGTGGTTGTTCTGACAAAAATCAATGGTATATTAAAGTTCTAGTAGTTGCAAATAAGGAATTTGGGGTCGCTAGTTCCCTGGGGTTGTTTTAAAGAGATACACAAAGGAGGTGGCAAGAACATACAAATGGCAGCTCCATTCTTTAGCCAATTGGAAGTCCTCCAAATAATAGCTGAAGTTTAATGTCTGAGCAGAGCTAAAAATTGGAAGGAGCACAATGAAGCTTCATAAATTTTACTCAATGCTCCTCCCGTTCAAATCTCTATTCTGTCTTATTGACAAGTTGAAAGTACACAATATCTGGCTGTCTCTTAAAAACCTCTTTTAAAAACCTCATCTGATTTAACAACTTAACAGATCAAAACACATATGGGAAGAATTGGGTTACATGAGACAGACCATCCAATATCCATACAGATCATATAACCAGTAGCAGAGTCATGGATTTTGCCAGAGATGAGCAGATAAAAATAAGAACAGACAGGAACCTAAAGTGACCTTTGGTCAAGATTATTTTAGGGAAATGGAAATTCACAGGGATGGAATAAACAAAGAAGAATGAATATAGTACATTTGCTTTATACTGTAATCTGTGGATTCAGTTTCCTATCTATTCTACATATTTGTCCAGCTGAATGTCAGCGTCTGATTGACTTAATACAAAGTTAAATTAAAATTTGCGGCATTTTTAATCAGTAAAAGCTTGATAACTGGCAATCTGTTTTCATTATTTGGTTAATTGCACTGTTAATCGCCTATTTACAAAGTATTATAATAACACATGTTTAGGACTCCTGTATTTTAAGAAAGTCTCTTATTGCCATAACTAAGTATCAACAGGAAGGAATTTTAATTACTTCTTTGACTGGGTAATAATGCTACTTTAGGGCTCTAAGGAGCTTCTCTTATATTTCTAGCTCTAGGATGATTTGATATAAAAAAGTCTAATAAAGGAGCCCTTCCTTTCAAATCTTAGAAAGGAACATCTGGCAACCCTATTCATATCTTTGAATGCACAGTCCCTCTTGCTGGGAAGGAATTTAATTCTTTGCTTAAAACCAAACCCTTGAATTTTATTTTCCTCTCCTTCTCCTTTTGTTTTGTGTTAAAAGTGAATTTGGAAAGTGCTAATACTACTTGATAAAAACAATGAGAAATAATTTGTTAATTTGAATGTATCCAAGAGAATGCCAATGGAAGGGAGGATAGGTGGGTGGAAACAATCTGATTTTTGTTTTGTTGAAAGTGAGTGCACCAGGTGTTCTAGTAAGATACAATGAGGGAGAAGCTCAATGAGACTGAATGGTCAGAACTGATTTTTTCCACAGGAGAAAGCTTGGCAGAGGGATCAGCATAGATGCAGCAAAAGATTTTATCTCTATCATCAGCTACAATAAGTTACTGGATTACTGAAGCATCCCCTCCCCATGACATCATTAAATTTTAAATATAGATAAAGAATAAGTTTAAAACTGGGCAAGAAACTCTGGCACACGAGAAGGATTGTATGGAAGGAGAATCCCTGACTCTATCATTCTGTATTGCTCTGGCAGATTTGAATGACGGACATCTGTTCACTTGGCTGGATAGCTTCAAGCAACAGCATCTATTGATGAGCAAAGGATGGAGCAGACTGACAAGGCTAGTTCTAGACCTGATAATAACTACTATAAGAAAAGGGTATTTCACATTTCACCTCTTGTAACCATGTTGGAAGATCACCTAGGATAGGACAATGTGCAGGAAATATGAAAGAAAGGGACAAAATATTGTCCTCTGAAAATGATTATAATTAATAAGGAAGATTGAGTATTTTTCTTTGTCAAAGGCATAATAAAATAAATCAAACACGACCTTTCCTTTTCCACTTTAACTAGACCTTCCCTGTATCCCACACCAATGCACATGAGTTTTTGGTTTCACCTTATCTATTGGACTGGGTCCCTAATACATCAGAATACCTTGAATATTGATTACAGTAGAAGGAAGAGGATGATCTCTAGCATGAACTTTCCTGAAGACAGGCTTTCCTGACAAAATGGCAAAAATAATTAATGTCAATGAGCAGAACTGTGTTTCAATAGTGGTTTTAATGCTTTGTGGAGTTAGAGTCTGTTAAAAGTGAGAAATCTACAAGATAGTGAACTGTAATTTCTACTTCACTCAGGGTTATGACAAGTACAAATGCTCACTAAAGACCTTTTGGAAAATCGGTGAAATAACTCATGCTATGGAACTCAAACTTCCATCTGAGACAACCAACATGGCAACTAATGGGAATTGGAATCATTTACCATACAGAAAATTTCAATTTACACATTTTTTTTACACTTCTTCTTACCTTTTCAAAAACAAAGTATGAGGTACTATTTTTTTTCAATCCTTCAATGGCCAACTTTTGATTAATAATCTCCCAATGAATTCCCAAATATAATTGGTTATAAAATCTATGACATGTGAACATGGCATTCTGACATATTCTTTCTATCTTAAAGAATCAGAAAACAGTCTGAATTTGATTTTACTTTACTAAATACTTTGTTCTTCAGATGGAAAAAACCTGATTCCTGTTTTTACACAGAGCTCTTTCACTATGCCCACTCGTGGATGAGTGCCTATGTTGCGAAGCCAAAACCTTTTAGAGCTTGGTATGACATGGCAAGATGCCTTGCTATTTGTTAGGTGTTTCAGTAGTCCTTGTAAAAATGAAGAGGATGTAAAAAGTGTCTTTACTGCCCAACACAGTAGAAGTACAATGATGGGAAATTAATGTTCCTTCAATGATAAGCTAAGTTTTATTGATAAGGATCAATAGAAAAAATCCACTTTGCATGTAGTTCTGAGAGTTAAATTCTAGAGAAGATGGTGACAGAAGCTCAAAAAGAAGTCAAATTGGTTTAAAGAGTTTCAGCACAATTTGAGAGAATGTGTTCAACCTATATTAGATTTGATATTTTCAAACCAAGATATGTATGCCTTAATATTTGTGACAGTCTTCTCTGCCCATATAATTTATTTTCAATTATCTTTTGGTAAGAAGATTTTTCAAAACAATATTTAAGTATTTCATATCAATGATTGTACAAATGATAGAGTATATTTTGGACAATTAATGACTATTATTGGATATTGCAAACTTTCCCCCTTCTTGGTCTCAAGAGAAAGATTTTCAAAGACAAAGCAGATATTTGATGTTTTTTTTTCTTGCTATATTTGCATACTTTTTCTGCATCACAATTAGTTGCATCAGCAACATTTCTTCAGAAAACCTATGATTAATTCAGAGCTCAGCCTAGCTGAGTATGAAATCCCTGAACATCCATGCAAATGATTCCTTATAGAACTCAACAGCAATTTATCATTTGTCCCAATTAGAATTAAGTGCTTTGTCAATGGCAAATAAGATATAAGATGAATGACAATTTATTCCAGGGACTAGCTGGACAGCTGATATTGCTATTTAAGTATCTATTCATATTTTTATACCATTCTTTTTAAAGGTATACATACATATATCTATATCTATATCTATATCTATATCTATATCTATATCTATATCTATATCTATATCTATATCTATATCTATATCTAT
>BLBF01000018.1:53437383-53448640 GCA_015471245.1 Laticauda colubrina | reverse complement strand
TCTATATCTATATCTATATCTATATCTATATCTATATCTATATCTATCTATCTATCTATCTATCTATCTATCTATCTATCTATCTATCTATCTATCTATCTACATATATATATTTTCTCTGCTCCATCTGCACAATGACTTTTAGGCAAAACAAGGGATTTATTTATTCCTTTATTATTTTTATAAATAACTCAAGGTGATGAGCATACCTAATTCTCCTCCCTCTCCTTTTCCCCCACAACAACAACCCTGTGAAGTGGCTGGGCTGATAGAGAGAGATTGATCAAATGCCAGGCTAGGGGCCACTCAATTTGGGTCTGTATGTATTTTCTGCCTACTGGAACATAGAAAGTCTCAGATGGTTTATTTCTGTGTCTTGCATTCAAATTCTCCTGCAGCTGTGAGGAGTATATGTTGCAACAGAATAGTGGGATTTTAATTTTATTTACTTAAAACATTGGCAAAAAAATCTGGATGACTAAATGCATAGATTAGATTTGCATAGATTTTCTAAAAACTAAAATGTAATGAAAAATACAGCTGAAGATAATTTGGTACCAAGCACTTTGAAGATACCTTAGCAATTTCAGTCACCATATTTGCTAGTTGTAATATTTGGGGCCTTGTTGTCAACAGATTGGAAGTATCTTAAAAGACATCATCATCTAGTTTTTCAAGTTAAGCCTTCGAGTAATTTTCAGAAAATAATTGTTTTTTTAAAAAATATAAGCTTATTAGCATGAAACATGTGATGTTAGGTTTGTGAGAATGAACTCATAATCAAAAAGTGCTAGTTACGTAGAATGTGGATATGAAAGAAATCAAGATGTCTTACCATTAAAAAAATTCCCTTAATTACAAAAGCAATGACAAGAATTAGCCGAAATGTTAACAAACGTAACATAGAATGACAACTTCCAATATATCTGATGGTTGAAACTACATTCACTATAGCTTTAAAATGATGGCTATATATTTCTGATCTATAAAAGCTTTTTGGCTTTTTTGCAGGGTTGAGGAAGCACCTGTGATGCTTCTGAAGCCAGGTATTCAAGATCCACTCCAATTCTACAATCAGCCATATACTTTACCCCTTGTCAAAAATAAAAGCTCATAATATTTTACATCTGAGTAGATTGAAATGCAGAATATTATATATTTTTGTTCAAAACACAAAAAGTAATAAGGAGACTGTTTTATGTAAGCTTCAAGGAAATGGACATGTGCTCATACGTTTTAAAAGGACTCTCACAACAGGAGTCCTTGGTGGGCTAGCTTAGCTTTCTTCCTATGCCACAGATAGGTTTGTCTGATGTTACAAAATACATCTTTTAACTTTTCGTGAAGGATGATAGTAAAGTAATAGTAGAGTTGATTAACTAGTCTGAAATTTTGCATTTGGCCCCCAAAGAGAAGAACTGCAACAGTTTTGGAAATCTTGCTATATATTAATCTTTGAAAGGACAGAGATTAAACTAGTTTTCTTAATACCAAAACAGAGTTCCTGTTGTTTCTGTTGTTCCCCTCTGGGAGGAGATTTTGAAGTATTTCTAGCAGGACTACCAGATTCAATAACAGCTTTGTTCCCTATGCCATCTGTCCAGTAAACTCGCAAGATTCACTTTTCTCGTCATGTACATGTATACATTTGGACTAGATTGTGTTGTTTCTGTGTGTCATATAATATATGTGGGTATATGCATAATTTTGTATTTATTTATTTATTTTGTCACATTTGTGTATTGTATATTGGAGGTGATAATGTTTTGAGAGCTGCATGCAACAAAATTTAATTTTAATGTATGCTGATTAATGTACATTCAAAGTGACAATAAAGTTATTATGTTCTGTCTGTTCTACTCTATTCATTCTATGTTTCATAAACAATGGCCAAACAGAAGCCCATCCAAAGCCTACAGATAAGGCAATGGGGGAACAGACTTCTCTCAACTTTGATTGCTAACCACTTTTTATATTTGTTTTGATGTAGTCTTTGCTTAGTGACCACAAATGAGACCAGCAACTTGGATGCTAAACTGAAAAATAATTTGACAATGGGACTCATAACCTTACTTTCCCTTCAGTTGCTAATAGAAGCAACATGGCTGCTAAGTGAAAAATATTGTGACTGCAAATTATGATTTTACTTCTACCTTCTATATTAACTCCTCTTGTTACAAGTGAAAGTTGTGAAGCATTTGAATGATGATCATATAATTGCGGTATGCTGCAATGGTTACAAATACGAGGACAGGTCACAACTGTCCTAAGCACTGTCATAACTCCAAATGGCTGCTGCATGAGACAGTCAGTAAGTGAGAACTAACTGTTCATGGTATTATCTCAATTCTTCTCCTCCATCCCAATATTGTGAGGTAGCTAAGAATGACTAGCCCAAAATCACTCATTGAGCTTTGATAGCTGAAAATTACGCTTAAATTTACATCTGTTTGACCCAACATTTTGACTATCACACAATATTCATTTTGGGGACCACTATGCATTGCTAGTAAATAATTGATAGCTAGGTATAATAGGAAAAAAAAAAAATCAGCGATATAAAACTGGAATTGTATCTCTGAGCAGAAAGATAATTGAAAATCCATACCTGTAATTGTGAAGCCACCTAAAGGAATGCCAAAACAGAGGAAAAAAGAAAGGAAATTAATATATTATTACAACATGCATAATTGAAGCTTTGTTCTTAATATGAATTAAGAGGAATATGATCATAGTGTATGTTAATCTGTATGGCTTGTCAATTAAAAGATTATCTAAATTTCTCAAATATGAACATCAAATGAAAAATAGGAAACCATACCTTGTCAATCATAATTGGTTGAAAACATAGTTAAAGGCAGGATTAGAAATTAAGAGAAAAATCTTCTCTAACTTGTTTTTCTTCAAATGTGTTGAGACTATAATGATCAATTTTGAAACAAAAATATATTGCATTTGGAAAATGTTCCTTTGGTTGTTTTAAAAATTCACAGAGAAGCATTTTAATAGCAGGAAATAGATATTCTTTATGCAAGAGATCCCACATCCAATTCCAAGATCACTCTGATACCCTCCAGATGTGCTAGATATCAGTATACATCCCCTGCAGCCAGTGTCCTGGTTGGAGGTGATGCTACAATCCAGTACACCTAGAAGATGTTTGGTACAGAAGCCAATCCTGAGATCTCAAAATAAAAAGGATTTCAGACAGTGGGGATAAAATATAGAATATGTCTAAAAGCCTCCATATGATCTGATGTTAACATTTAATAATATACCATCTGTTACATATTCCATTTTTCCTAAAGCATTATGCCAAACTTTCTTGATTCCTTCACATTCGGTTGTCATAATGTCTATCCAACTGTATGAAGCAGCTCCTTCTGGGATGGATATGCATGTCTGAGGCCTACTTTCGTTGTTCTCTCTCAAGAGAATGAATTCGTGATCTGACTTCAATACAGTAAAAAGAACAGGCCCGTGATACATAAACTCAGGAAAATATCTGGCTGTGCGAGGGTTGTAAGATTGCCTTTCTCAACTGAACTTGTCCACTTGTGATGGACTTAGCTGCTGTAATTGCCAGCCAAAATAGACTTATGGCTATTGGTTTCATATATAACTGAAGGCTGGCAGCTTGGAGAAGGCTGGTTTAAGAAAGTTATACATATTGAATGAGCCTAGTTTTCAAATAAAACCTGGTTTATCCTTTGTTTCAATTTGTTTAAAGTTTATTTATGAAGAAAGGTAGAATTGTATGGAACTCTATCCAATATGAATGCCACAGGGATGGATGAGAGCTGTTTTTGTCAAGCTTCATTTATTTTGGCTGAATATAGGAACACATTACTCTTTGTGATAAATGTGTGCCCTTTATGAGGTTGTCTAAGAAAGACCAAATAGTTTCTGAAAAGTCGAATTTAGAATGTGAAAATATTTGAAATCCAGTTGCAAAAATCCCAAAGAGATCAGAATTTCTCACTTTCATTTACTAAAAGAAATAATTGTCTGATCATAAAAAAAGTAATTTTCTTTTGAGCTATTTCTATAGCAGGTCCCAAAGACATTCAGAAATGACTTTTCCTTGAAAAAAGTGGCTCTCTAGTATCATCAAGGACTGCAACATAGCCATGGATAAACAAGGTTATCTGGTTAAAAATCATGGAGGTTGTAATCCAAAATATTGACACTAAGCTGGAGAAAGCAATTTTAAAGGGAATGCTTAAAAGGGAACCTATTATGTCATGCTGCAAACCATAAGACAAATAAAAAGAGATGCTTGCTATTCATTAACATACCAAAGGAAAGACTGAATACAATGTGAATCTTGACCTGATTAAATTATGCTCTGGTAACAAACTTTGGGATAAGAACTTATGGTCAAATATCATGAAGAATCTTCTGTTTTTTATTAGTTCTTTCCTATCTTGATTTTGGTCAAAGGCATACTAAATCTGAAGGTTCATGTTCAAGCCAGTATATGTGGAGAATGAATTTAAGCACAAACTGATATTCAATGACTGACATAAATTGTTTTTAATAATCTTTATAAGAGGACAGTTTCCTTGAATATTTTGAGAAAAATAAAGCATGAAATAAATTGAAAAAAATAATTTACATAAAATACATTGATTGACTCCCCCATATGGAAAAGAAATGCAAGAAATGCAGTGCTTACCAAGCTCATTCAACAACAGGGCTGTGGAGAAGACACAGAAGGACAAATACAGAAGAAAAAAAAATGAGCAATGAAAGTAAAGAAGACATCCACAGAAAAGCCTCAGATCCAGGAGGCCAGAAAGCACAGATCTGCAAAGCTGCAGGATACCATTACTACAAATAAAAATAGCATGAGAAATAATGGAAAAGACACGTTTCATGGAGATAAGCTGTGAAATTGTGGGAAAATATTAAATGCACTGTTATGTTTTGTGTAACAGACAAATCTTTAATTCAATCAAGGTTCCCAACTTTTAGATCATATTCTTGGATATATGTGAAGATCTTAATTTTGCTTCATTGACAGCTCTGCCAGAGATTGAGGAAATAATATGTCACAATGGATATATGTGAGCATTTGTGCCTCCCCCCACCTTTTTTTAAAGGCCAATCAAGTCTTTCCTGTACCTGGAATTATAATGCTCTGTATCTGCCTTTATCCTTTCTTGGCACAACAGTGCATCTTGCATTAACAAGGGGAAGATTTTGGTTGTAACGAATAGGGCTATATGTAGGTTGAAAAATCCAGATTAACTAGAATTGGCTAGGTTTCTCTATAGTGATTTGCTGCCATTTAATGGTCTGGATTTTTGAAGCCTAGATCTGGTAGATTTAGTACAGAAGGTAGAGGCTTTTGCCTAAGGACACAGCTATAGTTGGAGGGTTGCACTAGGAATGTAATGAGAATGTGAAATAATGTAAGTATTTTGATTGATAAATGCTTGCTCTTGTCTTGGGCTTTGGTTAGAGAAAAAGATTGAACATATATTCTCTAATATGCTTGAAAGCATCCCTAGATGACAAGCAAATATTTCAAACTAAATTGCACTATTGATTCAAAGCACTTATAATCATTCCAATTTTTCAAATATAGTCACTTGTACATGAACATGTGGTGTACTTCTATACCTGGAGACAAATTGTAGCTTTTAAGTCAGTTGAAATGACAGATTATTTCTTTCCAATGGCTATACCAGCTTCAGTGTACTGCCTATGTGCAGCTACCATCTACAACCACTACCTGGAAGGTTGGGTTTGGGAGTGTCAGAGGCAAGCTGGTAAAAGACCACACATAACCATTCCTTTTATTTTAGTGTTGCCTCTGGTCAATCGATTTGGCAAAGATTTGAACTAAAATGTATAAATCTATTTCAGCAGAGCCAAAAGGTGGATGAACATATTTATTTCAAAGCATGGGTTCCACTCTTAAAATGATTTTAGTTATTTGAAACAAAAATAATTATCCGACTATGTTTGGTATCAATGATTCTGTATCTTCAGTTGGAAGAAAGGAGTTTCTAGGTGAAACAAGTTTTTGTGAACATCCTCACTTGAAAAACATAGCTATTTTCTTGCTCGTGCAACTCTGTTTGGCACTGTCATGAGAAAGGTAAAGAAGCTCTTCAAAAATAAGGCTGGATTAAGTCTTCTAGCCTTCAAGTCTTTCAAATATCATGCTGCCTTGTGAGGAAGACAGAGTGGACTCCTGCTCAAGACAGCTTGCAGATCTCCTGGCAGTTTTTCAAACTATTCTAGGGAGATCTATTTCATAATTTAAGATGCATTTTGTAGAGAGAGCCTATTGAATTTTCAGCATCAGTGCTTCCATTTCATCTGGAAACTGCAAGCCCAATTCTTTAGGATATATTATGAATACTACATATAGATAGCTATTTTCTTTCACCAAAGCAAGATAACTTCTGCTTTTGTTCATTTAAAATATGATTTTTAAAATAAGAAATTGATTTCTTGTGAAATATGCAAGGGATATTTTGGGAGCAGTCAGCATGTTTTTTTTTTGTTCTTACCATTAAATGTTTGTTCAGGAACCAGTCTCAACATTTTTTAAATCTGCATTTTGCTCATAGTATTTACCTGTAGAGCTTGTTATGCTGTAGAATGTTTTTTTTAAAAAACTTATATGAAGACATCCAGTTCCAGTTACATAGATTTCTTTGAATGAACTTCACTAGATGAGAAATCTATGTCGCACATCAATATATACACTGGGGCGTACTTGTAACATAGCCTTCCTTGTAATACTGCAGATAGAATGCACGTACCTATTTCACTATTTTTATCTACTCACAAGTTAAGGTAGCAGGAAACTCAGTTGGGTTCTGTCCTTAGCTCAGTGGAAAAAGAGTGAAAATAAATTTATATTTCTGCCTCATACACTCACATTAAATGTGAAGTGTTTACAGAATATCTGCAACAAATGTTGCAGTTCTCAAGGAATAGACAATGGGGAAAGAAAATATTTAAAACACAATATCAACTGGTATAAGTTAAAGATAAATACATCTGTTAGTACATCAATCATTATTCTCCTTTCCATCATGGCCTGCTCTGAGAGGACCATCATGCAACTTCTGTTAAACTACACAATGTATTTTGGCTCCGTATCAAAATTTGTTTTGAACTGGGTTCTATACCTCATCTGTGAACACTGGGCTGCAACCAAAAATTGAGTAAGAATTCATTCACCTCAAGGAAAAGGAGAAAATTTGGGGGGGGGGGGGGGAGGAAAGAGCCTTGGAATCACTGGTTTCATATTTAATATGAAACCAGCTGGTTTGCTTGACCTGAAAAGTTCTCTGGGAGACTTTGTAATTGAAATGTAGACTAGTAGTGATTCAGATAAATAAAATCACCTTAATAATATTAAATTGTTGTATAATTTATTTGTTTGAGTTATTTTTAATTGCATTGAATTCTCTCTAATTCCAAAATATTTATATATATATTTTAAAAAGCCCTAAACATTTAATGAATGTTTGAATCCTTGAGAGGGGACTGAATCTTCAAAACTCAAGGACTGGCTGAGACAAACTTATAGATGTATAGGTGTGCACAAACCTGAAGTTAAGGTACAAGTCTACTGCATATAGCATATGATACAACCATTTCATTATGCATGGATATTTTAGCCTATTGTTTGCAAATGAGATATAATTTGCTGGAATAATTAAAAGGACACCAAAAAATCTGCCCTTTGAGAAACAAAACTGCAGTGGTCATAATATTTGGATTTTATTGCATCCAAAGCACAGGATGTATTATATAAATAATTTACATGGTACATTTAACTGGATCATAATAATCATCAATAATTATTTTTTAAAAAAGAGAAAGAGATAGATGCAAAATTAAAACTGCTAAGCTTGACAGAGGTCATGACACATTAAGTGGAAGCTGAGTAAGAAAGTTGTGAGAGGAGGGAGACACACACAGGGAATGGTCCCAGTTTCTTGTAAGGTGCCTGGGTTTACTCTCACACCTTTCATTCTTCTTCGTATCCATATTGGTTCCTCAAGCACAAGGAAGAAACTGCACTCTTTCTCATATTCCTCACGGTCAAGTATTCTAAGGGTAATGCATTTCCTGTGGGAACACAAGACAAAGGCAAAACAAATGGTTGGTGTTACACACACGCACGCACATGCTTTAAGTTTGACCCAGCTGAGATGGTGGTTGATGGTGATGATAATGGGGGGATCTCTGACCAACACATCCTTATTTTTATGTATGTAAAAGAGCAGAAAGCCTCTGTTCTGGAAACTTTCTTGGTGATAAAATATAGTCCTAAAGAATTTAATACTGGAACTGTATTGATATGGGCATGAAAAGCAAGTGTGGAGTTGTTAAATTGCTTTGAAAGACAATGGATTTGCTTTTGACCATTCATTTGCTTCATTCCAATTCACTGTATCGCAATAGCTAATGAATATATTTTATTACAATTATCTTACAAAGTAACTTCACATGGGACACACTCTTTTTCAGGCAGGCATTTTATGAAGAATGAATACATGTGGTTATGTGCATCAAACCAAGAGGCAGACTTTGCCTGTGGTATATTTGAATGCATCACAGCACCTGAAAGCATACCTTCCTCTCCCATAGTCAGTGTATGTTTGGCCTCACTTGAATGAAGACAAAAAGAAGGATCTAACCTGACTTGCCAAAGTAAGCAAGAGTGATTTGAATCTGACCCTCTTTTTTTTTTAGTTTTCTTTCCACTATATGGCACTGAATCAAAAGCAAACGGTTTTTGTTTCAATTGTACTTGAAGTAATGTAGAAGATAGATTAGGTAATGATAGTTTTGTATGGCAGAGTATGATGGTGTAATTAGATTCCTCTCTAGCTAAAACTATGCCTAAATTTGACAATAAATGGAATTTAGGATAACCTAGTAATGACACTTCTGGTCAGTGACTCAGCTCTCTGCCCTTTCACATAGATAATGGGAATGTGTGTTTTGACAATTATGAATTGGGATGTGCCAGGCATCCATGAGTGATCAAGACAGGTGCATACAGGTAGGGCTCAGCCCCATATAGCCGATCCCCCACCTTTCTTTTCACTCATCTCCACAAGACGGGGCTCCCCAATTTCAACGTAGAAGGTCTTGTTTTTCTCATACTCCTCATCATCAATTACTTTGATAGATATCGTTTTGCTGCAACAGAGAAGAATAGAGATTCGAGAATAAGGGAGGAAGAAGAAAATGGGAAGACAGCAAATGTAGAGAAAGGACAAAGCTGTAAGAGGAAAGGAGAAAAAATTAAAGAGATTAAAGGATATTTTATAATGCTGTGAACCTAAGATAAAATGTTTCCATGATAATGTTTACAAAATTGCCCAAGATCACAACTGTCTTTGTGAAGGCCACATTTGCATTAAAATGTAATCAAATCTCTGCAAGTATATTATTTGTTCTCTTCCTAGGACATGTTGACACAGTAAGTTGGTCATGTTAGTCAAAAGCCAATTTAACTGGACTGTTTTGGGAATTGAACATCGATGAAAATGTTAGAATGGTATTAAGGATTCTTAGTTGTTTTAAGAAGAAAGAATGATTATTACATTATTTAAAGGAATCTAATTCTGATGGCCAATGCTAACCTATATCTTCCTAGTGATGTTTAAACTATGGGGCAAGAACTGTAAAACTGTGCTACTGTATAAATAAAATAAATCATCCTGTAATATCTTTATATCACAAACTATTACCTTTTTCAACTTTTTAGTTATAGAAATGTCCCATATTTTCTGATTAATTATATAATTATATCAAGTCACTTGCTAGTTTTTATATTAGCAACTACTATTCAAAATGCTGTTCTAAAAGCATTTTAAGTAACACGAGATCCTTGCTTAAACCAATGATGCTTCTAGGCAGACATTTACTGCACAAATGTCTCTTCTTACAGAGTGTTTTATTTGGAATACATAAGTTCTATTATTTTTCTGTTTAGATTAAAATGTGTTACGTTGGAAATAATATTGAATAATTGGGCTTTGCCTGACAGCTCCACAGCTTATTTGTTGGAACCAAACCAAGGGTCTGCATTCCTAAAGATGTCCATTTAGAGGTTGGAGTTTGATGTTAATAAGCTTCACAATCAGGCAAGTGTTCATAAGAATGTACACCTGTCCCAAAATGCTGTGTTTCTTTTCTTAGAAGTAAATCCCCAGTTATAAATGGAATTACTCCCAGGTAAATAGACATAAGATTCTAGTAAACACATATATGCAAACATACAGATAACTGTACCTATGAAGGAAAACCAGTGCTGAAAAGGGAGCTGTGGTAAAAAAGCTCAGGATCTTTAGTGTCTGGAACCATATAAAAGAACGACAGTCTTCCAATGTGACCCCTAGAGATCCAAAGCTTTCTTACAGGATACTAACTTTTACCCAAAGCCCTATCTGTACTCCTCCCCAACACTAATTTGGTCCCATTCCTTTTCCTACAGCTTTCCTGATTAGAATTAGTTTCTTGGAGCTATGATATATATTTTGCATTTATTTTATCTGAGTTATATTTTTATTTTTGTGGCCATATGGAATACAATATCAAATTTATTTACATCTGCTTTTATTTACTGGTTGAAATGCTATTAATCTTGAATTCTACATGTAAATGTGATTATTTTAGTTTAAAGAAATCAGTTCTGACATTTCACATTCAAATATTGTACACGAGGACACATGTTATTATATGCCCCATAACTAAGATTGCTACCACTTACAGATTTAATATCTGTTGTTTATATTTAACATTCATTTGAAAAGTTTAGAGAAACAGAAAAGTTTGTATATGGAGCTGCAGGTTTTAATTGTCACTACCTTGGATTATAATGTATATTGCTAAGAAAATTAAAATATATACAATGAGCAGTGCTGAATAGAAATGATAGTGAACGGCTCTTCCATTTTAATAAATTTGCTAAGACTGGGAAAAGTAAAACCCATAAATACGACACAGATGAAAAGTTATCTTCCTTTTTTTCCTTGAGAAATCTTGGCTTATTGGCTAGATTTGAACATCATGTTGAAATTGCAAAGGCTTAACATGTTAAGTCATAAAATTTATTTTACAGGAAACAAAAAAATTCCCAACAAACAGCAATATCATTAATAGGTTAGAAAATGAATTATCTTTACAATAAAACAAGAGTGGAAAACAAGATATTCATTTCAAAACACACACACACACACACACACACACACACACACACACACACACA
>BLBF01000018.1:53426421-53437373 GCA_015471245.1 Laticauda colubrina | reverse complement strand
ACACACACACACACACACACACACACACACACACACACACACACACAGAGTATATATTTCAGTGCTCAAATTCAATTCCTTCAAATCAATTGATCTGTCCATTCATCAATTACACAGATCTTAGGACTCTATATATAGCAGGGTTTTCCCCCTGCTTGCCAGTCTGCTGGAGATGATGCTATGAGTTATCTTGCAACACTCCAATTTTAGCCTATGCTATTAACTTATAAATTGCATACACAAGTTGAATATGCTTACATACATAGGTGAAGCCAGATGGAAGCTAATAAATACATTGTGAAAATGGGATTAATATATTTTGATATGAAACAATCCGAGGGAAATTTTGTGATTACCGAAAAACAGTGTGGTAGAGGAGAAGAGAACTGCTGATATATGTATATAGATTTCAGCACAATAGTATTTAAAAACTTTTAATTCAGTTTGGACAACCTAAGAAATTTACACTTATCTTCTATTGTCTCTTTCAGGTTCTACCTTCTTACCTGTTCTAGGGAGGAAGGCAATATACAAACCAATGGAGTGATTTGATATAAGACAGTTTTCTATGTTTATACTGTTAATATTGTGACTGAACATTCCTTTGAACCAGGAATGCTAATTCTCAGTTTTGTTTTGTTTTGTTTTTTACAAATATACTTTGCACTGATTTCCATGTTGCGGTAACACACAGCAGCGGAACAGCCTAAGGGTTGTTGAAATGATAGATGTTAGTGACCTTGCTTGATAAATTCATCAAATTACAAAAGACATCTGGAAGCTGAAGTAAATAAAAGCAGCTGTTTCTAAACCCCTAAAGTTAGCCTAGGATGTATTTAAGTAGAGGACCCATAATATTAAGTAAAACAGCACAAAAGAACAGATGGATGATATCACATCTATCCACGAAATTTGGGCATGAATTGTCTATAAAAAGTAGCCTCT
Organism: Laticauda colubrina; assembly: GCA_015471245.1. Classification (NCBI taxonomy): domain Eukaryota; kingdom Metazoa; phylum Chordata; class Lepidosauria; order Squamata; family Elapidae; genus Laticauda; species Laticauda colubrina. The sequence continues at coordinate 53,436,428 of BLBF01000018.1, read as the reverse complement.
ATAAAAAGACAATGCTTTTCAACAAGCATCCATAGAATGCTGTGTATTCTCAGTCAGGCTTTTCACACTTGGAAATGCCAAAGGATGGATTTTTCTTTTCCTGGCAATAGGAAAATGGCAAGAATTTTTTTTTTTGCAAAATAACTTTTTTATTCTTTTGTAAACAATGATTAATTTGGTTCCTTTTCATCCAGGGAAGATTTTCAGTTATCATTAAATCATTAGAGATGCTTGATCTAATTTCTGAACTAGAGGCAGCTTATGGAGTGAGAGGTAGAAATAGGGAGGTACACTCCAAAGAGATGGTAGGAACATATGTGGATTCTTAAAGACAGATAAGAATCTGTAGGGTGCCTCTCTTACTTGTCTCTTTTAATCAGAAGTACAATTTGATATTTGTGTCTCCCATGGAATTCTTCAAAGGAATACTGAGAGTTAGTCAAAACTGAATGATAAACATTGGTTAGAACTACACATACAACACTATTTTGTCTAACTCACAAATACTATCCTTTTCTCCAAAGGAAGAGTTTTACACGATGTTCATGACAAATCTGTAGCTAATTTTTTAATGGTTCTTCTGGTATGTGTTTATGGAAAAAGGGCATTGGTACTTACCTGATATACCTGTTCTCTGTGAGCTGTGAAGAGCATCCAGTGATGGAAGGTGCTTTAGTCCCTTCTAGGAAGGCTGGGCTTAAACTTGAGAACACTCCTCCTCCTCCACGAGACTCCTCCTTAGCATTCCAGTTTTGCGAAGCCGAGGTATTATGCTTAAGCCTATGTAATAACCCTGGTCAGAACAGACCCCCTACCAGACAGAATAAAAGGGAGGAGCTGAATGCTCTTCACAGATCATAGAGAACGGACGTATCAGGTAAGTACCAACGCCCTTTCTCCCATGAGCTGTTCAGAGCATCCAATGATGGGACATACCAAAGCTTGACACAGTCCTAAGGGAGGGACTCCATCTGGGTTTCAGACCTAACTGTCTCTGAAATAATTTGCTGCAAAACGTGCCTACCAAATGAAGCCTCAGCAGAAGCAAATACATCCATTTTATAATTTCTAATAAATGTAGATGGAGAAGCCCAGGTTGCAGCTTGGCAAATCTCCTCTTATTGTAGCTTGGGTCGCCCATGCTGCTGTGGTGGCTGCACTCCTGGTGGAGTGAGCAGTAATGCCTTGGGACACTGGAATCGAATGAGAGTCAAATGACTTAGCGATGGTGGCCCTTAGCCATCTACTTATGGTAGAGGGTGAAACCTTGCACCCCAGAGTGTTAGGCTGAAAGGACACGAAGAGGCCTTCTGTCTTTCTGGAGGACACCGTGCACTCTGTGTAGATGCGTAAGGCTCTTCTTTTGTCCATGCAGTGCCATTGGTGTTCGAGCCCGTGTGATGGACGTGAGTAAAAATTTGGGAGCACCAGCTCTTGAGCTCTATGGAATGCCAAATTAACTTTTGGAATGAAGGAAGAATCTGGTCTGAGAACCACTCTATCTGAATGGAAAATACAGAGATCTTTGCGCACTGATAATGCAGCTAGTTTGGAGATTCCTCGGGCAGATGTAATTGCTATCAGGTGTAATTGCTACCTACAACTACTTTGTAGGTTAGAAATTGAAGCGTCATGGTACTTAGTGGCTCAAAGGGACCTATAGTAAGGGCCAATAGTACCTTATTTAAGTCCCAAGTTGGATATCGGTGCACTACTGGGGGCCTCAAGTTCTTGGCACCGTGCAGAAAACTGCGAATGCGAGGGTAATGAGATATGGAAGTAAGATCATCTCAAGATATGACTGAAGCCAAGGCCACCACCTGTCTCTGCAGAGTATTGGGTGATAACCCTTTGTTTAGGCCCTCCTGTAAAAATTCTAATTACTGCGCTACTGATGGGGAAGTGGGCTTGATCTAAACCTTCTGACACCAACGGCAGAAGCTAGACCAGGTAGCCTCATAGATTCGGTTCATCGAAGGACATCGAGCAGACTGAATAGTGTGAATAACTTGAGTAGAAAGGTGTTCATCTCTCAGACGTCACCCTTCAACTTCCATATGGCTAAGTTTAGCCATTGGGGGTCCGGGTGTAGCATTGGGCCCTGAGACAGTGATATGACTGATGATGGGATCCTCCACAGTAGTACCATTGAGAAGTCCTTCAGTTCCGCAAACCATGCTCACCTTGGCCAATAAGGACCCACTAATAGTAGGTCTGCTTTTTTCTTCCAGCAACTTCTGAATCAATTTGGGGATCACGGGGAGGGGAGGAAAGGTGCATAGCAGTCCAGTGGACCAGTGACATCTGAGGGCATTCATGTCGTCTGCTCCCTGCAATAGGTAACGAGAAATGAATCGGAGAAGCTGTGCATTGATTGGGGAGGCAAACAGGTTGATTACCAGTTGGCCCAACCTCCGAGTAGCCTCCAGAAAGATCTTGGGGTCCAGACGCCACTCTGATTGGTCCAATGTGGCTCTGCTGAGCCAATCTGCTTGTACATTTGCTACTCCAGATGTGTGCTCCGCCTTTAGAGAGAGAAGATGGATTTCGGCCCACAGGAATAGTCTTTCTGCTTCCCTCATTAGTAGATTGGAATGAGTGCCCCCTTGTTTGTTGATATGGGCCTTTGTTGTCTGTTAAGATGAGCACATGTTTGCAATGGAGATGCGGGAGGAAGTGTCGAAGTGCCAAGTACACTGCTCACAGTTCTAGTCAGTTGATGTTGTGTGCCTTCTCTGAATCTGTCCAAAGGCCTTGCACTGTTTGTGATTGGAAGTGGGGCCTAGACTGGCGTCTGTTGTAACAATCAACCTGTGTGGATCCTTGAAAGGGCATCCCTTGTTGATTTCGGGTTGTGTCCACTATCGTAGAGACCTGAGAATGGTTGATGGAACTTTTACGCAAGTCCTGGCGTCATCTCTCCCGGCATGTTGGTATGGCAACAGGAACTATTGCAGGGTTCTTGCATGGAATTGGGCCCAAGGGATAATAGAAATACAAGAAATCATTTTTTTTTAGCAATTTAGAAATCAGACATAGTTGTACTTTCCTAAGAGTTCTGTTGAGCCAAATCACTAATGCTTTCTTGTCTGCCTTCCAGTCAATGATGGCGCCAAGGTGAATGAGTCTAGTGTTAAATGACTTTTTGACCAATTGATTGAGAACCCATGTTGTTGTAGGTAGCTTCAGTGTACACAAAAGCATAGATTGAGTGTTTGAATTTTGACACCATTAAAGCCAACATCTTTAACACATTCTTCGGCTCAGTATTTGTAAACAGCAATAGATCATGCCCAGTATTTCCTAGCCGAACCACAGACAACTATAATGATCTAATACATATTGATTTTACAGAAGACAATATTGAAAAAGCACTACACAATCTAAAACCATCTCTATCTATTGGACCGGATGGAATATGTGCCTGCTTCTTAAAAAAGCTATCCACTGCCATAGCTGAACCTCTAAGCGTAATCTTTGAAAAATCTTTCAGGACCAGCTCCTTGCCTAATCTATGGTCACAAGCCATGGTCATCCCCATCTTCAAAAAGGGAGACCCCCAGCCTAGTTGAAAATTACAGACTAATCTCTTTATGCTGCGTCACCTGTAAAGTCATGGAATCAATTATTATTATTTTTTAAAAAACAAATTTTATTGACTTTACAATTTAAAAAAAAAGACACAATAGCATAATAATACATACATAATTTAAGGGTAGGAAAAAAAAAAGGAAAAAAGGGGATGGGAAAAGAGGACCGGAAAAAAAAAAAAGAAAAGAAAAGAAAATACAGAAAAGAGATTTGTTAAAAATATTCTTACTTTCGACAATTTGTGAGATCTTTTCTTCCTTTGGTTTTACTAATCTCTAAACACTTTATCTTTACAAGAATTTATACATCACTCATATAAATTTATCTTATTCTTTCTATCCTATATTATAAAATTCATCTTTGTTCTAACCACTTATACCAATAATTCCAGCTATTATAATATATTGAAGTTTCTTTGTTTTTTAGAGCTAATGTTAATCTGTCCATTTCTGCGCAGTTTGAAATTTTTTGGATAATCATCTCCTTTGTAGGTATCTATGGATGCTTCCAACACTGAGCAAAAACCAACCTTGCTGCTGTTAATATATGTATTGTAATATATTTTGTCTTTTTTGATATTTGTTTGTCAAAAATCCCTAGTAGAAAAGACTCTGGTTTGTACTCGATCTGTTCTTTAGTGATATCTTCCAGCCAATTTCTTATTATCTTCCAATATTTTTGGGCTCCTATGCATGACCACCACATGTGGAAAAAAGTTCCCTCTTTCTTTTTACATTTCCAACATTTTGGACTCATTTTGGGGCACATTTTCGCCAATCTCAAAGGAGGAAGGTGCCATCTATAAAACAGTTTATATGCATTTTCTTTGTATGCTGCCGATTTTGTAATCTTATTATTACTTCCCCAGACTTTTTCCCATTCATTTAAAGTGATATTACGTCCTACATTCCTAATCCAAGCAATCATATTTCCTTTTACTATTTCTTCTTCTAATTCTACTTCAAGTAAACAATTGTAAAATCTAGTTATATTCTTTTTTCCTGATCCCATTAAAATTTTATCTAGCTGCTGGGGTTTATTACTAATTCTGAATTCTTTTCTATCCTGGTTATATCTACTATGAATTTGTAAATATGCCCATTGATCTATTTTAAATCCCTGTTCTTGAAGTTCTTGACGGGATTTCAAATTTCCTTGTACGTCTAATAAATCTTTATATTTGATCATTCTAGAAATATCCAAATTGTTTGGGTGAATCATTGCCTCCATTGTTGATAGCCAAATCGGTACTTTTAAATAGTGTTTTTTACATATTTTTTCCAATTAGTTACCAATGAGTCTCTAATTAAGTGTCTGTGAAAGTATTTCTGGGTAATTTTTCCTACATCCCATAAAAAAGCATGCCACCCCCTTTGTAAGTCGTGGCCCTCTAAAAATAAGATTCTCTTATTATTTAAGTTTACCCAATCTTTTAACCATACTAGGGTGGCAGCTGTGTAATACAATTCCCAATTTGGAAGTGCCAACCCTCCCCTGCTCCTCATATCCTGCATTGCTTTTAAATTTATTCTGGGTTTTTTCCCTTGCCAAAAAATTTAGCAATAATTTTATTGAGTTCTTCGAAAAATTTCTTATGTAATTTAATTGGAATCATCTGAAATAGATATAAAAATTTTGGGAGGATATTCATTTTAACGGTAGCAATCTTTCCCAATAGTGAAAGTTGTAATTTGCCCCATAATTCTAGATCCTTCTTTACCTGAAGCATCAATTTATCGTAGTTGTTTTCTTTAAGCACCTTACAATGTGCTGTCAACCATATTCCTAAATATTTAACTTTCTTTGTCACTTGTATTCCCATAATTTCTTCTAGTTCTTTTTTCTGCTTTTCTGTTAAATTTTTAGTCGTTAATTTTGTTTTTTTCCTATTAATTTTAAGTCCTGCTACCGCTCCAAATTGTTCCATTTCTTTAATCAATTTTTGTCCTCTTTCAATTGGATCTTCAATGAAAAAAACCAAATCAACAGCAAATGCTTGAAATTTGTATTCTTCTGATTTAATCTTTAGTCCTTTTATCGCTGGATTTTGTCTAATCTTAATTAGTAATGTTTCTAATGCGAATATGAAGAGCAGGGGCGAGAGCGGGCAGCCTTGTCTAACTCCTTTTTCTATTTTTATTGGACAAGTATATTCCCCATTTACTTTAATATTGGCCTGTTGTGTGTTATAAATAGTTGTTATAATATTTTCAAATTTGGTGCCTAATTTCATATTATATATTTTTTGTATTAAGAATTGCCAATTTAAATTATCAAAGGCCTTTTCAGTGTCTAAAAACATAAGTGCAATCTGTTTCTTAGGGTGGGCTTCATAAAATTCTAAAATATCTAATACTGTTCTTGAGTTATTGCTAATCTGTCTAGTCGGAAGAAATCCATTTTGATCTTCATGTATATATAAGCTTAATATTCTTTTAAGTCTATTAGCTATAATGGAGGCAAATATTTTGTAATCGGTATTTAATAGTGAAATCGGTCTATAATTGTTAATATATCTGGATTCAGAATCCTCCTTCAATTAAGGAGGAATTAATTAATTAATTAATTAATAATTAATAAATAATTCCAATTAATAATTGGAATCAATTATTAACCAGTCAATTATCCTGTACTTAGAGACAAACATCCTACTCTCCAAAAATCAATTTTGTTTCAGGAAAAAAACTATCCTGTAATCTGCAACTCTTACACTGCAAAAACATATGGACTACACAACTCGATCAGGGCAAAGCAATAGATGCAATCTACATAGACTTCTGTAAAGCCTTTGATTCAGTGGTACACGACAAACTACACCTAAAACTAAAATCTTATGGTATTTCTGGACAACTGCATAACTGGATAGAAGCATTCCTGTCAAATAGACAACAAATGGTCAAAATTGGGAGTGTCTTTTCAAATTCTGTACCTGTTGATAGTGGTGTCTCCCAAGGCAGTGTTCCAGGACCAACTCTCTTCATATACTCCACATAAATGACCTCTGTGATCATATTAAGAGCAACTGTGTTCTTTTCGCTGATGATATAAAACTGTTCAATACCACAGACAACACTGCTGCCCTTCAAAAAGATCTTGACTATGTATCAGAATGGTCAAACAAATGGCAACTTCAAATCTCAACAATTAAATGCTCTGTCTTACATATTGGCAAAAAAAATCAGAAAATAAAACACAAGCTGAATAGTCAAGACCTTGTTGATGATCCAAGCTCTGTAAAGGACCTTGGAATACTCATCTCTAATGATCTAAGTGCTAGAGCCCACTGTAACTACATAGCCAAAAAGGCATTAAGGCGTTAATCTAATCCTACGTATCTTTTTCTCTGGTAATATCACACTATTAACTAGAGCATACAAAACATTTGCTAGACCAATACTCATATATACATACAGCTCATCAGTCTGGAACCCACATTACATATCTGATATTAGCACAGTTGAGAAAGCCAGAAATATTTCACAAGAAGAGTTCTCCATTCCTCTACTCATTGTAGAATACCTTATGCCACTAGACTTGAAATTCTAGATCTAGAAAGCCTTGAATTATGCCGTCTTCGGTCTGATCTAAGTATGGTATATAAAATCATACATTACAATGTCCTACCTGTCAATGAATACTTCAGCTTCAACCATAACAACACAAGAGCACACAATAGATACCAACTCAAGGTTAACCGCACCAAACTTGATTGCAGGAAATACAACTTCAGCAACAGAGTGGTCAATGTTTGGAATACTCTACCTGACTCTGTAGTTTCTTCCCCAAACCCCAAAAATGTTAACCTTAGACTGTTTACTCTTGACCTCACCCCTTTCCTAAGAGGTCTGTAGGGGGCGTGCATAAGCACACCAATGTGCCTACTGTCCCTGTCCTATTGTTTCTTTTATTTTTCTTATATGTACCCATTTCATGTATTCATAACTAAGTATATACTTATACCTATTATCTTGTAAGCAATTGACAAATCAAATAAATAAAAAATAAAAAAATAAAATTTGCTTGATTGATGGAAGATGCCAGAATAAGAATGTCATCCAAGTAGCATTGAAGTTGGATGGACCTATCTCTGAGTGATGCTGTCAAGGCAGCCAAGACCTTTTTAAAAGTTCTGGGAGCTGAAGCTCGGCCAAATGGGAGAGCAATATATTTGTAATGGATGTTGTTGTAACAGAAACGAAGGAATTTGAAATGTGAGGGCCTAATTGGGATATGTAAGTAAGCTTCTATGAGGTCTATGGAGGTAAGGACATCATTTTTTTTGTTTTTTTTTGATGCTGAGTAAGATGGATTGGAGAGTGGTCATTTTAAATTTTCAGTAAACCAAATATTGGTTTGGACGTTTTAAGTCCAGAATTGCCCTCCATTCCTCTGAACTTTTAGGGAGGTGTGAATAAAAATCAAGACCATTTAGATTAGAAGGGACAGGTTGTACGGCCCGGATTTCTAGTAGATGTGCTGTCGCTGTGTCCATGAGCAACCTTTTTTTTTTTTTTTCTGTGCCCTAGAAATTGGGGACTTCATAAAAAAATCCAGGGTGGAGCTGAACTCCAGTGCCAGACCAAATCTTACTGTGTTCCTGACCCATGCATCAGTGGTAGAGGAGTCCCATTGGTTGGTAAACCATTTTAGGTGACCGCCAATGGGAATCTCGTTATGGTCATTACTTGGACCTGCAGAAGGGCCTAGATCCTGTTCCTCGAAATTGTCTCCTAGGAGAGAGTCCACTTCTATATCTGTCCCCAGGTTCAATTCTGTCTGTTGACTGAATCCAGGCTGTCTTTGAAATCTTGTATAGTAGGCTTGGTAGAAGGGGTGAAAGGAACCCTTACAAAAAGATTGTGGTGATCTGGATTCTGATTGACGAAAAAGAGAGGGAAGAATTCTCTTTTTGGTTCTGGTTTCAATTAGGAGGGGTTCAAGCACATTGCCAAATAGTTTGTTCTCCGAGATGGGAGCTGAGGCAAGGCTCCATTTGTGCTTGATGTCTGCTTGCCAATGCCTGAGCCAAAGTAACCCTCTAGCCGCAATTTGGGAGGCAATGGCCCAAGAGGAAAATGTAACTACATTGAAGGTAGCGTCTACCGAAAACTCTGTGGCGACAATTAATTTAGCCACATCATGATCTGCCCTAATGTTTGAGGCTGGAATGGTATCCCTCAGATGGCGAAGCCATCTGAGAGATGATCTGGTGAAAAAGGAGGCAGCTGTGGCCACTCTGATGGCCCATGCATCCGAGACGTGTGCCCTGTGGAGGGCTAGTTCCGCCCTCTTTTCCTCAGGCTTGAGAGCCTCTTCAGCTTCACTTGGGATGGCTGAGGAAGATGCAAGCACAATGATATGTTCGTCCATTTCCGGAATGTTTAAAAAAATTAGAGAACTCAGGTGCCAAATAGCAAGATATGAGGCTGCTGCAGCCTATTGATTTTGCACTAAATTGGAAAATGTGTGGCACAGGGATAACCTCTGCCTCAGTGACTGGTTGAAAGAATATGAGATCCTCTGTTTCCCCTGGAGTATTTGGTGGGTTACGGTTAGGGAGGGCTATCCGTATTATCCAGCTGTGCGGTGTTCCTGGCCTTAAACAGCAGGAATTTAAATAATTGTGGGAGGAATAATTCTGTAAGGGGAGGTCACGTGAGAGGCCTTCATCATCAGACATCCCCCTTTATAGCGGATCCGCCTGTGACAATACCTGGTCAATGGTGTGTACTGACCCCTCCTCCATTTGACCCATTGGATCCCCATGATTTCCCATATCCTGTGTGTACTGCGGGTCTCTGACAGTGGGCAATGATAGATCTACTGTGAGAGGGTACCTGATAAAGATGTGGATCCGTGATGCCCAGAGATCGTTCAGAAAGAGATCTGCAAACCGAAGCTGATGGTGTTCATCTTGCCTGAATAGCCTGACATGCCCTTCTGGATAGCTGACTCCATCCATGCCCTCATGTTGGCAGGGATTTCCTCTTGTCTGAGGCCAGCTGCAGTTGGCATGAATGTTGCCTCTGGGGTCCTCCTTGGGGAAAGAATGTTAGAAACAGCCTCTTGGGGAGGTTGTATCGATATGCTGCTCCTTCTGGATAAATCCAGAGGGGAGGTTGGAAGGTTCTGGGCCTGTGAGGTAGAGGGTATGATGAGTGGTAAAGAGGTGGGTTGTACAGCTGCTCATGTACGTTTTTCTACCTGCCTTTCTAATGCTTGATGGCATCTGCATGCATCTTTCTTTACTGCCTTAGAGGTATTTTTGGGCTCCATGGACTTATCTCTATTTTTAGCAGTTAGTCTAGTTCTGGAGTTGTAGTTGCTAGCCATGGTAATGCCTTTGATAGATTAGCAATGGAAAGAGGCTGTTAGGGATAACATTGTTCACCCTAACTGTTTTAGGTGAAATACTA
>BLBF01000018.1:53309332-53426411 GCA_015471245.1 Laticauda colubrina | reverse complement strand
TCATAGTTAGTGTATGCAGCTTTAACTGTAAAATAGCAACTGTGGGTGTGGTTATGAAAACCATATAAAAGTAGCAAGGCTACAGCTTGCTCGCTCTCTCTCTGGCTTTGATGATCCCTGATTACTGCTTGGAAGCAAGACTGCATTGCTCGAACGGGAGAGATAACAACGGACTGATTTATGTGAACTGACAATAGGATATTCTACATGGACTTTGCTAACTGAATATCCCTGAATGGACTGACTACATGGTAAATGAATATTGGACTGTTTTTGACTATGCTATAAAACTTATACTGGAATAAAATATATTCTTGATAGCACAAGCGTATCTGTTATTTTTACTGTATGTTAATAAACATACAAGCTTAGCTCACTCATTTATCTGTGTGCCTATCTGACTAACGCTGCACATTCTGTTTAGCTTGTCTACCTAACCCTGGTTGGGGAACCCAGGCTTAACAGAGGCTATGAAATTAAGTGGCTGGAACACCTAGAGGCCTGCTCCCTTAAGGAGCAGGGGATCCTAAAATAAGCTCCCCGATGCCTTTAGCAAATGCGTCTCCTTGTTCTGTTTTGCTTTGTTATCTATTTATCTAAATTTTAATAACTTAAAAATTTGTAGAATTTAAGTCAATCAAGTCAATTTTTTAATAAAGTACTTGTGATATCAAATATGGAGACCAGAACACCCCCTCCAGACCTGGTACCTATATGAGGGCACAGAGGTCTGTAACTGATAATTAGATCAGTTTAGCTGCGCTCATTGTCTGTGGAATCCAGCAGCTCAAGTCCTCTATCATCCAGTGAACTGGTAGCAGGGACTCCCCCTTCTCAGGTCCCCGAAAAGGGAAACCTCCTTGGGAAACTTTCCTCACAGACAGTAAGAGATACTCAGCAAATTTAACCACCCAGCCTTTAAAATGCTGGCTGCCTCGTGGCAGAATGAAAATGAAAGCAGCTATTACCGCCTGGCCTGCTGAAAGCAAAACCGGCTCAGCGGGAAGGCGCAGGGGCTAATTCCCTGCCCTTAGGTGTTCTGCGGGGAAAGCCTTGTAATAAAAAGGAAAAAAAAGCTGCACTTTTAAATGGAAGCTTCAAGCCTCGAAGGGACAGAGCGTTACTCAGCCGGCTGGGAGATCGGAGAGATAAGCCTCCTTGTTTAGAAGTTTAAGGCAGCATGTCTCTGAAAGGAGAGGCTTTTAGCCTCAGGGCAGATTGGAAAGATAAGCCTCCCTGTTTATGAGGCTTTAGCCTCGGGAGGCTGGAATGTAAAAACAAAATAAAACAAAAAACTGAGTGAAATGACTTTTGGAGGTTCCTGGGGGGGTTGGTGACAGAAACTATGGTATTACCTGACCTGAGAAATAAATCAGCTAAATTGCCAGTGTTCTGTTCTGACCAGGAAAACAAGGCTGAGCTAAAACTGGGGACGCTAGAGGAGTCTCGTGGAGGAGGAGGAGTGTCCTCAAGTTTAAGCCCAGCTTTCCTAGAAGGGACTGAAGCACCTTCCCATCACATAACCCTAATCCTGGTCTGAACAAAATATTCCTACTGTGCAAATTTAGGAAAGTAAAATTAATAAAGTTTTTAAAAATGCTTTTATCAACTCATTATAACTAGCCGGTGAGATATTCTGCAAAACAGAAGGAAGTATTACAGATCTTGTTTATAAGGATTTTATTTTGTAATTTGCTAATTAATTTTATTTTTGACATCATGATTAGCATCACTTCAGTTGGTGCATCCTATTATTTTATTTAAAAACTGAGAAGCATATAACATGCTCACATACTGATGTACAATCAAAGATGACATATGTTCTTGACAGAAATGACAAATGCAGCTATATTCAGAGGAATAGAAGTATTGGGGGCAGAACATCCTCTTATCCACGTAGCTTACAACAAGCACATGTTACTGAATTTTGTTTCCAGGCAACTGCATATTGCTAATTAGGAACAATAAGACAAAAAACAAGTTACTATTGTCTCGCACTTTTCCCAGACCATAAAATGTTTTATAGGAGAATACAAAATATGTAATTTTCTTCTTCCATATGATGAAGCTACCAACAGTACTTCAGTACAAAATATTTGTGACAATAGTTTGCCTCAAAAGCCAATATAACATTCCTCCATAATTTTACAGGATCATTACTTGAGATGGTCTTGTATAATCTTTCTTAAGCCATTGCTTTCCAGATTTGATGGAAGGAACTTCTCATGATATGTCAAACAATATAGCACCAGTGACTGGAAATGATCGCACAATATTTAGAAAGCACTAAATTGAAGAAGCCAGGATTTGTGAGTGGTTGGGAGAGAGACAGAGAGATCCTTAATTTATTTCTTTTTTAAAAAAATCAAATTTTATTCAGTTTTTCACATTAAAAACAAAAATCTCTTTTTTGTGGACAACATATTCCCGGGTCATCACCTTTACGTACAAATATGAGAGCAATTATACATTCATATATGCATACTTAATTCTATTATTACCTTTTCCATTCCAAATTTTCAGTAAGGAGAGAAACAAACACATTAATTCACCCAAGATTTGGGTGAATCTTCCTCAAGTTCTTCCTTGTAATTCTTCTGTTGCTCAATTGCTTCTTCTTCCATATGAAATTCCATCTCCTGGTATAGGTAATCGTGGGGATGCAGGTTTTGGATCAACTTCTTTATCTGTAGGCTTACTTCATCAGCTGAACTCCTTTCGTCCTTTGTTAACGCTCTTCCTTAATAAACAACCATTTCAAGGGTTATTGGATACTGGAGCTGATGTTACTGTCATCTCCTCTTTACAGTGGCCAGTACAGTGGCCAAAAATGACAGTTTCTTCATTGTGGGGAATACAGGTTCCACAGCTGCTTGGCAGAATGTTCAAGAAATTAATGTTATAACATCTGCTGGTAAGTCCTTTTTCCTACAACTATACATTCTAGATATTCATACTAATATTTGGGGCTGTGATATCCTTTCTCTTCTTAATGCCCATTTGATTCTTGATGATGGCTCTTCCTCTTAAATGGCTCTGTTCTATGCCGGTTTGGGTGGAACAACGGCCATTATCAAGGGAAAAACTCGGTGCTTTACAACAATTGGTTCAAGAACAATTGGTTGCTGGTCATATAGAATCTTCTACTAGTTCTTGGAATACTCCTGTTTTTGTTATAAAAAAGAAAAATGGGAAATGCCGTTTCCTTCAGGATTTAAGGGGAATTAATAAATGTATCCAACCCATGAGTCCTTTACAATGTGGTCTACCAAATCTTAACTTAATTCCTAATTTTTATAAATTATTGGTAGTTGATCTTAAAGACTGCTTTTTTTACTATACCTTTGCAGCCTCAAGACAAAGAAAAATTTGCATTTACTGTCCTAGTTTTTAATAATAGCATGCCCACAAAGCGATATCATTGGCGAGTGTTGCCTCAGGAAATGCTTAATTCCCCTACACTTTGTCAATATTTCGTGGATAATGCCCTTCAACCCTTTCGGAATAAATTTCCTTCCTATTTAGTCTCTCATTATATGGATGATACATTGATAGCAGTCCCGGATTTTGTTGAATCTAAGTTGTTAAAAGAGTTAACGGATATTGTGGCACAACAGGGATTGTATATAGCCTCAGACAAAATTCAAAAGATAGAACCTTATACCTACTTAGGACATAGAATGTTGCACAATTTCTCCATTCCAATTCTTGAATTACAAGGACAGAAATCATATACATTAGTACAATGGCAAAAATTACTTGGCATTATTAATTGGGCACGCCCATTCTTCTACATTACAACTGGTGATATGTTGCCCTTATTTCAGTCTTTGAAGGGAGCACAATCACCAGGAGATCTAGTTGTATTAACTGATCTTCAAAGGACATGCCTTCAAGAAATATTGAATAAGTTTAAGCATTGATATGTGGACAGGATCTCTAGCATAGCTTTCACAAAAGTTGAACATGAGCATTTGATGATGATTTCAGAATCATATCAGATAGCCTTTTCTCAATATGTGGGAAACTTCTTGTATTCTTTTCCCAAGGATCCTAGAATAGTGGTTACTACTACTTTAAATCCGGCCTTTTCTTTCATTTTTGTGTGAAATCCTATTTCTAAAGCTCTTACAGTCTTTATTGATGGATCACAGGTCGCAGTTACGTCACCGTAGAAGATCCATCTACTCGACAAGCAGTGTGGGTTCCAGCGCGCTGTGTTCATCCATATTATGGCATGGCATCAGGGCCTTCACAACCTGATTCCGGATATCAATCTTCACCTGAACATGGAAGTCCGTCTTCCAAGATCCATGCGCCCGCAACCCATCACTTGGGGCCAGGTTAAATCTACTATGAATCAAGCTCAACAACAACTGCAGCAGGCCTCATTACCTCAGACTCTTGAAAATCTTGTTGCTGCTGTTTTTGCTATTATTACTGCTAACTCTGTTACCATTTTACTTTGTAGTTTCTTGTTTATGGTTAATGGTGTTTCTGCTCAAAATGACACTTCTGTGGTTCGTCTTAACCCTAATTTGTGGGTTCCTCATGCCCATACATGTTTATGACCCATGGCACAAATATTACTTTATACTATGAGCCCCCAATGGCATTTGGTCAAATTTCTTTTACCCCTAACTTGATCATGTCTTCTACATTTATTGTCTCACAACTATAATCTATTTCACACTCCTGGCTATTTTCTAAACCCCCTATGAAATTGAATTCTGTCCGTTGATGTTACTTGAAAGTTAGTCAATTTACAAGGGGTCTGTGTTTTTGTTGTCACGCGAAACACACTTGGCTTCATAATTGGTCTGATTATGATGCTGCCCAGCACATATTAAAAAAGCTAGGGAATTATAGTTATTGTTCTAACTACTATTGGTTGTCAGGTACCTTTAATTCTTCTTTGCATAGAATTAATATAGCTCCTGATAGGTATCCTGACAATTTTCCTATTTTTAATGTCTCTGATCAATCTAATACAGGATCGATATGCGCTGGTTGGCAGCTTAAGGATACTAATATGTGGTTCTTTTTTGATAAATATGCTACTAATGTTCATCCTCAGAATTATCAATGTGCAACTATAGGTTATTTTACTCTACCTGTTCAAATAGGTATGCTTCCATCAACTCGACAGCAGCGCTCTTTTCTGGGGCCTACATGTAATGATGACATCATTATTGACACACAATTGTCTTCTGGTTCTACATTTGGCTGTGCATTGGCAGGGGCCATTACAGGAGTCCTTACTCTAGGCTCTTATCTTGGCATAATTGCTCAAGAAAACAGATGATCTATTCTTGGTCTCACCTGCAGACTTGAAAAATCCATCAATGCTACTGCTGCTATTATTTGTGATTTGCAGCATGAAATAGAAGATTTAAATCAAGATGTCTTACAGCAGCGTTTTGCCATAGACTATCTTTTAGCCCGTCAGGGAGGGTTCTGTATGTTAGTTGGACGCTGTGGATGTGCTGTGTATTTTCATTCTTTGAATAAAACTATTGAGGATGAGCTTGCCAATTTACAATCATAAATTCAAAATAATATCCATGCTCATTACTCACCTTTTGAGTGGCTAACTAATTTGCTCCCTGACTGGTCTTGGCTCAGAGAGTTTTTCTGTTTTGCTATAATAATTATTATTGTACTAATTGCAACCTGTTGTTTTATTCAATGTATTCCAAATTTATTTGCATTGTTTCGTCCTGCTTCCCCCTCTCTTAATCCTCTACAATTGCGATACATTCATAAATCTTTGAATCCTCCATTTAAAATTAAAAACGAGGCTATGTAGAGTTGTAATTGCAGGAATGTTCCAATCTTGGATGGCAAACCTCAGATAAAGAATGTTTCCGAGCAAATACAACTCAGGCAAACAAAGTCACTAATCTAAAGGACGATTAGAGAGGGGAAGTAAACATATGTTAGACTTTAAGTAGAGATAATTAATTGTATGGATTACTGTGCTGAACAGTCATGAAAGTTAAGCAGTAACCAAAGTTAACCAATGATGGAGGATAACTAAAAATTTGTATAAATGTGAGACTATACTCCAATAAAGTTCATCATGATCCAGTTGTTCATGATCAAACAACTCTACTGCCTCGTCATTACAACAGCCGCGATTTACGGTCCGTCAGTGAGGAGGCTCTGCCTTCTTCCCGATTTATTTCTTGTGAAATAGTTGAATATCCTCTTTTGACTCAAAAGTTCTTATAGATGTTGATGGTGCTTCAAAAGCTCATCTGACAAGAAGCAAACAGAACGGTGCTAAACATTATGGAAAATTAGACTTTCCATTTGAGAATTTGTGTAATGATATAAAAGAGAATTTAAATGCTCTATTTATATGAAACAGTTCATCATTCAATATTTTCCTCTATGCCGCTGAAACAAAGTAGATAGTGAGTGAAAGGATCATGGTTCTGTTTATAATTGTGCTGTGTTTTTTCAACCATTATCACCAGCTTTGTCCCAAGGGTGCTTTTTTCAAGAGGCAACTGGACTTTCTGGTTTTTCTTTGAATATGTTTTCCTTCTTATCCAAGAAGCTTCTTCAGCTCTGAAGAAGCTTCTTGGATGACAAGTGAAATGCCTTCAAAGAAAAACCAGAAAGTCCAGTTGCCTCTTGAAAAAAAGCACCTTTGGGACAACCATGACCTGGATAACTGAGAATCTCCATAGATATCACAAGCTTTGTTCTTCGAATTAAAAAAGGGAATTCATAATAGATTCTTAATTCTTTACTAATGAGATTAACACATGAATCTATTTTATCCTTAAAAGCTCAGTTGCATTTCCTAAAAGAAGTTAGGTGACAAAGAAATCAAAAAATTTTCTGTGTCAACATTTTGATTACAATATAGAATTTACAAATGAGGAAGGCCAAGTTGACTCATTCCTACAGAGTTTAAATTGAATGGGAAAAGTTCTTTGATGGCCTTTGGTGAATTTCAATATTGTTTGAGTTTATTTTAAGCAATGGTTTGCTTTGCATTTCTTAGAATTCGTATCTGTATTGTGTTTAGATTACCATGACAAAGGTTCAGGCAACAGAAGAAGCAGTCTGTTCACTTCATGAACAAAATACTTGTTTCCCTACTGTGGTAATACATATATATCTGACCTAGAATTCTTTTCAGTAAGCACATTATTACCACATGCTAGGCCATAAACTTGCCTAACCACAAACAGAAATTTGTTTGTTTATTTATTTACTCATTCATTCATTAAATTTTATCCATGCAGCCTCCAGCAAATGTGCTTTGTTTTCTGAATCCACATGTTGGAATTAGATTTGCTGAGAATCAAAACAACGTAAGATCATGATGATTCTGACAATTTGTTTTTTTATTTTTTTATTTGCAGGATCATAGTTACCTTGGTGAAAGTCAATCATTTTCACCAAGTCCTATAATTTTAAATGAATTGCTTATACATTAAGTGTTAATATAATAGCAGCAACTGTGAGAAGGATCTTGGAATCTTAGTGGACAACCAGCTAAATATGAGCTAACAGTGCACAGCAGTAGCCAAAAAAGCTAATGCAATCCTAAACTGCATTAACAGAGGGATACAATTGAGATCAAGTGAGGTATTAATACCACTCTATAAAGCCTTAGTAAGACCACACCTAGAGTACTGCATCCAGTGTTGGTCACCACATTATAAAAAAGATGTTGAGACTCTAGAAAAAGTACAGAGAAGAGCAACCATGATGATTTAAGGGACTGGAGACTAAAATACATGAAGAATGGGTACAGGAACTGGGCTTGGCTAGTCTAGTAAAGAGAAGGACAAGGAGAGACATGATAGCAGATAGCAGTCTTCCAATATTTGAGGGGCTGCCACAGAGAGGAAGGGGGGTCAAGGTATTTTCTAAAGCGCCTGTAGGTCAGACAAGGAATAATGGATGGAAACTGAACAAGGAGAGATTTAACCCGGAAATAAGGAGAAACTTTCTGACAGTGAGAGGAATCAATCATTGGAACAGCTTGCCTTCGTAAATTGTGGGAGCGTCATCACTTGAGACTTTCAAGAAGAGATTGGACAGCCATTTGTCAGAAATGGTGCAGGGTCTCCCGCTTGGGTGGAAGATGGGACTAGATGACCTATAAGGTCCCTTCCAATTCTGATTATCTGTTATTATAAATTCACAAGAACATGGAATAGCAAGAACCATGATGAAAGGATCTCCTTTTTGGCTATTTTTGATTTATGGATAGATTATATTTTTATTATTTGCTAAACCAAATTACAAAGATTGGCATGTTGGACAAAGAAATTGCTAAGTCAATGTAAATTTCCAAAACATCTATTAAGGGAATTTTTTTCCACACTGTTTTCCCCCTGGGAGTGGATTATCCTCTCAAGTGGAGACAATCTGATCGATATAACCAGATGTGGAAGAGGCTGTCACTACATATATCCAGTGTCTAAATTGTTACAAGCTGTTAGGCATCTGTTAGATCTAATAATTGGAAGCTGAACCAGATGAGATGAAGTGGATGTGACAGGAAGCAGTTAATGCTGGAGAGCTTATTTCATTTGCACTTTTTGTCCAAAGCAAGAAAACAAGGTGTGTCCTTACTCTACTATCTATTCTGAGGTTATCATTTCTACATATACAGAATTATCATGAGCCTCTACAGCACAAGTGTGCAGAAGCATGGCCAATTTTACACAATTTATACAGATTATGCCATTAAATTATAATGCAATTAAACTTTTAAGTAACTTGGCGATGAATTCATTGTTTAACACTTGACCAGTACAGAACCTTAACCCTAACCCTAACCTATGGTCACAAGCCACGGTCATCCCCATCTTCAAAAAGGGAGACCTCAACCTAGTTGAAAATTATAGACCAATCCCCTTATGCTGCATTACCTGTAAAGTCATGGAATCAATTATTAACCAATCCATTATCCTCCACTTAGGGACGAACAACCTACTCTCCAATAATTTGGTTTCAGAAAAAAAACTATCCTGTAATCTGCAACTCTTACACTGCAAAAACATATGGACTACACAACTCAATCAGGGCAAAGCAAGAGACACAATCTACATAGACTTCTGTAAAGCCTTTGATTCAGTGGTACACAACAAACTTCTCCTAAAACTAAAATCTTATGGTATCTCTGAACAACTGCACAACTGGATAGAAGCATTCCTGTCAAACAGACAACAAATGGTCAAAATTGGGAGGGTCCTATCAAATTCTGTACCTGTCAACAGTGGTGTCCCCAAGGCAGTGTTCTAAGACCAACTCTCTTCATACTCTACATAAATGAATGTCTGGAACCCACATTATGTATCTGATATTAACACAGTTGAGAAAGTCCAGAAATATATTACAAGAAGAGTTCTCCACTCCCTACTCGTTGCAGAATACCTGTCAATGAATTCCACCATAGGAATCCACCAGCTTCCACCATAACAACACAAGAGCACACAATAGATACCAACTCAAGATTAAGCACACCAAACTTGATTGCAGGAAATACAACTTCAGCAACAGAGGGCTCATTGTCTGGAATAGTCTCCCTGACTCTGTAGTTTCTTCCCCAAACCCCAAAAATTTTAACCTTAGATTGTCTACTATTGACCTCACCCCTTTCCTAAGAGGTATGTAGGGGGCGTGCATAAGCGCACCAACGTACCTACCGTCCCTGTCCTATTGTTTCTTTCATTTTTCTTATATATACCCATTCCATGTATTCATAACTAGATAAACTACTTTTATCTATTATCTTGTAAGCAATTGACAAATAAATTAATCAATTAATTAAATAAATAAATAGATAAATAAATATATTCTCAATCCTTATTTTTGCAGCCTTGGTGACATGGAGATGACATAGTGCTAGCACATACAACTAACCCTTACTGCCTCTAGTTTAGAAATATTTATGACATTGTAGCAGCCCAGTCTTATATATTTAAATGTTTCATCACTAGCTTTCACTGCATTGTTCACATTTTAAGAAAGGTTCCTCTTCCCCCATCCCACTTTTTAACAAGTGATAACATCTGATAGTCCTGAGGCCAATAAAGGATTTTGGACTACAGGAGATTATAGGCAGAAGAGACATTTGATACTTGAACATAATATGCAATACCCCTCAATGCTTTTATTTCCACCAGGTTGCTCAAAACACAACACATGGCACTGATCTATGTTTCACGAAAATTGCAAGATATCAGGGGCTCTATATGACTGGCTTCTCAGAGATAACAGAGATATGGAGTTAAATTTCCAATCAAAATGCTCACTTGAAAAGGTAAGTGGATGCATATTTTAATTTTAGCTCTATAGATGCTTCCTCCAATGAAATCTTTCAGGTAACACAGATAGAAACTTTTCTTGAAGAGCAATTAATTCAGCTTCTAAGGAAGATGTGGACAATTTTCATTTATATATTTCCCTGAATAAATTGCATTTATTTCACCACTATTGCAAATGGCATTTTACCTACAGATCTCGTTTACATTCAAATTTACCTAATTTATAAAAGCATGACAATCTTTCGACATAACCTTTATTGCAACATGTAAGGGAAATCCCTACAAAGGGATTTTTAAAAAATACAGGCTATTTATGATATGATAATATATTGTCTGGAGCTTAAGAGAGGAACAAGGAAAATGATGATTAAGCAAATGCCCAGAAATTGAATGTAAATATTACTGGCACCCACTTTATTTCTATCAGTGCCCATTTTTTCATGCACTCATCCTGCATATGTAAAAAAAATAATCACCTTTCTCCTTTTAGCCCTTTTTCTACATTTAAGAAACTTGAATGCCTAATGTAAATTGTATCTCAACTCACTTTTTAATCAATAAAGTTTACTTATGCCCAAGCAGCCCAAAAGCAAATTACAAATATAAGCTAAACCTGACAGATAAAAGTTTAACAAATAAAATATTTAATACATATTACATAATATATTTAAGACTTATATCAATATACTAGATATACTACAAAAGGAACAGTATCCTTTAAAACAGAACTGGAAAACAAAAGACTGAGAATAATTGATTATTCATGCATAATTCACAGAACATATTTGATGAATTGATTTTGCTATCCAAAAAGGCATTCTATATTCACCAGGGAGGAGTCTTCCATCTGTTCAAACTACATTGGAATCTCTCTCAGGCATGTTTAGCTCTCTTTAGTTATAAGAAATAATTTTAAATGTTACCAATTTGCGTGAATGGAGTTTATAATTTGATTAGAGTTAATTTAAAGTAAAAATGGGAAGGCTACATGTTACATGGCTGCCATGCTCTAATAAATTCTTTCATACCACAAAACAGATTTGAGGGAGAGGGAATGGGGATGTAATAAAGATAATATACCATCTCTTATTGCTCCATTTTTCCCCAAGTCCCTTCCTCTTGTTCTTCTTTTCCCCTGTGAATTTGAGTTTCTATTTGTAATGGTCTTGAACACTTCAAGGAGTTGAAATGGATTTTTTAATAAGGAAATATTTTTTTCCGATCACATATTTCAACAAGCCCCACCCCCAGCAAACTCTTTCAGCACAGAAGACACCACAAATGAAAGAATTCTATACAAAGAAAGCCTCAATTTTCTGAAGCTTAAATCTAAACTGTGTCTATTGCCTAAGAAAGAACTGCATGTTTTGAGACAACTAATCTGCTCCAATTGCTCAGTAAAGTTCAGTTTAAATGAGTTCAACATGTCCATCAATCAAAAATAACCCTGGGAAATATTTCCCAGGGTTATTTTTATAAGAGCTGTGATGTTTCCATGTTTCTGCTTTACCAGGCCAAGAACTCATAACAAAATGGGCACAATTTGTTTTTTTGTTTCCAGAGCTATTCAGAGTGAACATTTCCTTTGCCCCAAACATGAAGACTACAATTAGATCAGCAACACTTCATTCAACCCACTGTTTCCATCTCCAAGGTAATCTGAAGCTGTTATCTTCATGACTTTAACTTCTCCCATCTTCCTCAACTCAGTGGATTTTATTTATATCCAAAAGAAAAGTTTTGAAAAATGTGAAACTACACACCTGATCTGTTTAATCTGATTTAGCTTTTGAAACATTTTTAGTTTTTTCTTCATGAACAAGTTATATAAGATTATTTTAAAAAGTTAAATACATTACAATGATCTATTTATTTATGTGGCTGTGCATATTACATTGAAGTATGTTTCAGGTTGTCCTGAGCCATTGAGACATTGGGTGGCATACAAGTGTCTCTAGAGATACTTGCAAACATACATACAATTTCACAGATGTTGTGGCTAAACAGGGACTATAAACTAATTCTCGGGCATTACTGTATCATTTTAATATGTATCCCATAATCTCATTCCATACATTTATCCTATACCATGAAAAAATGCATGTTTTAAAGGCCCTGTCCCACTGCACTTACGAATGCAAAGAGGATGTAAAATGTTAAAAAAAAGCTTGCCATCCGTTGGAAAATGCTATGCATCTGTTGTGTACCCATCGCATACGTGTTTCATACGCTCTATCCGTCAAGCATCCGTCCACTGAGATTTCATCTGCCCATGAAGTTTTGAGCTGCACAAAACTTTGTGAACGGATGAACTTTCCGCCATGTACGATGTAAATCCACGATATACGAGCAACAAACGTTCTATGTCCGTTAATCATCCGTTGAACATCTGCTGTATCCTCTCTGCATCCTCTGGGCAACCTCGCAACTCACATCTGCTGCAGCTGAAAACGGAAAGAGGGAGGAAACAAAAGGTACATGGAACGTCTACACAGCATTAGTAGCACGGAAATAGAAAGGATGCGCAGTGAATGGTTTGCATCTGATTTACATCCGCGTGGCATCCCGTTTCTTTCCTTTAGGCGTACGTGATGCATCTGCTTCATCCGCTATGCATCCGCTTTGCAATTATCCCCCGGAACCCCTTCAGAGGTGTCTTCCGCTTCCATCCGCTAGGCTTCCTATGAACATCCATTTAACATCCCCGCTACATACTACCCACGTCCGTTCTTTTCCATTCTGTTTATGCAAATTTTTGCCCCTTTTTGGAGCAGATGACAACAGATGGAGCCACCTCCAAAATTTTGCTCGTCCGCTGTGTCCTTTATGCATACGTTTTGTGTCCATCGGCCAGTGGGACGGGGCCTTAACTGTTGAATTTCATTCTTACATTTCTGAAATTTCATTCTGATCCTCAAATGGGTTTTCCACAACTCTCCTCTTTATTATTTTTTTAGTATAAGATCTAACCCAAATATACATTTAATAAAGTATGTTGTCTATATTATAACAATTCTGCTTGAAATGCTGCCAGTCTTGCAACATTTATATTTGATCTTGTGCCCATTGCTTTATGGATATCTTTAGAATTCTACACTTTGACTTATTGTTCTGGGTGGAAGCAAGCTGAAAAGGTTATCCAGGTTTGAGGGTTAAGTTTTATCATATGCCAAAGGAACATTACCTTCAGGGTGACCTTTACTTCTGGTGATAGCATTTATTTAACAAATTTATATGGCTGCCAGCTCACACATAGGTGACATTTAAAAAAAAAATCACAATATAAAAACCCAGACCCATTCCCCCCTACCCCCATGGCAGCAGCAATTCATTCAAAAAATTTATGCAATTTATTGGCAGTGGTGGGATTGAAATATTTTTACCACGGATTCAGTGGGCGTGGCTTGGTGGGCATGCTTTGCACATGTGTACATACTTTGCATGCATGCACGTGCCAAAGGTGCACTTTGCACAGGTGCAGAGGCGTTCTAACTCGCCTCCTGCAAGGCTGCATGATCCCGGTCATTTCACTCTTCTATGCCGCGCAAAGCAGCTGCGCTTCAAATTCAGAGGATAAAGGTGAGTACGGGAGCCCAGGCGGGTGGGTGGGCCCAACAGCAGAGCAGTGGAGAGAACTGGTTTGGCCTCCGCTGTTCATTGCTGCTATCGGCTCAGCAGAACTGCGCTGAACCGGTAGAATACCACCACTGTTTATTGATCAATGTCATTTGTTAGGAATTGTAAGGAATTGCCATTGCTTCTTCCAAGGTCCTTTTCTGACTTTACAGTCAGTGGAATTCTGAGTATTGACCAAGTATTAATCAGGGCAGACTATCAGTAACACTAACACTACAACAGAATTGGAAGAGACTTTGGAGGTTTTCTAGTCAAACCCACTGCTCAAGCAGGAGACCATACACCATTTGAGAAAAATGGTTGTCCATTCTTGTCTTAAAAAACCTCCAGTGATGGATATACCCACAACTTTCATTCCACTGGTTAATTGTTCCCAGTTTCAGGAAATTTCTCCTTAGTTCTAGGTTGGACCTCTCTTTAATAAGTTTTCAACCATTACATTTTATTCTGCCACTCCTTAGCTTCATATGTTACAGAGAATTTGCTAGAAAGTTTCCTCAACTCAGGTATGTTAACAATATCTGTTTTATTTTTCAATTAATACTAAAAAGAATCTGGAAGTCCTGAACTATTATCTGGTCACAGGAAATAATTGGCTGTATAGAAGTTAAGTCTTAATCAGCCACAAAGATTGTAATTCCTTCTCACTTATATGAGGCATTTTCATGAATTCCACCATATTATTTTTGTAATGCAGTGATTAGTACAGAATATTTTATAGTGTGGTTGTGTAATCTTCATGATCTGCTTGGGTTAGCTTTGGAAATATGGAATAACTATTCAAAGATTTCATGGAGAAGCGTGGAGAGAAAGGGAGGGGAAAGGGTGGTGTATGTTTGCTGGGAACAATTGTATAATACTTACAGCTATTGCTTAATACTTATTAGTGTTATGCTATGCTTATAAATAGTATTGAAAAAATATTGAACAAAATAAATTAAATAACAAATTGAAATACATAGCTATATTGAATGGTGGTGAGCAAGCTATGTTTTCACTGCTGAAATTGGTCTTATTAAAAGGTGACTTGCAAAGGATAATTTCAAGGTAAAACATGTATGTTTCCCATTGCCAGTACCAACTATTTTGGATCTGAATTGTTTGCACTTTTAACAACCAATGGAACATTTTGTTTATCTGACTATAAAACTGAAAGCAAGACGTTGATTTGGACAAAGGACTTTGTTTTGTACTGTTTGGGTTCACTGAGAACACTTGTTTGTACTTAACTATATGGTAACCTCCGTTATTTATATACTGTAGTTTCATTTAAAATAATTTTGCAATCTTAATTTTGTTAAGTTTCATTCCAAGCCAGAAGTCACATAAATGAAGCTATCCTTGCATATTTTTTCTCAATATTACATACTACTTCACCAACAATAGTAAATGATGGTGTATCTGTTTCCTATCATTAGCTATAAAGAGCAAGGAGAAAAGGTGCTATTCAAAATTACACACAAGAAGAGGTTCCTATTTACAAAATATATTTAAAACTTGGTGCAAAAACCCTTTTTCAAATAAAAAACATCATTTTCTGATGCCACCCATTGCTCTCCCACTTTTGAAATTGTTCCAAAGGCTTGTTGCAGCAGAAACTCAGTGGAAAATGGAATAGTAGCACCATTTCGACACAAAAATGCCTGTGCAGAGTAATTTAGATCTCAGTATATATTTTTGAGTATAAATGAACAGCTGACAGATATCCTGAGCAATAAATAAAGTTGTCAAGTTTCACCCAGAGAGTATAGAATTCAAGATTAAAAGAGAATGGAGCAAAAAGAAAATGCATTTGCTTATTTGGACTTTCTTTACAAGGGATTTTCAAATCTCAGCAACTGTTCTGAAGTCTTTTTCTGGGAGAAAATGCCAGAATAAAAAAGGGACATTAATTTTGATAGGGGAGAAAAAAATGACTTTGCTTCCTAAACTGGCTGATACCAGGCCTTTTCATAATCAAACTGTATGTATTATTATCTGTCAGCATAATATATATGAGACATGATGACAACCTCTTTAATTTCACAATCTATAGGCAGAGTTAACCATAGCTTCAATTGGAAAAATGTGACCATCCTAGACCAAGTCTCCAAATGCTAGGGTATTTCTAGAAGCCTGGCAATCTGACAAATTCGCCATCAATACATACATAGACATTAACAATACTATAGACTATGCAAAAACACAGTAAATTAGCCAAAAAGGGAACAAAAAAAATAAGCACCACTGTACTTGCAATGAGCACCCAGATCAACATAAATTTATTCTAAGATTAACATCAGATCAACAATCAAATAAACAATATCAATAAACTGCTAAAAAATCCAACATTAAACAGTCCAACCAAAGAATCTCTAAGACCACCCTCACCAACACTGACATGGCAAGACGCTAGAATATAAACTGAGAGTAGCAAACCCATTCCTTACTAGCACTGATGATGTTACCTAGTTTGGGTAATGATAAAACACAATCATTTTTTTATCTCAGTTGTTCTATATGTAAAGTGGGTGACTCCAAATCTGCAAACCTGATTGGTCAAATAAAATAAGCATTGGATTGGTTCACTAGGAACCAATCCAAAGAGCTGCTAAAAGGCGGCAAATTTAAACAACTGCCATTGGCTGCAAGCAGGCAAGCCAGTCTGTATAAAAGGCTGGCCTCGGCTTCAGCCAAGTGTTCCTATTTACTGACTAGTTAAAGAATAAAGTATTTGTTGTTGGAACCCGGTCTACCTCGTGTGTTTTCCGAACAAAACACTGGCGATGAGGGTGGGATCGTCCTGAACGGAAAAACCTGCACGGGGTGATAAGAAGTCCAGATGACAACCAAGATGTCTGGAAACAACGCACCGCCCGCACCCTTCAATCCCAACGAAGAGGATTGGGATTCCTATGCTGATCGCTTCCAAATGTATTTGGAGAGCAATGAAATGGAAGAAATTTCAGAGCAACGCAAGAGAGCAGTATTCCTGACGCACTGCGGGGCAACAGTCTTCAAGATGGCAAAGGCCCTTGCAAAGCCCCGGGACGTTAAACAGCTAACGTGGACAGAATTGCAAAGAGTCCTCAAAGCACACTACGCTCCGATGGTGTCAAACTTAATAAAACGACACGAATTTTACCGCAGAGACCAGAGAGAGGGAGAGACCGTTGCCGATTTCATCGCTGCCCTTAGACAATTAGGGGGTGAGTGTGAATTTTTGAACATTGACGAAGCAATGAGGGATCGCGTGGTGTTGGGCCTGAGAGACTCGACCACACAGAGTCTCAACAAGCCCAACATCACCGTTACCGAAGCCATCGCGGAAGCCACAGCCGCTGAAGCCGCGAAAAAATCTGCCGTAGCCATGAAAAAGATGAACACACACAGCGAAGAAACACCAACCAAAGACAGGAAGCAGCCTGCCACCACAACCCACTACGAAGAGTCGGGTGAAAAAATTGAATCGAGCAAAGAAGATGATGAGGTCCACCGTTTGCTCACGAACAGAAAAGAGCGCGAAAGAAGAAATTGGCGGGAATGCGCTGGCTGCGGAGGAAACCATCCCCGAGCCGAATGCAGATTTCTCGATGCCATCTGCCGGCATTGCAAGAAACGAGGGCACATCGAGAAGGTCTGCAGGAACAAAAAATACTACAGCCCAATGAGACGCAGAAATTCCCCAACACGAGCTGAGCCTAAACGAGCTGAGAGAAAGTGGCAACAAGAGAAGCGAGCCAATACACACCAAACTGTCATTATACAGAGTGCTCAGACGGAAAGTGGGAAGAAAATTAAAGTCATCGTGAAAATCGAAGGAAAACACTGCAAGATGGAAGTGGACTCGGGGTCCTTCCTCTCCATGGTATCGTGGGACACAATAAGACAGCTAGTCCCAGGTATCAAACCCAAAGAATTGAAGAAGCAGCACCTAACCCTCAAGGACTATCAGGAAAACCAAATCCCTGTGGTAGGCATGGGACAATTCCGAGTCGCCTACAAACATCACATCAAGGTGCTACCGCTGACCATAGTCGACCAAGACAGACCAAGCCTCCTGGGCATCGAATGGTTCGCGCCATTGGGCATCGGGATGACCGGGGTCGATCGAGTGACTACAACCGGCTGGGAAGACGACCTCATCCGAGAATTCCAGGACGTTTTTGACGGCTCACTTGGCAAGTATCGGGGAAATCCCATTTCTTTCAATCTAACCCCCCAAATAGCTCCACGAAGAATAAAAGCCAGGCAAGTTCCTTTTGCACTAAAGGCAAAAATAGAGGAACAGCTGGACAAATTAATAGCCCAAGGGGTGTTAGAACTTGTAGACCATGCCAAGTGGGAAACGCCTTTTGTCACACCCATAAAACCTGACGGGTCCATTAGAATCTGTGGTGACTATAAGGCTACCCTGAACCACGCATTACAACCAAGCGCATACCCGGTGCCAGTAGTCCAGCATTTGCTTCATTCCCTGGGAAAAGGCAAAGTTTTCGCTAAACTCGACTTGGCACAAGCCTATCAACAACTCCCAGTGGACCCAGAAACAGCAGAAGCACAGACTATAGTCACCCATAAGGGCGTATTCAAATGTCACCGGCTCCAATTTGGAGTAAGCGTGGCCCCTGGCGTTTTCCAGAGTCTGATGGAACGCCTCCTAAATGGCATACAAGGAGTCGTTCCCTATTTTGACGACGTCCTAATCTCGGCCAGAGATGAAACTCAATTAAGGAAAAGACTCAAAGAAGTATTAACTAAGTTTAGGGAATCTGGCCTCAAGGTAAAAAGAGAAAAGTGCTGTTTAATTAAGAATAGCGTCGAATTCCTGGGCTACTCAATAGACGGAGAGGGTATCCACCCTACAGACAAAAAAGTTAAAGCAATCAAAGACGCACCTGAACCAAGAAATAAAACCGAACTACAAGCATTTTTAGGACTAATTAATTTTTATAATGTGTTCCTGCCAAACAAGGCCACTATAGCAGAACCATTACACCGTCTGCTAGACAAGAAGGCAACTTGGACTTGGGGTTACAAAGAAAAAAAAGCCTTCCAAAATATTAAAAGCTTGCTAACATCAACAAACGTTCTCATCCAATTTAGCAACACACTGCCATTAAGAATGACCTGTGACGCCTCACCATACAGAGTAGGTGCCATCCTGAGCCACCAACTACCTGATGGCAGAGAAGCACCCGTCGCATGTTACTCTCGGACTCTATCCAAAACCGAGCGGAATTACAGCCAATTGGACAGGGAAGCTCTAGCAATTGTCGCTGGAGTAAAACGCTTCCACGAATACTTATATGGGCGGACTTTTCAAATCATAACAGACCACAAACCGCTGATGGGGATTTTAGCGGGAAACAAGCCAACACCTAATATACTGTCCCCAAGAATGACTAGATGGTCAGAGTTCCTAGCAGCTTATTCCTACACTCTGACACATCGGTCAGGGAAACAAATTTCCCATGCGGACGCTTTGAGCAGAGCACCCTTACCAGCAACCGACGAAGACCCGGCACCAGCGATGACAACGCTACAAATTGAGACTTGCCCCGATCTACCCATATCAGCTTATGATGTTGCCAGAGCCACCGCAAAAGACTCATTGACTGCCCGCGTTCTTGGCTGGGTAGGTAAAGGCTGGCCGGAGAATCAAAAAACTGAAAACTTTAAACCTTTCCGGTCCAGACAGACTGAACTTTCAATCCAAAAGGGGTGTTTGTTGTGGGGTGATCGGGTGGTAATCCCTGCCAAATTACAACCCAGGGTACTTAGGTTGTTACATGAAGGGCACCCGGGAATGGTTAAGATGAAAAGCCTTGCTAGAAGTTATGTTTGGTGGCTGGGTATTGATAAGGACATAGAGTATTGGGTAAGCTCATGCAACAAATGCCAGGCAATTAGACCGTCCCCACCAAAAGCACCCGTTAAAGACTGGGAAACCCCTCAGGGACCTTGGTCAAGAATACACATTGATTTCGCGGGTCCTACCAAGGGGCATACCTTTCTGATTGTCGTTGATGCCTATTCGAATTGGCTTGAAGTAAAAGTTATGCCATCAACGACAACAGAAACTGTAATTAAGAAGCTGGACAACCTTTTTGCCACCCATGGCATACCGCACGTTCTTGTCTCAGATAATGGGCCACAGCTAACCAGCATACAATTTGAGCAATACCTAGCCTCCCTAGGTATAAGACATGCCCTAACCGTGCCGGCTCACCCGGCTGCGAACGGCAGGGCTGAGAGAATGGTCCGGTTTACTAAAGAAGGATTAGAAAGAATGGACGCTGGAGATGTCCAACAGAAAGTAAACCGTTTGCTTACACTCCAGCACATAACGCCCAGTACCATAACCAACAAGTCCCCAGCAGAATTACTTATGGGACGGAAATTAAGATCACACCTTGATAGGTTACACCCAAATTTTACTCCAGAAAACCCCCCTGACTCCTCTACACGGTTTAGACAATTCGAAATAGGCGATTTGGTATATGCTAAAAACTTCACCGGGGACCCGGTATGGCTACCAGGACAGATTACCCAAATCACAGGCCCCAAATCCTACCGATTAAAAATAGAGGATGGCAGGGAATGGAAGCAGCACATAGACCAGCTTCAATCCCGAATTATAGAGAGAACCACAGACTTACAACCATTCACCGACAAAACTGGTGAATTGCAAACCAAGGTGGGGGAGGAAAGGCGAGAAATAAATAAAGAACTGTTTAAAACCAAGAGCAATGAAACATATGAACAAAAAGAGCAAATAAAAGACTCACTGTTTGGAGAGACTTGCGTGAAGAGCCCATCGGAAGGGGCCAGCCAGGCCAGCTCGACCAGCCCAGAGGAAACGGGAGGGAGCGGCAAAACCACCAGCCTAAGGAACTCAGGCGGCGGTAAAATGACTGACTCACCCTTCCAGACGGTTCCAGGGAAAAGAACGGACGACACAGCAGCCCCATCCGAAATGGTCGAAGACTTCACTAAGAATGAACCGCGCAAGTCAAGTCGAGTCCGGAAAAGCCCCGCCTACCTGCGAGACTACGTCACCACGTAGGACTGAACTAAGAGGGGAGGGGTGTTCTATATGTAAAGTGGGTGACTCCAAATCTGCAAACCTGATTGGTCAAATAAAATAAGCATTGGATTGGTTCCTAGTGAAGAGCTGCCAAAGAGCTGCTAAAAGGCGGCAAATTTAAACAACTGCCATTGGCTGCAAGCAGGCAAGCCAGTCTGTATAAAAGGCTGGCCTCGGCTTCAGCCAAGTGTTCCTATTTACTGACTAGTTAAAGAATAAAGTATTTGTTGTTGGAACCCGGTCTACCTCGTGTGTTTTCCGAACAAAACATCAGTACTTCCCAGTCACTTCATCTCAGACTAAGAGAGTCTGCTGTTACCTAATACTTCAATTGCCATTCATAAATAATAGCTCCTCCACCAGTGGTGGTATTCTGCCAGTTTACACCAGTTCGGGCAAACCGGTAGAAAAGATTTGGCATGCGTTCCTGAACCGGTAGCAAGTTCTGGCTGGCCACACCCTGACCCGGTCACCTGGTCACCACTGGCTCACTTTCCCCATCTGCCTGATGCTTTTCCCATCCGCCTTAAGGTATTTCTTTTTTTCCCTCCTGACAATCAGCTGTTCATAAGATCAACTGTGCCGGGATTGTCCTAACTTGTCTTACTGCTTCACCCAGGAGGCTCCCCTGAGGCCCAGAAGGCCCCAAAATGGAGCAAGGGGGGGAGTGCTGTGCATCCCCTCTAGGCTCAATTTTTTTTTCCTGAGTCCCAGGAGAGCTTCTTGGGAGCAAAAATGCCCCCCTAGGAGGCTCCTGAGGCCCAGAAGGTCCCAAAATGGAGCAGGGGGGGTGCTGTGCATCCCCTCTAGGCTCCATATTTTTTTTCCTGAACCCCAGGAGAGCTTCCTGGAAGCAAAAACGCCCCCCTCCTGAAGCCCAGAAGGCCCCAAAATGGAGCAAGGGGGGTGATGTGTCCCCCAGGCTTGGTTTTTTTTTTCCTGAGCCCCAGGGGAGCTTACTGGGAGGAAAAACACCACCCAGGAGGCTTGACTGAGGCCCAGAAGGCCCAAAAAACAGGTGCGCTGTAAAAAAGAAAAAAAAGCCATGCCCGCCCAGTGACATGGTCTGGCCCACTCAGCCATGCCCACCAAGCCACGCCCACATAACCAGTACCACCCCACATAACCAGTAACGGCCACATAAAATGTTTTGAATCCCACCACTGCTCCTCACTAATATGGCAGTGTAGCTACACTGAAATTGGAGCTACTTAGAACAGAGGAACGCTTAGCCAAACCTATTGTGGCTTCAGACATTCTAACAGTAAGCCCTTGACTCTACTACCTATCAGGTACTAGGCACACCAGTCTGACAATAAGGTCTCTCTTTACAAGATGTCCCTGCAGATATGAGGCAGTGCTTGTCACTGTTTCTCCAAGGATTACCCAGGCTAATAAGGTGATAGTAGTGTCTGCCCTATGTTCTATCCTTATTCTCCACTGGAGAACAAATTTGTTTTGGATTTGCTTCACTTCTACTGAGGCAATAAAAACATAGTCCCAATGATAAAATGACCCTTTTCCTTTTTACAAAACACAGTTGCAAAGGCTCAGCAGAAATCCTCATTCAAATGATCCTTTGCAGATCTTTACTTTGGAACAATGATGGTGGTGATTCCCACTCTGTCTGAGTAGCCTTATGCAACCTCAGTTACAATAATGGTGCTCATTCCATGTCCACTTGGGATTTGTTTCTCCAATACCACTACAGCACTTTGTTTCAGCTGAAAGCAAAACTTCTTCAGGACCAATATATTTCCAAGACTGTAAACCTCCATTGATCAGTTCTTCTATTTCTTCTTCTATGTACCTCCCCAATACTTCATCAAGTGCCACCCAATCCAAATAATTGCACTCTAGGGTCTGCAAACTCTACAGTTGAGTTTATAAAGATATCAGTTCCACAATTATCTATCCTCCATCATTCGAACAACAGCATTCCAAAACAATAATCCATAACTAACACCATGATAAGCAACCACTGCCAGACATATGTAGCTGTTGATAGGAAATATGGAAAATCAAATGACAAATATTAACCTGCCAGAAATGTGATGTTGATTGCTACCAAACAAAGAAAGGTTCCCACATATTAGAGGACACTATGAAAATGTATCTGACAGGAGGCAAAACTGATCATTTTGCCTAAAATTGTCTTCTGGAATCCTCCAGCTAATTACTGTGGAAATTTAATTCAACTTATCCGAGACAACCTAGATTATCAAAGCTGGACTAATGTATAAAGGCAGGTTGTAGAGTTGTAGAGATTCTGGTGATTATACTGGTGGCAACATGGACTTGATTTTCAAATGATGACAACAATGATTTTACTAGCCTATAGACTTTGGATTTCATCTGACCTGACCTTTCCCACCTCAACTAAGTCATAAATAGGTACACTTGTGGGCTGATAAATGTGTAACCATCAGCTCTGCCGACTCCTTGTTCTGATGCTAGCCATCAAACAACTAATCCAGCATGGTAGTTTAGCTCAGATTGCAATATATCAGAAAATTTAGCAATTGGCACTCACAAGTTAAGTTGTTTGAAAAGACCATGAGGTGAGTCACACAACTGAGTAAGAAATTGCAGTAAGAAATTGCAGGTTTAGAAAATAGGTTTTGGAAATTATTATACATTCCTGGATAATCTGGGATCACTCCTATGAGTAATTCAAGAAAAAAATATTTATGAAATGTCGCAAGGAAAACAATGCAATCAAAAGTTTAGAAAAAGCCTACGCACCTACTAGAGCAACTGGTATTTGTAGTCTGAAACTGGAAAATAGAGAGTGTTCAGTGCATTCTGAATAGGTTCCCTTCCTCTTTATTATAGTTCTAAGACCAAGCTTCCAGTGATAAAAGCTTCCAGTTATGATGGCTGACATTTTTTACTGGCGTGCCTTGACTTTCAAATTCTGTCATTTCTGAGAAACATAATCAACCATGACAATTTATTTTCCACAGCTCATTGGTTCAAAAAGTATTTCAAGGACATTTAGTTTGTTGTACTGTCATAACTGAAAATTATTTGACACCTGCAAATTTGGGAAATGAAGGCATAAAAATATGACGACTGTAATATTTAATTTGCCAATCAGACAGTTTCTATTCAGCACTAAAACTATATTTTACTACCTTGACTCAACATTAATCTTGAACAGCAACAAGTCCTTCTGAAAATGTATCACTTTTCTGGATGATTACAGTTGCAAAATTCAGTCAAGAAAGAAGCAGATGGGCAGAAGAGAAGTCAGTAATTAATCAAAATTTTCCTTTTCTTGTGTAACTCACTGAAAGAAAGGAGTGATGAAAATTTGAAGCTATTTGTCATGTATGAAAATAGGTGTGGACCATGAAACGATACAATTCTGGGCCAAGGTTATTATTTTCAGAAATAAAATAATATGAAGGATAATATGAAGCTGTGGACAGTTTAAAATAAGTCCTGGAGGCAAGATACCCAGAGGATCTGGTGCTGTCATCAAAATAATGAAACCAGAATTGTGCCAAAATGATGTAAACTCCACTCTTTTTGCATGTGCATGCAAAGGTTGTATTATTATAGCCTATCTCAATAAAATATACTTCTAGTCTTCCCATGGAATTTATTGGTTTCATCTATCTAGTGGGGCCGACAGCTGTTTTGCATGCCTGATTAAGCATTCCTTCCCTCTTTCTTTTTACTCCAGTAAATTGAGGTGACTGCCTGAATCATTTCCAAATATTATGTAGATTCCTGGGACTTAAATAATATTTCAGCCTTCTCTGCTTATGTAACAGTTGGTGCATTTTTTAATCAAGGTCATTTCTAAACTGGAGCCTACGGGAGCAGAGGCCACTAGAAACAAAATTCCCTGCCAAAAAGGCTACACGAATTCTTTCAGATATGGCGTCTAATTCCATGCATTCAGTTAGCTAAGAGCAATTTAATCAATTTGCAAGATTGAGCACTTGGCTGACTCATTTAAAAAGAAAAAAAAATAGCTACGAAAAACTAAGGTCGTGATAACTCCTCTAGCCAAAGGAGAATGCATTGACATGGTCTTTATTGAAAAGGGGAATAAGAGGGGAAAACACCATTTTCAAGATGGGACTGTTTAGTCCAGTTTGAGTGCAGATGGACAATGAGATAGAAGTGGTGGCAGAAACATCTCTTGAAAAGTAAGTGAGCTGCCCTCATACTGGAGTAAACAAACTATGTTGACCTTTGCTTGAATAATCCAGACACTTTTTGTAATATCTCAAATGATTTGAAAATATAATTAAAATAATATAAAGTTTCTATGTTCTTATTATCCCATGAATTCTTAGATCTTAGAAAGATCTAAGATCTTTCCCCCCACAAAATCTTTTTTGATAATTTTAAAAAATTATGGACTGTGCTGAAATGAGTAAATTGACATTTGAAATTAGAGAACAAGAAGATAAGCAATTTTATATGATATGGGACTTGTTTTATCAATGGTTGGATAAAAAGGCATGGTAATATAATAGACTAGATAATTTTGTGATAGAAATCGAATAGATTGATATAAAACATAATATAGATATATATATAAAACCACTGGTTGAAAGTATAACATAAATTTTAAGATAAAACTTGGAACATCTCATATAAAACAATGGAATAAATAGTTTAGTCATGGATGATTAATAACTGATAAATAAATAAACATATGTTAGTTTGACAATGTGAAGACTGATATAAATTGTGAGTAAATGACTACAAAAGTATAGCACAAAAGATACGTAACCAACTGACATACTGTATGTATATAAAATGGAAGAGGATTTTATGTTTTTGTATGTGTTTAAAAATAAAAAAAACCTTTCTTGACAATTTAACAACAATCAGCAAATCTTTACCAGTTTTCAAAACCATAGTTATATAGGCCTCATTAAAGGAAACTGGAAAAAATATTAAATGAACCATAAACCTCAAACCAAATAGTAGCAAAATTTAATATATATCTTATATATAGCAGGATCAGGAGCTTTTCTTTTTTTCATTGATTTAAAAGTATCTATTTTTCCCTTAAGAGCAAAACAATACAACTAAAACTTGATTGTGTGTAATCTCTGGAAGAGCTATTTATTTAAAAATGATTAATGCCTTCTTCAGTAATCTTTAACAGAATTATAACCTGAAATATAAAAGTGAAAAAGATGATTTATTAATTCTAACATTATATACTTGATTCATGACATTCTTAATTATGTAAATGGTACGCTGAAATTCATGTTTCATTGGAGAGGCCAATAATTTACCGGGCATTTCTTTTTGTTCATTCTCTTGACTTCATCTTTTAAAAGATAAAAAGAAAAAAGATGCTTAATACAGAAATTTAAAAGACACAAAAGCATGATTTAGTTCTGAGCTAGATTGCTTTGCATACATATAAAAATTCTTTAAATCTGTTTTCAACATTTTCTTTTGAGTGTTTTTATTCTTCCCATTCTCACAGGAAACACTCTAACCATATTGTTGTTAAAACATATGTTAAAAACATTTTGATCAATTATTTTCACAGGAAGTCTATTTTTTTTAATTTTATTCCCTCTATTGCATTAAACTATATCCTTTAACAATGAAGTATTTAATAAAATCATATTTAATAAATACCATAGTATTTAATATATTAATGAAGTTATTGAACATTTAATTAACAATATTAAAATATCCTTCTGGATCACATTTCTTTATTATACAAATTTTTAATGCTAAACTACAAACGTTTGTAATTTTGATTGCATTTATGAAACTTCCAGCAGATTTTGAATTTCTACTTATAAAATCCACCATCCCTCTTCTACATAAAAATTCTTTCTCAGAATGGTTCTGTGAATAGAACCTTCAGTATTTAAATTGCCCAATAACGATACGGTTCTCAGGAGGATATCTAAGGCCATTTTCTTTCTGGGATATAATTAAAGGTGACAAAATTACACACTGAAAATGTCAGTATTTCCATACATCAGAAAAAATGTTAACATAATTGAGACAACCTTTTAATGAACTTGTAAAAATAAATCATACATAGAAAATGAAAAGAAAATGAAATAGGGGAAAAAATTCCCAAAAGTAAAATGAAACAATCAATATTTTACAGGGCTTCTGAATTAGACATAGTGAAAACACAAGAGACCCCATCAAAGTCAAAGTAGTCCATTACCCACTTAAAAAATGAAAAGAAGAAATATTAAATTATTCTCTGCAGATTCTAGATCAGGGTAATCAACCCCCAGTCGTGGACCGGCACTGGGCCACAGGATGCCAGAAATCAGGCTGCGCAAACAACAAAGCCTCATCTGGGGGATGCAGGCAGCATGCAAAATCACGTCTCTCCACTCCGTGGAAAAACCTCTCTTCACAGAATTGGTCCTTGGCGCCCAAAAGATTGGGGACCACTGATCTAGATCAAAAGACTTCATATCAGAATCTAGCAATAAACATAAAATCACTTGAAAAAAATAAAATATCTTTTTGTTTTGCTGATAAAAAAGCTTTACTGAATAACTTTTGAACCATTTGTGGGACCATGATCCATTGTAATAGAATCATTATATTCCATTCCAATGAACTGCTTGCTGAGACAAACGAAGGATATAATCTCATAACGTAAATCTTAAAAAGCTCATACTAAAAAGACTGGGTTTCTGTACTGCATATGAATCAAAATCCATAGGGTGAGCTATATTGATTTCAAGCTTGCAGTTTGGCTGCAGGAAAAAACAACAACACCCAATCTACAAATACCTCCACTTACACGTTTAGGAATTAAACTTGCTCAACATTGCAGGAATGGTTAAACATTGTATAAAATGTGCATTGTATGAAATGGACTCTGCACATGGATCTCTTTGCCATGAACATCTTTTATTTACTTTCAACACAGTTCAACTTTCTGTGGCACGTTATCGAAAGTTAAATCCTTGCTTCACATGAAATAATCCTACTTTTTTTTTTAACTTGCCACTTTCTTTCCTCCAAGTACCAAATCTGTTTTATGCCTAAAAATTTCTTTCACATCCTATTCATTGTACTTTATTATTACACATAGTGTCACAAATTATGTGACAGAGCAAAGTATCAAGCAACTGCATGTAAACATTGTTCTCATTTTCTGTGTCGTTTTCTCTTGTGGACTAGGAAGTGGAGCAAGTGGCCAGTTTTAAACTTCTGAGTGTTACCCTAAAAGAGGACCTGACCTGGGGTGCCCACATTGCAGCCTTGGTCAAAAGGGCCCAACAGAGATTATACTACCTGAAGCTTCTCAGAAAACAACAACTGAATGAGAAACTGCTGGTGACCTACTGCTGCACCATAGAGAGCATTTTAACATACTGCATCTCTGCATGGTTTGCCAATTGCACAGTGGCAGATAGGAAAACACTCCAGAGGGTTAATGTCATTGCCTAGAGGATCATTGGTTGCCCTCTCCCCTCTTTGGAAGAGCTTTATAGCTCCCGCTGCCTTAAGAAAGCTCAAAACATTCTCAAAGATCCACCTCATCCTGGGAAACCTTTTTTGAACTATTACCATCTGGCAGACGGTACAGAATAATAAAAACAAGGACAAATAGGCTGAAAAATAGCTTCTATCCCAGGACAGTAACTCTTTTGAATTCTGTGGTGTCGGGGTGTTCCGGTTCAACATGTGAAGGATGTGTGTTTGTGTTTATTTTCATGATCATGGTCATGATGTGCATTGAAGATGGTGTTTGATTTTGTTGTATGTGGTGCAATGACAATAAAGTAAAGTAAAGTAAACTTTTGTACAGGTACCAATTATGCACCTTCCTAGACTTGGCAGTCCTTCTAAGAATCACTTATGAAATTTGAAAGTGGTGCTCAATCTTGAATGCTTTTTTTGTATGAAGGCACAGACTAGACAGGGTTTTAGCTTAGGATGCCTACTGGAAATCATTTTGAAGAATATGGACCAGACATCAATTATGTACACAATAATTATTTCCAAGTTAGATATTTGTAATGCTTTTAAAAGGTAACCCAGAAACCTCACGTAATGTAATATTTAGCAGCCAGAATATTCGAGAGGCCTAGGGTTTATCACGTCAGATTTAATTAATTTTGTGGGTAATTATCTGTCTATATCTTGAATGACTTGATATTACATTAAAGATTGCTTGGTTCTGAACAGATTAAACAGGGCTTTAAGATCAGCTTAATGGTGTCTATGTGTGGCTCTAATACCAAGCTGACAATAAAGATTTACTGCTGTATTTCTACAATGTTGACATTCCTGTATATTTTGCTTTTGGATGAAAACCATAGCTATTTCATATAGAGATGAAAGGATGGCCAGAAACTTTGTTTTACCAGGAACACAGCTATCTGATTAGCAACATTTCTGCCATCATTTATTTTATGGTTTTGTGAGATGGGCGGCTATTTAAAAATGCTAAATAAATACTTGAAATTTAAATTTGTCATGTGGCTGACTAAATCCATGTAACAAATTGATGTCAGCAAAGAAATACTGAAAAATGTTGCTGCCAGGTGTCTATGGAAATTTTCAATCATCCAGGTAGGTCATGGTTGTCCCAAAGGTGCTTTTTCAAGAGGCAACTGGATTTTCTGGTGTTTTTTTTTAATTTGGTTTGTCAAATCAAGATAATATTTGATAATTTTAATAATATTTGATAATTATTTGGTTTGCTTACAAGATAATAGGTATAAGTAAAAACATAGTTATGAACACATGGATACATATAAGAAAAAGAAACATTAGGACAGGGACGGTAGGCACGTTGGTGTGCTTATGCACGTCCCCTACAGACCTCTTAGGAAAGGGGTGAGGTCAATAGTAGAAAGTCTAAGGTTAAAAGTTTTGAGGTTCAGCTCTGACTGGATGGTGGGGATCCTTCCATTCCCCACCATTCAATCAGAGCTGAAGAAGCTACTTGGATGAGAAGCAAAATGTCTTCAAAGAAAACCCAGAATTTTTGCTGCCACATAGTTATAAGGAATTAGCAGTGAGATTTGGTAACCATAAGTTTGATCAATCAAAAAAGCAAATTATATGTAGCCACTGTTTTGTAGTGAAAGTTTAAATCAATTTTTCTCATTTTTGATATCACAAGATACTGATTTACTAAACCATGTAGTTCCTTCTATCCAGAGGTGGTATTCAGCAGGTTCTGACCAGTTCTAGAGAACCAGTGCAGAAATTTTGAGTAGTTTGGAGAACTGGCAAATACCACCTTTGAGTGGAGATTTTACAATATCCTTCCCCTGACACGCCCACCAAGCCACGCCCACAGAACCAGTAGTAAAAAAAATTGAATCCCACCACTGCTTCTATCACACTTTATTGGACCAGGAATCCATGTTTAAACTGGGGCACTCTTGTTTATGAAATGTAGGGAATAAAACATTGTGCAGTATCATTTTTATAAGGGATTTAAATAATGTTTCTTAATATTCTTAAGTATTCTTTTTCAGATTGTTCCTTGAAAAAGGTTCAGGATGCAAGGTAAATTGTGGTTATGCTATTAATAAATTGCAATAATGTATCAATGTTATGCATTTTAAAAATATTTTGGAATTTATAATTCAGCATAAAAAATAAGATTTTAAAAGATTAATATACCTAAGGCATATGCAGTTTATAATCATTCTGCAAAAATGTAAAACAAAGTAAACTGCAGCAAATTTAACAGTTTAATTCAAATAGCCTTGAAATGAGAGCAACCAGATGTAAAGGATTAAATCTCATTACTTTCCTATGCCACAAGCTTGAAATTCTAAAATGAAATTAAAACCTGGAGGCCCTAAAACTGATTGAATGAGAGAATTAAACCAGTTTGTACCTCCCTGACAAGAACTTATGGAACAATTTGAAACCAAGATCTTGCTAAAACCCTTTGACAATTTCAGTTTATGATCTTCAACAAGCACAGAACATGCAAGTATAATTCTCTATTCTTCTGGCAGGATTCATCAGGGAAAGATGACATACTGTATGCAGCCATTGTACAGTGTACAATGCAAAAGACTGAGTCTAATTAAGATATTAATAATGAACATATTGTTCAATTTATGTTGACTTCGTTTTCTAGGAGGAGAAAAGATGAATATCAAAGTTTGAAGAATATTAAGAAAAACTTAAGAGGAAATGTCTCTAAATGAATGAATATGTAGTTTGATTATAAAATGCTAACAAGCTATTGAGAGGGAAAAAAAGTAAGAAGTGATGGGAAATAAAATAAAGTATCATGGGAAGAGTGTTAATGGCTTGATAAAAGTCCACTAGTTTGCAATATATTATGGCTAGTTCCACTTGACCACTTACCGCAAGTTCCCAAATCAATATTAAAAAAAGACTTGAATGACCACAAATCTGCAAATGTCTGGCAGCTTGAGGCAATAACAATTCACGAAAGGACCTATTTGTCTTCTTGTTTTTTATGTACAGTATTTAGGAGTTCTTTTAGAGATCAATTTTATGTCTAAATCTTTGTCTGTAATTAGTCTTCTCATATGATGTCTTGGGTCTAGGCTAATGTACTTGGGATGAACCTGACTCCATATTTTTAGCTGAGGTTCTTTGGTGTTTACATATCAATCCCTGGGAAATATTAAACTTCTCTGCCAATTCTTTAGATAGAGGTCAAATCACCACCCCACAGCAAATTCCATAAGACTTTAACTTATAAACAGAAGATTGGTTCTGGGGGAGGAGAACCCTCAAGGGACATTTATATTCATATACAAGTTCAAGAAATATTCTTCTGAAATATAATTTGAAAAGAGCAATAAAAAAAGTTGAAAGCATTCATTTCCATGCTATGTGAACAGAACCAAAGACACTTCAGAAAATCTCTTGTGAAAGCTCTAAGGAATGAGATGACAGGGACAAAGGTTGGGTATGAGGAAAGGTAAAATTGGCTTTTTTAACACAAAACTTCTGCAATCTGCATAATCAGAAAAGAGACCCTACAGTCCAAAGCCAGTAACTAAAGCATGGCGACTTTAAGACTGGCGGATTTCAAATCTCAGAATTCCCCAGCCAGCAAAGCTTTAAGCCAGGCTTAAAGTTGCCAAGGTTGGAGACCCCTGAACTAAAGGATCATGAGTATACACCAGAAACACAGCTCCAAGTCTTCCAGAACTGATTTCTGAGCTCATTCTTCAATTTACTTCATGGCTGCTGCTGATGTTATTTATCCAGGAATGTAGCAATACACAATTGTATATTACTCTTGTGATGGTCTTTATCTCATAATGGCAGTTTCTTGTACATCATTTTTAATTTGCCTAGGATTGCTAGGTTGCAAGCCAAAGATCTGCTTTATTCCTTTAAATCTTTCTATTGGTTATAAAGACACAGCATGTTTGCTCAGAATGGTAACCACAGTTTATTTAAATAAAAATGTGTAACATAGGCATCTTTTAGAGAAGTTGCCTCACTCAGATCTCCCTTTCAGTTGCAGATCTTGTGGTAATTTGGGCTATTGGATTCCAAAATGGACAATGATGGCCTTTCCACTATATGTAATGGTTCATAAGGAAGGACTGCACAACT
This sequence comes from Laticauda colubrina, assembly GCA_015471245.1. Classification (NCBI taxonomy): domain Eukaryota; kingdom Metazoa; phylum Chordata; class Lepidosauria; order Squamata; family Elapidae; genus Laticauda; species Laticauda colubrina. The sequence goes on along the minus strand of BLBF01000018.1, from coordinate 53,393,855 downwards.
AACAACAACAACTAGTATTCTATGGACATTAAGAGTGGGAAGGATATGAAAAGCAAATCCCCTCTCATGCATAGAAATTTTGCTTGTAACTGTGATACATCATTTTTACTGAATTTGTCTAAACAAATTCTCATCTGCTATTTTGAGTATTTCTGCAGCTGCAGTTAAGATGGCAATTATGAGATTTATTTTACTTTAGAAGAGAAGCCAACTGAATCCAGGCTACAGTTCTCCATAAAGTGTGCATGGCCACTGGGGGGGGGGGGGGTGGAGCCCATAGGGTTCTGTGGAATCAGATAGGCATAAAACATAAAACTTGGGTTTTGAACATCTGAATTCATTGCTTTTTTGGGAAGAGAACCTGAACACTGAACTTTTAACAAATGGAGAGCACTTAAAGAAACTATATCAGATCAAGACTGTCTTTGTTATAAAAACAAATGTTCTAAAAAAAGCAGTCTTGAACTGAAATAACATATAATAATCACACTAAATTACATTTTAGAACATTACAATGTATTCATTTTCCTATCTCTTTCTAATCTGCAAATAATCACCTCACATTTTCTTTCATGCTTGCTTCCTACTCCCAGAAGTTCATTATACAGTTTAAGTCAATCTTTTAATTAATAAATGCTGAATTGTTAATCCATATGTCTGTGCGTGGGTAACTTCAAGGAGCTGAGCTTGTCACAGAATTACAAAGGAACTGATTTCAAGCATTCTCAAGCAGGAGGCATGACTGATAGCATCAGTGTATGCGTATGTGTATACACACATATACACAGACATATACACAAATGGATGTGTTAAAAAATGGAACTGTTGTTGAGAAGAAGATACAAACGTGGATACGGGAGCCAACAATGTGAGATTTAGTCTATACCAGTTTTGCAAACATTTTGTATTTCTTTAATGTAAAGTACAAATCTGTGAATGGGAAAATTTGCTACTTTTGTATTTGCTTTTATTAGATGATACAATTTTCTGAAGTAGAGCCTACTCATCAAATGTACACATAGTGTCATGTCACTGAAATGTATAGATAGTCCGTGATTTACTACCATTCATTTAACAATGGTTTGAAATTACAATGGTGCTGAAAAATACCTAACTTATTACCTTCTCCTTGAAGTTATAATTGTCCTGCCACCAGCTGGTCACATAATCATGATTTAGGCATTTGGAAACTGGCTAGAATTTACAAAAGTTGCAGTGTCTTATGGCCACATGATTGTGATTTGTGTCCTTTCTAATTGGCTTCCAACAAGCAAAATCAATGGGGAAACCAGCAGGGAAGGTTGCAAATCACAATCATGTGATGTTTCACTTAACAATTGTGGTGATTCACTTAATGACCATAGCAAAATATTTCATTAAAATAATACCTTAGTGACCAAGCTGCTTAATAACAAAATTTCCAATCCCAATTGTGATAACAAGTCAAGAACTACTTGTACACAGGCTCTGTTCCCATCATTAATGGATGTAGGTTGCCACTGTGTCAACACTGCCTCACAAATCTTATTTAGGAAATTGTAATACCATTTGCTATAACAATGTCAGGACTATCATTATTAGTCTTGCACAATAATTTATTCATCATTGCATTTATATCTCAAAGAGATGAATAAAATAGAAATATAACATTATCAAGGATAGGAACACAATAATTACATATGCGTTACTTTTTCCTTTTTATCTTAAGATCATCCAATTAAATCACCTGGCTTAAGTAGCTTGTCATGTTTGATATAATCAACCAGCCTTTTCCAATCTGGTACCCTCCAGTGGTTTGGGGACCACTTTCCACCCACCTTCTAATCCATCGTGGCTACACCTACAACTTGGAAGGCAGCTGCTTGATTCAGGCCTAATACGATCATGTATGTCACCTTGGGTATCTTAAAACATGAAAATTTCTGCATCACAGAAAATGCTTTCAATTCTTTCCTCTACTCAGTATTCTTATTTGCAGAAATCCATCTATCTAATCAAATGGCCAATGAAGCAGCATCTTATTTGATTCTATTCTAGGAAATGTTGATGGCTTCTTTTAGAATTTATCAACATAGTATTGCATGTACCATAGCAAATGAATGAGTAAGCTATGTAACCATCATACTGGAGAGGAAGCATAAGCACCTGGCTTTGACACAAGACCTGCAGGAACTGAGAGGTAGGGGGCAGATTTTGGAATAATTATTTAAGCTCATACATTAAATATTGCAAGGCAGCTATACCATTTGGAGGGGCTTTGGAGGCTCTTCAAGATGGTATTAATTTGCCTCTCTGTAGTCTTCATTAGTGCCATTTAATTTGCCCCCTGGTTTAAGTAGGATTCTGTCTCGTTTAAGGGGGTTTTAAATGGGAGTTTGAGAAGTCCACTCCACCAAGCAGATTAAAGGACTTGAACCCTTGGCCAGATGGCTGGAGATTTGGAGTCATCCTGTGTTGACAGATGTGAAAGGTTACTATGCTGCTAAGAGGGTCTAAGAAAAGAAAAAAGGAACTGATATTCTGTGAAAAGAAATCTTTTCTTCTTTAAAAAATGACCTGCAGGGAAATTATGTGCTGAAAGTCTGAGTGATGGTAATACTGACAACTTCACTGATGGGCTGCTTTTGTGATGTTGCTTTGAACTTCAGCAAGGCAGTTACCCGAGTTGATAGGAGGGGTCATCAACTCAGTGGGAAAGCTCATCCTTTGTATGCAAAAAGCCTAGAGATAGAACTACAAGTGACTCCTGCCTGAAACCCAGCAGGATTTCTTCTGGGGAATATAAATAATGATCTAGGAAGACTAGGAATGTGGTATTAACATGAATCAATTTTTAATGTTATCCACTGCAGGAAACGGCGAGCATTTCTTCCTCCATCCAACGAAACAAATTGTTGGGACAAAACATTTGCTTAAGTATCAGGTAGAAAGGACATTGAGGTCTTTGTCTTGATAGGCTTACAGTTTGCTGACTGAAATATGTAGAGCCCAGTATAGGGAGGCAAAGATTAAACAATGTTCTTTGATGTCAGTGTTATCAAGCATTGCCTAATACAGCCTGCTTAGTCAACACTTATAAGCACTCTACTTGCTAGTCTTTAATTGGTAAGGTTCAGGGCACAAAGCTCCTTATATGAACTGAGAAGATAGCCACTGAGCTACACACTGGCTCAAAAAACCCTGATAAAAAGCCATGAAGAGAGAAACTGCACTTATTCAACTGCTGCCTTGAAGTTACTTGGTACTTCCAAACTATCTGTTCTTATTCTCTTATCCCACAGAAGTTGAAAGGGAATCATTATTTCTTTTATTGCTGCTGGCCTTGAAATACATGGAACATGCAGAGATCATGTTGACACCAATTGATGTCTTCCAACTGACCAACAGGAGGTCAAATAAAAAATATTTCAGTCAGTACACTGTCCCTGAGGTAGTGAGAGTCCTGGAATTAAAACAACAACAACACTACTTTTCCCCTATTCAACATAAAAAAGGAGAATCTTCATTTTTGGTAAATTGATCTGTATTTGAGTATCTGTTTGCTGAAGAAGAGGCACTGTTAGTCCAAAGGAAAGCTTCCTAGTGGTGACACGATCATTCTAGCTCCATTTCAATGCTCACTGAAAATCTGAATGTCACCATGCTGAAAAATCTCCAAATGGGGGCTCATCCTACCTGGCACCTTATTCGTGGAATTTTTCTTCCTCACTTCCAATTTCAGTCTGCTAGGCACTGTCAGCATTCATTGGATTATTTCAACCCAGAACTTAAAGAAAGACAATATTTCTCTCAAGATTAAAAGTAGCATTTATTTGGGCGGGGGGACTGTTTTTGACAGTTATTCATGGTAGTAGAGGTATTTCAAGACCATTTACAAGGTTTGGGTGATTTTTCTTAATTTCATTCTTTAGATTACTGTAGTAATAATAAAAACAAAAGATTCCTTTCTTCATTTTTAAGGGATACTCTTAAAAGTGAGGCATTACTGTATAGGTTAAACCACCCTTCACTCCAAATACAGTACATTGACTATATGTTGGCTAGATATGATTTGGAGGGTATCAAAGTGGTGAAAGCCGCTGTCTTTTTAAGGAGGGGAATCATTGGAAATATTTTATCCAAGGATTCTCCATGAATGTTACAAATCAGTAGTGAGTGAATGCTCCTTTTTGCAATAAGTAAAGGAACAATTCACTGCTGTCTTTCATGAATGTTACATAAACTTAAAAGAAAGAGCATGTAAAAGTACAAATCACACAAAGACTCAATATTTTCTGGTAAGAACTATTCTCTTAACTTGGATGACTGTGTATCATTTCCCACTCATCTTTGTATGCCAAGTTATACATAAATACGCATAAAAAATTACACATATCCTGCCTCAAAATACATAAAATACATAATGAAAATGGTAAATTTCACTTGATTGCGTTCACACTAATTCAAATTTGACAAAAAGAAAATTATTTTGGATTTTGGCATGACTTTTGAAGCTGGGAATGAGTAACATTATGAATGAGTATACATTATTACATTAATAAATTTCTTTTCATATGCATATTCTGCTTATGATAAAATGTAGTTCAGCACATAGTACATTTCCCTGGATGAGGTACCCACATTACTAAGAGGTATCTGCAATTTTTAGAAAGACAGACATTGTGATTGCTGCATTGCGGAATAAGCCATCACCCTAGCATGCTGCAAACATTTTTTGGAGATATATGCATGCATACATAACAGAAATCAGTAAGTACTTTCTGGATAAGATCCACTGATGTAACATATCTAAATCTCTTTAAAAACACAGTGAAGGAACTATATAAATGCCATGGCAATGGCATGTACAATCAGCCTGTGTCTCATTTTCAAAGCCATGTAATTACAGATCTCTCATGATGTTTTGTTTTGTTTTTTATTTTATTATTTATTTTATTTATTTTATTTTATTTAAGGTAATGCCAAAGCAGGGATAAGCTGTGAAGGTTATCCTACAAGTTACTTTGGGCAAACATTTTTTCCAGATGATGGTAACAGAAGGCATTTCCTGTGTTAGTAATTGAGGCATGCTTAACCTTTCTCTGGTCAGGAATTCTCCAGAACCTTTTCTTCAAGTTGTGTTTACTTCCAGTTTCAAAGAGCTGAGCAATGGGGGATAGTCTTCCTATTCATCCTACTGCCAATTGTCCCCTGCAAATCTCAAGCGTTGCACTAGCATTAAAAAATAAATGAGCTTTTGGAATACTCTATATGCTGCATAATCTGTGCCTTTAGAAAGTCTATATATGGTCCTGCTGTTAAATCTCATTGCACAGAGGATACCGTTAAAAAACATACTCTATCCTTGGGCTGAAGGAAAGGAAGTACATACACTCATCCATTTAATTTGGGATTCTTAGAGAAATGATGTGCATAATTGTTGCATATAGTTGCACATTTCAGATGGTTTTATTGCAGGTTTTTTTTAATAATAAAAGAAATAAAATTACATATTGAGAACAAATGTGTGAAATGTAAATGTGTAAATGTTGCACCATCTGTCATTATCTACATAATTAAAGTTGTAAAAACCCATATAACATTACTGCCTGCCATGAATTTTGTTTTCTATTTCTCATCACCAAAATGTATGGACAAGGTCCAAATATTCGGAAAGAATCCATTTTTTTGATTAAAATAGACGTGGCAACATAACTTGATCCCCTTGGATCAAAACCAATGATTTTTTTTTTTGCAGAGGTTGTCTTGACAACCGCATTACAAACCAGCTGATTTACAGATGAAATGCAATCCCCTATTCAGTGTATACCGAGCTTTTCTACTCAGAGAGTATTCATTGAAATAACCATCAATTTCCCATCAGCTCAATAAGGGGCAACCACTTCAGAAATCAATAGACAATTCTGAAACAGATCTACTATCAACTCAAAAATATTTCTCTTGTCTTTTAGAGTTGTCAGCAGAAAGGGAGTGGGGGAAGTAATGCATACCTTAAATAATTGCTGGGTGGGCAAAGCTTCTGGTGCGCAAGATTATTAATGGAGAGCATGATTGATGACTCTTGGCTATGGATGTGTGCCATTGGAGAATATACATCCAGGGTGTGGGGGAAGACCAGAGTCAAGGATGAGATTAATGATATATCTCAGTGTCGGCTGCACCCAGGTAATACCACCATGTTCACTCCTAAATAAATGATTTTTTTGAACTCTGAGAGATGCAGCGAGAGACCCATGATTTGAATGGGGTGGATTGCCAGAGCCCTGACATCTATTGAATTACATTGGGCAATCACTGTCTTCTCAGTGTAATAGTCCAATCCATATACAATACAGCCTGACAGGCTTCTCTTTGGGATATCTGGAATTCCACCAGAATATACTATCAAAGTTTATCATAAAAACATTGAAATTTAGCAGCATAACCACTTTTATAATTAATTGTTTTTTCAGCCCATCCCAATCCATAGATTCTAATTGGTATATAGCAGAATAATAACAACACTAATATGGAGAAAAACAAAACAAACAAAAACTGAAATAATAATTAAAAAAGAATCACCTTCCCTACAAAATAATAGACTGAAAACCGGGGAGGGGGGAATTGCTTGAACTGTTTTCCAGAATGCCAGAAGTGAAGGGAGAAAAGGCTTCTATATCATTTGTGCATTAACATGCAATAGATTTAATCCAACTATTTTACTATAATTTCCCCAAAATTCTAAAATGGAAAAAGGATCAAATATTAAGCCCCTGTCACACTGCACCAACGGATGCAAAGAGGAAGTAAAACGGACAAAAAAGCTTGCCATCCGTTCGAAACCGCGATGTACTCACTGCCTCTGTTTTGCTTCCTCTCTATCCGTCCAGCATCCGTTTATGGACGTTTCATCCGCTCCAAAAGTTTTAGGCTGCTTAAAACTTTTGCACGGAAAATGTATCCAGTTCGTCCGTTCTGCATCCGTTATGCATCCGCAACGCATCCGTTACGCATCCGTTATGCATCTGCTATATCCGCTAGGCATCCGCTGCACATCCGCGCAACTCGCATCCACCCGGACGCAGGGAGGAAGCGGAACGGACGCGGAACGGATGCAGAACGGATGCAGAACGGAAACAAAGTGTTTAAAATGGAAAAAACGTTCGCAGAGGGGACCTATCTCGGATATTAAGGATGTCTACGGGATGCCTAGAGGATGCCTAGCAGAAAACCTATACTGCCTATAAAAAGGGGGAGCAACTCGTCTGCATCACACTTTCAGACCAGCAGGCCAGCGGTGAAGACCTCTGCAGCCTTCATCTGACTCTTGCTCTTCCACAGCATCCAGTCATGTCCACCGTGGATTGCGACAAAATCCTTTCGGCAGCCAACATCCTTCTGCAACACTGCGAAACCATCTACAGTCTCTGTGAACAGTACTACGGGAAGAAAAGGAGGCACCCAAAAAAAGTCTAGCTCTGAAGATGGTTCACCAGAAGAGCACAGTACATACTTTACGACAAGCTGATAGTTGAGCTCAGGAGCGAAGACCCTCGGGCGTTCCAGAACTTCATGAGGATGCCACCAGCCATGTTTGACGAAGTTGTGCAGCGCCTGACACCCAGATTGACCAAGACAAACACCAACTTCCCGCCCAGCCTGGAACCTGGGCTCAAGGTGGCGCTCACTCTGCGCCACCTGGCCTCAGGGACCACCTACAGGAGCATGCAGTACGGCTGAAGGGTGCCACCCAGCACCATCAGCTTTGTTGTCAGAGAAGTGGTGCAGGCCATCATCGAAGAATACAAGGAGGAGCTCCTCCAGTGCCCCTCCACTGAAGAAGGATGGAAGAAAGTTGCAGAGCAGTGGTATCAGAAGTGGAACTTCCCCCACACCGTTGGAGCCATCTATGGCAAGCATGTGGCCTGCAAAGCTCCAGCCAAGTCGAGGTATACTTATCAGAAGTACAAGGGTTTCTTCAGCATCATCCTCTTCGCCATGGTCGATGCTGACTATAAGTTCATGTACATCGATGTTTCAGGCAACGGCTCATCTTCAGATGCCCAAGTATACAACGACAGTCACCTCAAGGAGGGGCTGGAAAGCAACCTCATGGTGGGCTTCCCAGATCCAGACCCGCTACCCAATGACACGCAAGATGTGCCCTACTTCATCGTGGGGGATGACGCCTTTTCCCTCACAACCTACCTCATGAAGCCCTATACCTCCAGATGCCTCACCCGTGAAGAGAGGATCTTCAACTACAGGCTGTCCAGGGCAAGGCGGGTGGTGGAGAATGCCTTTGGCATCCTGGCCAATAGGTTCCAGGTACTTCTCACCACCATGCAGCATCGCCCAGAGACTGTGAGGAGGATCGTGGAAGCTTGCTGCATCCTGCACAATCTCATGCGCACCCGCTACCCAGTCTTGCAGAACAGGCTCGTGGACTTCCAGCAAGGCAATGGGGACATGGAGCCTGGGGAATGGAGGCAAGGGCGAAACCTGATCGACACTGAGGATGTGCAAGGGCCCTAGAGAGCCTCACGTGAGGTGAAGAAGCAGCGCAACCTCCTGAAACACTGGTGCAACTCCCCAGCTGGAGCGGTGGAGTGGCAAGACAGGATGGTAGATGCTTAATGGATGCTTCCTTCAGCCTGTCTCATCACACGGATGAGATTGGGCCATGTATGTTGGGTGGGCCTACAATAAACAGGGTGTTTAATGAAGAGTTGTGTTTATGTTGATATGTGTGGATCAATGCTTACATTGTAATTGATAATGAAGGGCCATAGGGGTGGCACCTGGGAGGGTGGACCATACAGTCCCACTATGCTTGCACTGGAGGTTTATCTATCCCACAGCTATTACCCATCCCATAGGTATCCCTGCCCATCCCACAGGTATCCCTTCCCATCCCACAGGTATCTTAACCCATCCCACAGGTATCCCTTCCCATCCCACAGGTATCCCTTCCCATCCCACAGCTATCTTAACCCATCCCACAGGTATCCCTTCCCACCCCACAGGTATCCCTTCCCATCCCACAGCTATCTTAACCCATCCCACAGGTATCCCTTCCCATCCCACCCCACTGTTATCTTAACCCATCCCACAAGCATGCAAAGGCTAAACCATTTCTAAAAGTTTCCACCCAGACTTTATAGAAAAAAATTAATGAAGCAAGTGTGTGAAACAAAGATAAACTTTATTAATAACAAGCTGTAAAATAAACATGACCCAAGTCAAGTGTCCAAATAAAGTCCACAAATATCCAGGCAGCCAGTCTCTGGCACTCCTCTTGGTCACTCGGAGATGTGTGCCCAGGCTAAGATGTTAGGGAGCAGGTGCTGTGGAGGTGGGTGCTGCTGCAGTGCTGGTCTGAGGTGTTATTGGAGTGCCTAGCCCCGAGAGGACAACAGGGGACGGTGTGTTGAGGAAGGTGTCGGACAGCTGGCTCAGCCCCGTGATGCTAAGAGGTCCTTCCTCCATGCCATGGGGTGTCAGCCCCAGTACTGAGGACAGATGTACTGAGGCCGGGCTTGGCTGTGGGATGGAGGAAGGAGCAGTGTAGTGGGGCTGCCTGCTCTTCAGCGGGGTGAGGACTGTCGAGGTTGGCATCGGTGGCATCATTGGAACCGGTGGCAGCGGTGTCGCCCGATGACTCTGTGCCTGCATCTGTAAGGGCTGCTGTCTGTGCTGCTGGACCTCCGGGTAGCTGTAGCCCTGGTAGGTGAGGGGGTGTGGGAAGCCTTGGTATGGGAGGGACATCACCTGGGGTGGAGGAGCAGACCTGGACTGGGTGGGAGCAGGTGCCTCTGGGTCTGGAGGGTTGTTAAGCAGCGTGGTGATCCTCTCCTTCACCACCTGGTACTGGGGATCCGCCATCTCCTTGAGGGTCTGGTTCACATAATTGAGGAAGGGCTTGCGGTTGGAGGAGGAGGATTCGATGGGGACCAGCTGAGAGAGGACACCTATGCTGGTGCGGATGGTGTCTCTGATCTCCACCAGGACCTTGTGGCTCTGCCCCTCCTCATCCCCTCCTCTGCCGGCTCTCTGCCTTACTGTGGTGGCGGAGGTGTGGGTGGATGCGGCTTCGGCAGCGGTGGACTCGATGTCTCCTTTCTCCCACCGTACCAGGGAGTCCTCATCGCTCTCCACCATGCTTTCAACACCTGCCCGGGGGTTCTCCGCCGTGGCACGCTCCACAGATACCTGCATGGAGACAGGGACTGACTCTCGGCTGCCAGAGGACTGGCTCCCAGCAGGCTGCCGGAGAGAGAGGGTAGAGATTTGGGCTCCTGGTGCTCCTCGGTGGCGGACCTCACCCTCCAGGAAGCTGCACTTGGCCATGACATTATTCTCTCTGTCCGTCAGCTTAACCCTGGCCTGGCTAGATTTTTTGCAGTGCAGCTTCCCGTACCAGGTGTGCATGTGCTTCCACCAGCTGAGGAGCACCTCTGAAGTGTAGCCCAGACTCTCCGCCCTCTCTCTCCAAGCAGCCTGCTTCCGCTTGGTGTCCCTGTACAGCCGGTGTCCCTTCCGCCACAGATAGTTGTTCTCTCTCAGCCACTCCAGCACCTCATCCTCGTGCGCTTCCTCGATGTAGTACTGCCTCCTCTCCCGTTGTTGCATACGCCTCTTCCTCCCTTTGGCAGGACCAGATGGGACCTCATCAGAGGGGCTTCCAGGTTGTAGGGGCTGCTCCTCCACACCAACAGCATCATCATCATCAGCAGCAGCAGCAGCAGCATCACCATCAGGATCATAATCATCATCATCATCAGCAGCAGCAGCAGCATAATCACCAGCAGGATCATAAGCAGCAGCAGCAGCAGCAGCAAGACCAGGATGAGCAGCAGCAGAGTAAGCACCAGCAGCAGGGTCAGCAAGACCAGGAGCACGAGCAGAACGAGCAGGACCAGCAGGACCAGGAGCACGAGCAGAACGAGCAGGACCAGCAGGACCAGGAGCAGCTTTAGCAGAGTACTCAGCAGAAGCACCACTGCCAGGAGCAGCTACAGCAGAAGCTCCAGCAACAGAAGAGCGAGCCCAAGCAGCAGAAGCCCCAGCAGAAGATGAGTCAGGGACATGGGGCGGGAGGGTGGCCCTGTCCCTCTTGCCAGGGATGGCGGCAGGTTGCTGAGCCTTTTGCTTCTTCCCCATGGTTGTGGGGTTGCTGGCTGGCTGGAAGGATGGCAGGAAGGCTGGCAGGCACCAAGGCTGGCAGGAAGGCTGGCAGGAAGCCTGTTAGGAAGCCTGGCAGGAAGCCTGGCAGGAAGGCAGGCACCAAGGCTGGCAGACAGACTGGCTAGCAGGAAGGCTGGAAGGCAGGCTGGCAGCAATGCTGGCAGGGAGGCTGGAAGGCAGGTTGGCAGCAAGGCTGGAAGGGAGGCTGGAAGGCAGGCTGGCAGCAAGGCTGGCAGGGAGGCTGCCCAGGAGGCTGGGAGGCAGGCTGGGAGGCAGGCTTGGAGGCAGGCTTGCAGGCAGACATGCAGGCAAGAACTCTGAGGTATCCAGCAGCAGGTCTTTCCTCAGAATGGTGACCTGCTTGGGAGCTGCTTCCCTTTATATCCGGGGGGCTTGCGCAATGCATCCCCCCCGCATGCGCAATTAACGCCAGGCATCCGTTAGGCTTCCGCTGTGCATCCGCTAGGCTTCCACTCTGCATCCGCTTCATCCACTGTGCATCCGTTCTGCATCCGCTTTTTCCGTTCCACGTCCACTTCGCTGAGGTCCCCCGGAAGCCTAGCGGATGCGCCATCCGCTTCCATCTGCTGTGCTTCCATTCTGCATCTGCTTTGCATCCACCCTGCGTCCTCCCCGCGTCCGTGTTGTCCGCTCCAATTATGCAAATTTTCACCCCTTTTGAGCACGGATACAACGGATGTAACATTTTTCTCTTCCGTTGTGTCCTTTTTGCATTCGTTGGGCAGTGTGACACGGCCTTTACAGCCTTACCACCTTCATTAGGACACTGTTACATCCCTTTCATAAGATGTAAAAAGAAAAGTGATTATTTGTCTACATAATGGTAGGCTACTTTTGCTCTGGGAGTTTCTGGTAGTTTAGGAATTTAGAGTTTGGGAATTCTGACATCAGTTCTTATGACATTCATTTTACTCATGTATTTGTGGAATGAATTGGAACCTACAGTATACTTACTAACCAAATATTCTGAACCAAGTTCTCAGCTCAAAAATATGTGAAATGCACATCCTGATGAATTTAGAAACCTGTTTAGAAATGCTTATTTAGATATAATAAACATTAGCTCCACTATCTCCAAAGAACCGTTTCACAATGCAAATGCTACAATTGCTGAAAAGCCTTGAATTCATCCAAATAGCAGAAGAGACAGTCAATTGACCAAAAATAATATCCAACATACTAGTTACAGTATGTAATAATTACTTTCCACATCAATGCTAACACCTTGGAACAATGGATTTATGAACACAGTAAGGCTACTTTTCTGACATCACAGTGTAATGCAATCCGAGAATATTTATTAGCTAAATTGATTCAGCCCTCCACTGGTTAAAAATACAATAAACATTAGAAATAATATTTAAAAGAAAGCACCATATAAGCTATGCATGACTCATCCCACATAATGATGTTATTCAATATCCTCAAGATAGGACCTTGGAGATATATGATGGACTACAAATCGCAGAATTTCCAAAAGTTTGGCATTTTTTTTGTCCCAACACTTCTGAGCATTAAGTTAGGAAGGCTCATCTACACTGGCTCACGTATGTGCACACTGACATGCTTCAAAAACGTTTACTGAGAAATGGTGAATTACTTATAATCGTTGGTGATGCATTCATTCTTAACCTAGTGTGGCTAAAAGTAAAACTAAGATATTACTAAAATGTATCGGTTATTTTTTTAGAAACGTACACTGTTCCATTATTGCTGCAGAAATTTTAATGCTAAAAATACACAAAAATCCTAAATGGATACTGTTCTTACAGTTTGCACATTTTATTCTAGGAAAGAGGCAGGATATTTGTTTTCCTCCCTTATCATTCCAAGATCTATAAACAATATAACGTTAGCTTCAGCACAGAAAAATGAGCTTTTATACATTTTTTCAGTTATATTTGGTTAATTAACCTAGAGTAAGAAGCTATAGAAACACTACCAAATTCCTGAAATGAAAGTATCTTCGGAATAAAATACATAAGAAACATTAAAACATGGGAGGAGGTGTCCCTAGTGCTCTGTGAGCTTGGCTGTTTTTCTTGCAGATGTTTCATTTCCTAAACTAGGTAACATCTTCAATGCTAGCTGATCTAAGAAAAGATATCTGACTAAAGCCCATGTCCCACTGCACCAACGGATGCAAAGAGGATGTAAAACGTTAAAAAAAGCTTGCCATCCATTGGAAAACGCGATGCATCCATTGTGTACTTGTTAAGCCTGGGTTCCCCAACCAGGGTTAGGTAAACAAGCAAAACAGAATGTGCAGCGTTAGTCAGATAGGCACACAGATAAATGAGTGAGCTAAGCTTGTATGTTTATTAACATACAGTAAAAATAACAGATACGCTTGTGCTATCAAGAATATATTTTATTCCAGTATAAGTTTATAGCATAGTCAAAAACAGTCCAATATTCATTTACCATGTAGTCAGTCCATTCAGGGATACTCAGTTAGCAAAGTCCATGTAGAATATCCAATTGTCAGTTCTCATAAATCAGTCCGTTGTTGTCTCTCCCGTTCGAGCAATGCGGTCTTGCTTCCAAGCAGTAATCAGGAGTCATCAAAGCCAGAGAGAGAGAGAGCAAGCTGTAGCCTTGCTACTTTTATATGGTTTTCATAACCACACCCACAATTGCTCTTTTACAGTTAAAGCTGCATACACTAACTATGATTTATAGTTAGTATTTCACCTAAAACAGTTAGGGTGAACAATGTTATCCCTAACAGTACTCACTGAATACGTGTTTCATACGCTCTATCCCTCCAGCATCCATCCACTGAGATTTCATCCGCGCAAGAAGTTTTGAGCTGCACAAAACTTTGTGAATGGATGAACTTTCCGCTGTGTACGATGTAAATCTGTGACATCCGAGCAACAAATGTTCTATGTCCGTTTATCATCTGTTAAACATCTGCTGTATCCTCTTTGCATCCTCTGGGCATCTTCGCAACTCATATCCGTTGCAGCTGAAAACGGAAAGAGGGAGGAAACAAAAGGTACACAGAACGTCTACACAGTGTTAGTAGCACGGAAATAGAAAGGATGCGCAGTGAACGGTTTGCATCTGATATACATCCGCTAGGCTTCCTATGAACATCTGTTTAACATCCCCGCTACACCCTACCCACGTCCGTTCTTTTCCGTTCTGTTTATGCAAATTTTCACCACTTTTTGGAGCGGATGACAATGGATGGAGCCACCCCCGAAATTTTGCTCATCCGCTGTGTCCTTTATGCATACGTTTTGCGTCCGTCGGGCAGTGGGACAGGGCCTTAACACTGATAATATAACCTACTTTGAGTAATGAAATATCTGCAAGAAAACAACCATGGTCAGAGAGCACCAAGGACCCTCCTTTCAATCCTGAGCTACAAAGAATCTCTTTTATTAGGAACAGTACAGTAAAATATACCTTACGGGTAGCCATCACTCACTGAGTTATTCATAGGAAGGGGACTATTAAATAATAGGTACATGCAGATTAATAATATATATGATACAATTGATTCAAATAATATTACCTAATTAAGAATGTGTATTGCTTGCAAGTAGTCATTATTAGGATAAGTGCACATTGTCAGGTTGGTCAAATCAAGGGTAGATCTCAAGAGTTAACAATCAGGATCTTGGAAAGATCCCAAAATTATAGAAAAGGTAATGCTCTAAGAGTGACACATATAGCAAATTTCTACATGGTCATGGAAAATATTAAATAAGAAGATTACCTGTTGGTGTAATTTCACTAGTGGGATTAATTTAAAAACCGGCTTGGGAATTGCAATGCACTACACAAAATGAAATGAGAAGAAAAAAGAACATACAAGCAGACATGGGTCCAGCACTGAAGACTATCTACTATAATACAAATATTGCAGAGGACTCCTCCAAAACACCCCTAAAGATTTGATTAAAATGTTAATGGTGTAAATGGGTTATAATAAAATTGTGAGCAGCTGCAGCAAGTAGTAGATATATGATAGCAAAAAGATTTGGTTAAATTGAAGAATGATAATGATAATATATGTATGTTTTTATCTGTTCAATAAAGCAGTCAATAAAACGGTCAGCTAATTATAGCTGCACCTATGTGGAATCAGTAAAGCAGGATAGGAACATAAAAAATATCTTGCTGATTTATTGAAATTAGATTCCAAAACATGGAGATATGCACAGCTTGTTTAAGAAACACCAACACTGTTGAAGCACAAAAGCCACACTTTGCTATGTAAAATTGTTCAGTGGAAAATTTAAAAATTAGCATTTCCATCTATAAAACTTTCCTTGATGTTCTGTACTTCAAATGTACATGCTGAAAAAGCATTATTATTTTTTTTTTGTAGGTATTGCATAGAGTGTGGAATAAAAATACCCAAGTGCCAGATGTTCTTTCAGATGGAATAGTTTGTGTAAGGAGAGCCTTTATTTTGGATTATATTTATGCAAATGGAAATGAAACTTCAGTTTATCTGCAAATATGCTTGATTCAGTGGTGCTCAGCTGGTTACAGATGAATTAAAAACCAACATTTTCTAATTTTATGGGACTATTTTTACAAAAAATATGTACTAGCAGTTCTTATTTAATTGTTCTAATGTAGTATAATTTTTAAGTTAAATACAATTTTCTTTATGACTATTACAATGTATTAGTATTGATCATTACACAGTCAGCCAGATGTTCAAACTGGATTTGGTATTTTTGTCTACCTATCGAATCCTTACCAAGGACCTGTGATAGGCAGATCTGGATGTTTGATGGTGTTACAGACATTGTCGCTGTTGTTGTTGTAGTTGTTGTTTTTTAATTAATTAATTTGTTGTTGTTAGTGTTAGTGTTGTTGTTATAATAACTATTATCCCATTATACAGGCATCAGGTGATTAAAGAAAGAACAGAAGGAACTTGAGATTTCAAGTGATTTCAGCCATTTCCTCCTTCTCTGTAAAAATATGGCATAGCTTGTGTTGGCAGAACTGAATTTATTGGGCTTGTGGGATAAATTTGATATGAAAACTTTCCTCAGGTGGCAGGTGTGTATTGATGGAGATGGAAGCAAAGAAAAACTGCCCAGTTAGAAAATCTCTAGGAAAATAAAGTGGTTCTTTACTTTTTTACCAAACCTAATTGAGAGTCGCTTTGGATATTACCTAGAGCAAAGTACCCATATGATGGAGAGCCTTTTTGAAAAATCTAAGCTGTCGAAAACCCACCAAAAGTACATTCAACAATACGCCTCATCCAATATTTTCAAAAGAAGAATATCTGAAAAATGCTACTTTGTTCTCAATCCTTGTTTGAAAGTTATGTTTTCATATACTTATACATTTAGGTAAATTGATTAAAAATGGGCCCTGTACATACCAGTTTTCAGTGTAAAACAGTTTGTAATGTAAGATAACACCTCTGTTTTATTAGACTCCTATTCACATTTTGAACAGAGGAAAATAAATGCAAAGGATTTAATTAATAGATGCCCAGTTGAGAATTACTTTAATGTACAGTATGTATGACCTTGGTATATTAGCACTGGAGGTGAATGGTGATCCATGGATTCAACAAACAACCTATATATTTTGGCTTTAGTCTCGAGGTCCAAACTAATGCAGCTTTGGTAATTTACAGATGTACAGATGGAATTTTCTGGTGTTGGTTCTACCAAATCTGTCTACAGCATTAACATCGCACAACATATCCTTCTGGACTGGCAGGAATGAACTTGTTTGCTTTAAAGTGGTTGGAGATTGGTTTCAGAGAATTGTGACGGGGGAACTGCATTTAGCCCCCTTCATATGAGTAGCTCTCTTAATAAGCAAAAAACTGTGGATACAGATAGTTGTTGATTTACAATTCTTCATTTAGTGACCATCTGAAGTTAAAACATCATTGAAAAAAATGATGTATAACTTGTCCTTGTACTTACAACTGTCAGTGTCCTCAAAGTGACATCATCAAATTTCAGGCACTTGGCCAGTGGCATATATTTACGACAGTTGCAGTTTCCTGGAGTCACATGATCACTGTTTCCTGGGGTCACATGATCACTGTTTGCAACTTTCTTAGCTGGCTTCAAAAAACAAAATCAATGGAGGAAAGCCAAATACATTTAACAACTTTGTGATTCAGCTAATAATTATGGTGATTCATTTATCTGCCAACAACGTAAAAGATCACTTATAATTAAGCATATGAGCAAAACAAAAATAATAATCCTAAATGTTTCATTTCTTGATATGTCGAAGACAGTGAATAAAACATTTGGATGTTAAAAGGGAAATTCTAATTTAGTAATGTGCAAGTAGAGAACACAGAAGAAGCTACTCCAAAGAAGTAGAACAAAAAAGTATACATGGTAACTATATACCAGGACAAGAGCCAGTTTGACATAATGATCAAAGCATCAGGCTAGAAACTGGGAGTATGTGAGTTCTAGTCCTATCTTAGGCACAAAGCCGGCTGGATGAGTAGGACAGTCATTCTCTTTCAGCCTCGAGAAGCAGACAATGGCCAACTACTTCTAAAATATTGCCAAGAGAACTGCAACCACAAGCCCCGGTAGTAGCTGGGAATCAACACTGACTTCAAGGCAACCCCCCCGAAAATCATGAAAAGTTTAATTTCCTGCCAAATGTTCACTATGCGATTCATATTATTTTTATTTGCATATTTATGTCACATTAAGATCCAGTGAAATCAAGTAAACAAAATGCCAACAAAGAATAAGACTTTAAAAATAATTTTAAAAAAACCACTCACTGGTCCTTAGCCTAAGGACCTTACACTCTTATGTAGCAATCTCCAGATTTACCATTTCTGTGGGTAATTATATTATCTCCATCAAGTTTACTTACAATATTCATGAAGCTGTCTTTCATGAGGGCCAGATGTTACAATCCACTGAGAACACCACCATGGTGTCGGCTTAGTTCTTAGAAACAACTGAATCCAATATTTGTGTTTGGAATTTCTACCGCTATAAAAAACAGATGGCTCTCTGCTTTGCTATAGAACATGCTCTCTATTTGTGTATGTGTGTGTGTGTGTATTAAATTAATAAAAGTAATAACATCCTAACAAGTTGGTTGATAAAAAGTCATGAACTATAAGTAGAAGTTTTCCCCTCAATAGCTAGCAAATATTGATACAGATTCTCACCAGTAAGCCTCTTTATTTAAAATAACTGGAGTTCTTACATTTTTCTATAGTCATGTGAAAAATTGGCAATATTTTTATATTCCCTATTGCAGACTATAGCCAGAGGCATGATATTGGGTAAAATGTAGGACAGATGCTGTGAATCATTGTGGCCCATCTTTAATTTATTTTTTTCCCATTTTCCTATTTATTTACTAATATTATCTTAGTATTGCTTATTATAGCTTGCTGACTATGCATATGATAGTTCCTCTTGTACAATATGGTATAGATTTTCAAGTGAAGTGAAAACATTAGAAAACAAATGTCTTTTTATTCTAAAAATTTCCGAAAAGGTATTTTTTGGTCATAATCTCTAGTTTTGTGAACGTATTTCCAATATGGGTGATGCCATCTGTGTTTTTTATTTTGTTGTTGCTCCATTTTGAACTTTAATTTACCTAATTAATTTAATGTTTATTATTATTTACTGGAAATAAAGTAATAAAAGTACTTAAAAGTACTTATTAAGTACTAAATTACTCAATAAAAGTAATAAATTTACTGGAAATTTTTATTGGAAATTTTAATTAACTTATCTATGTAATTAGGTTATTACTGACAAATAAATGCCAGCAGTTCTTGTTGATTATGCAGACAGAAGGAGGAAAATGAATTTTTTAATTCCTTACTTTTAGGATCTTAAGTATACTTATGCTTAATACATTTCAGTGTTTTGATTAGAAATTTGCTATGTCAGAAAAGTCCTATCAATTATTTTCTTTTGAACTTTTCCACTTAGACAAAGAAACAGAAAGCGTGAAAGGTAGGAACCTAGGAACCTGTTTTAAAACGTTTTGTGAAACAGTATGGGAAATTCATACAAAGAACATAATTTATATAGACAATTGAGCAGCTCGAGTAAAATAAGTAAATAAACTGATTTTATAAACTAGATTGTAATGCCAACAACCTTTAGCATTTACATAAGATGGACACCAGGTTCAATAATTCTAGCAATCATTTTATTTGTATTAGGGACCTAATTTCAGAAAGAGAAACACCAGCACTAAGCATAACAACTGTCACTGAAATTTTCCATTTGAATTAAATTTTGGTTCATTGCCATATCCATAATAGACTGATAAAATCAAACAGTGACAAAATCACCAGGTTTTTTTTAATTTTCAAAATAAACATACACATTTTTTTTCTTCCTAGAATTTTGCCTTTTGAGATCAATCAAGTATTTACCCATTGATTGCAACATCCACCAGCTCTCACATCTAAGTCAGAACTGAAACTCACAAAATCTTGGTTTTTATACTGATGCCTTAACCACTAGGTCAAAATAGCTCTTTTTAGTATAAACTAAAACAATGTCAATTTATATATTTTAAAATATAAAAATGCATTGTCTGAATCTGGATAACTTAATTATTAAATTAACAATTAAAACTTGGGAATGAATGTCAGAAGAACATACAACTTTTTTATTCCTTCTTCATTCCACTGTATACTGAAGTTTGTCTTTTACTTCTGGTTTATAGAGTATTTTCTAATTCTGTCAACTCTTACTAGGATAATAAGATGTAATGAAATTTCTGGAAAGGGGGAGAGGAATATTTGTCCCTGATATCAAATATATCAACTATAGCTTATGAAAAAAGGCTAGATAACCCAAAGTGTACATTTGTCCAAATTTGTTATTAAAATTACAATTCCAGAATTGGTAATTAATCAATGGATATATAGCATCTAATGTTAAAAGAGGACATTATCCTAGTTCCAATCTAAAGATTTGTCTAACTTCTACAGCAGTCAGTCCATACAATCATATGCACTGCTTTAGTTCCTTTGATAGAAACATACATACAAACATACGTACATACATACATACTTACATATATATGTATTTTAAGACAAACAGTAACTATAACTGTTCTGTATGGAACTTGCTAGGTTCCAAGTATTCCATTCTGATTGGCCGAAAAGGCCACTTACGAATTGGTTCGCTAGGAACCAATCCAGGAAGCCGCCAAACGGTGGGAAGAATTAAATAACTGTCATTGGCCACAAGCCGGCAGGCTAGCCGCTATTTAAAGGGCTGCCACGACTTGGGCTATGTTCCGTTTCTTTACCTAGTGGTTTGAAATAAAGAGTTGTTATTTGGAACCTGGTCTCCCGCACTTCTTTCCGGACAGAACACTGGTGACGAAGGTGGGATCGTCATAGAAGCAGAGCCTGAAGCATGCGGCGATCTGAACCGAGCGAAAGAGGTGGCGAGTAACAACGCACCGCCCGCACCCTTCAATCCAGATATAGTGGATTGGGTACCATATATCGATTGCTTTCTCATGTTCTTAGAAAGCAACGAGATGGAAGAAATCTCGGATCAAAGAAAGAGGGCTGTCTTCCTTACACACTGCGGACCGGCTGTATTCAAAATGGCGAAGGTGCTGGCGAAACCCAGAGATGTCAAGCAGATGACCTGGTCCGACCTGAACCGAATGCTCCGAACACACTATGCACCGGTGGTCTCAAATCTCATCAAACGACATGAATTTTACAAAAGGGACCAGAAAGAGGATGAAACCATTGCAGACTTTGTGGTGGCCTTGAGACACATTGGAGGGGCATGTGAGTTTCAAAACATGGATGAGGCTATGAGAGACCATGTAGTCCTCAGCCTGAAAGATTTTACCCTTCAGAGCAAACTACTCAACAGGCTGAACATAACCGTGGCCAAGGCCATTGCTGAGACAACCGCTACCGAAGCAGCAAAAAAGTCAGCAGCCACCATGAGACAAATGAACGCAGTTCCCGACCTGCCGACCCAAACGAGGGAGAAGAAGGCAGAAGGAGGAAAGAAACAGCCCACGGCGACAACCCACCATGAGGACGTCGAAACCCAGAGTGACACCGAAGATGATGACGAAGATGTCCATAGACTCTATTCAGATAGAAAATGACGCGAAAAGAGGGAGAATCGGTGGGAATTTCAATGTGCGGGCTGTGGAGACAATCACCCGTGGTCTGAATGCAGATTCCTCGACGCAATATGCCGGGCTTGTAATAAAAGGGGGCATATCAAAAGGGTCTGCCGCAACAAAAAGAGCCATAGTCCAAAAAGATGTGGTAGCACCCCCCCCTAGACACGACGATAGACAAGCCGGCAACCGATGGAACCGAAATAAAAGAACCAGTGACAGAGAAGAAACGCATCAGACAGTCACCATCGATAATGCCAGGGCAGAAAGCGGGAAGAAGGTTCGGATAGAGGTGAGCATCGAGGGGAGACCCTGCGAGATGGAGGTCAACTCAGGGTTGTTCTTATCGATGGTATCCTGGAATATCATCCAGCGCTTAATTGCAAACATCAAGCAGAAAGAACTAAAGAAACAAAAACTCATGCTAAAAGACTACCAGGGAAATTGAACCCCTGAAATTGGCCTTGGACATTTTTTAGTCGAATTCAAACAACACGCCGAAGTCTTGCCTCTAACTATCGTTGATCGTGACACCGCCCTAGCCCACTAGGAATCGAATGGTTCGCGCCTCTTGGAATTGGGATGACCGGAATCAACCGCATCGCTACTACCAACTGGGAGGAGAACCTACTCCATGAATTCCAAGATGTATTTTATGGGACTCTAGGCAAGTACCAGGGGACCCCAATCTCATTTAGCCTAGACCTGAAAATAGCCCCCATTCGCTTAACGGCCAGACACGTTCCATTCGCGCTTAAACCAAAAATTGATGAACAGTTGAACAAGTTGATAGCACAAGGGGTTTTAGAACCAGTCGACCATGCCAAGTGGGAAACCGCTATTGTAACACCGGTAAAGCCAGATGGGTCAGTGCGCATCTGTGGGGACTATAAAGCAACCCTGAACCACGCGATCCAACAAAGCGCATACCCAGTGCCAGTAGTGCAACATTTATTGCACTTGCTAGGGGGAGGAAAAATATTTGCAAAACTCGACCTAGCACAAGCTTATCAGCAACTACCCGTTGATCCAATTACAGCAGAGGCACAAACGATAGTAATGCATAGAGGAGCATTCAAATGTAACCGTCTCCAATTCGATGTTAGCATTACCCCAGGCATTTTCCAAAGCCTCATGGAACGCCTACTAAACGGAATCAAAGGTGTCGTCCCATACTTCAATGATGTACTGGTCTCAGAAAAAAATGCCAACCAGCTAGAGACCAGGCTAAGAGAAGTCTTTACTCGCTTTAGAAAATCAGGCCTAAAAGTCAAGAAAGAGAAATGTGAACTGGCTACTAACCGGGTCGAATTCTTGGGTTATTTAATCGATGAGCATGGCATTCACCCAACTGAAAAGAAGGTAAAGGCTATCAAAGACGCTCCCAGACCAAGAAACAAAACTAATCCCCAGGCATTCCTAGGCCTCATAAACTTTTACAATGTGTTCCTGCCCCATAAGGCAGCAATAGCAGAACCCCTACATCGGCTGCTAGATAAAAAAAACTGTTTGGACTTGGGGCCACTGGGAACAAAAAGCTTTCCAAGGTATTAAGGATCTTTTAACATCAGACACCGTTTTTATCCAGTTTAGCAACACCCTGCCGTTTACGGTCACCTGCGATGCTTCACCTTTTGGGGTTGGCGTCATCCTGAGTCACTGGCTTCCAGACGGCAGAGAGGCATCGGTCGCGTTTTACTCAAAGACGGTCTCCAAAGTGGAACGCAATTACAGCCAACTCGATTATGAAGCCCTGGCAATCGTCACTGGGGTCAAACGATTCCATGAATACCTTTACAGTAGACCCTTTTCTATCGTAACCAACCACAAGCCTCTCCTTGGAATCCTGGCAGGAAACAAGCCAAGCCCAAACATTCTGTCTCCTAGAATGACAAGGTGGTCTGAATTCCTCGCTGCCTACTCCTACATGCTACTCCACAGACCTGGCAAAGCCATCTCGCACGCCAACGCCCTGAGCCGTTCCCCGCTGCCCGTCACAGAAGACGACCCTGCTCCAACTACCTCCACATTCCAACTGGAGACCTGCCCGGAGCTACCGCTTACTGCCGCCGATGCTGCGAGAGCCATAGCCAAAGACCCTTTGACAGCGCATATACTGAACTGGGTAGGTAAAGGCTGGCCAGAGGAAAATGAAAAAACTGAGACTATTAAACATTTCCATGCCAGACAGACCGAGCTGTCTCTCGAAAAGGGGTGCATCTTATGGGGTGACAGGGTGGTAATCCCAAGCAACCTCCAAGAAACCATCCTAGGCATGTTGCACGAGGGTCACCCAGGCATAGTCAAGATGAAAGCCCTGGCCAGGAATTACGTCTGGTGGCCAAGGCTGGACAAAGACATAGAATGCTGGGTTGCAACATGCCATGCCTGTCAGAAAGCGAGGCCTACCCTCCTCCACAGGCATCTATATGAGACTGGGAAACTCCCCGGGGCCCGTGGTCTTGGGTGCACATTGACTTTGTGGGGCCAACAAAGGGGAACACCTTTGTGATTGTTATCGTTGCATACTTGAACTGGTTGGAAGTAATCCTCATAGCTTCCACAACCACCGAGGCTGTCATGAAACAGCTCAACAAACTATTTGCGACGCATGGGCTACCAGATGTACTGGTTTCGGATGATGGGCCTCAGTTTACCACCTTCCAGTTCGAACAATACCAAGCTGCCCAGGGTGTCCGTCACGCATTAACAGCGCCGGCCCATCCGGCTGCAAATGGCAGGGCCAAACGCATGGTTAGATATACTAAAGAAGGCCTAGAGAGAATGGACAAGGGGCATGTGCAAGACAAACTCAACCGTTTACTAACACTGCAACATATCACCCCTAGTAGCACTACAAATAAAAGCCCAGCTGAACTATTAATGGGTAGGAAACTACAGTCCTACCTGGACAGGTTATACCCCACCTATACATGAGACAAGCCCCCCGACTCCTCAAGCAAATACCGTACCTTCGAAATCAGTGACTTAGTCTATGCCAAGAACCTCACCGGGGACCCTCTATGGCTGCCAGCCACCATCACACAAGTCACAGGCCCCCGGTCCTACCGACTAACACTAGATGATGGGAGGGAATGGAAGCCGCACATAGACCAGCTTTGTTCCCGCAACCTCGAAAGAAAAACCACCGCAGAACCAAAAATAATAAAATCCGACGAAAAAACAACCAAGGGGGGGGGGGAAGTACAAATAAATAAAAAAGGGAGAGATGAACCTCCCATAACAAGACAACAAACTCTGCAAAATGACAATCTAACCAAACAAAAAGAGCACTCACGGTTAGATGAACCCCAAGAAAGAAGTCCAGGAGCAGAAGAGCGAAGTGAGGCCTTCCTGGAAGGTGGTAGCCAGACCAGCTCAACCAACCCGGCCAAACCAGGAGGGCACAGCGGACCCATCTCAACCGGACCGAGAGACTCAGGCAGGAGTGATAGGGCTGACTCACCCTTCCAGGAGGTTCCATGGAGAAGGTCGAGAGAAGCAGCAATCCTGTCCGAACCACTTGAAGATCAAAACAAGACTGAGCCACGCAGGTCAACTAGAACTAGGAAAAGGCCCACTTACCTGTGCGACTACGTCACCCACGTTGGACTGAACTAAAGGGGGAGGGGTGTTCTGTACGGAACTTGGTAGGTTCCAAGTACTCCATCCTGATTGGCCAAAAAGGCCACTTACGGATTGGTTCACTAGGAACCAATCCGGGAAGCCGCCAAATGGTGGGAAGAATTAAATAACTGTCATTGGCTACAAGCCGGCAGGCTAGCCGCTATATAAAGGGCTGCTGCGACTTGGGCTATGTTCCGTTTCTTTACCTAATGGTTTGAAATAAAGAGTTGTTGTTTGGAACCCGATCTCCTGTGCTTCTTTCCGGACGGAACAATAACAAACTGCAAAACATTCTTACTGAAAGGTGCAGGTGTAACTACAAACAAAAATAGCAGTTGTGAGAAATGATTATTAGATATTCTGTTTCTCAGTGTACTTTCTATATTTAAAGATTGACCCAAAAGAAAACTCTTGTCTTTAAGAAAGAACTTCCTTTTTTCACAGTGAAGTACTGTAATTACACCATCTTAATTTGTGTTGACTCAAAAATTCTACTTCTAAATATAAATTACGATCAGCTTTGCTTATCAAGGCCATTTTCTCTCCACTAACAACTTCCTGAATTTTTCCCAACTTGAGTGGAATTTGTATAATGTACAAATTCTAGCCATTGTATGGTGACTAGAAAATCATGGCTATGCTAAAATCTAAAACTCAAAACCAAAGTGATTTTTTTCCCCTTCCATTCAATTGTGTGCAATTCTTAGAGACTGCCTGGACCTTTCTTGGCAAGGTTTTAGAAGTGGTTTTCATGTGACCTGACTGATAGAAAAAGGCCTAGAATAGATGCATACTGTTTAATATTCTCCTTTCTATTGGACTATTGCAATTTGTTCTATAAAGACTGCCCTTAAAGAGCAACTGGAAGCTTCAGGTGGTTCGAAGTGCTGCATCAAAGAACTATATGCCCATGTAGCAGAGGTAATACATGAACTGCACTGACTCCCAGAGAGCTTATGGGTGTAATTCAAGAAGCCGCTAGTCACCTTTAAAGCCCTACATGGGGCCAAAAGCCAAATGGTTTTTGCAGGTCTGATAGGTCTGACAAAGCAGACAGTGTCACTTGTTGGGTCCCAAGAAGTATGCAACTTCCCCCAGAAATATGAACAGCCTGATCCTTTTAGCTTTGAGAAGGCTGCAGAGAATTGCCTCTCCCTCCTCTCTCTCGCTGTACTGTGGCCAGGATGTTGATGGAGCCCTGATGTACATGTGGTTTGTGATAACTGAAGTCTAGAAAGAAGCTGGAGGAACAATTAACCCAGAGCCTACAATCAGGCACCAGTGGATAATATCTGCACAGAAATGTGTTAGCGGATGGGAGTTCCATTAATGGCGGTTCCACTCCATTAGAGCTACCAGATTGTGCAAATCCTAGTGGAATGAATGTGTGGCAAGGAAGTAGTCTAGGAATGCAGTTTAGGGGAGAAGAAACAACACAGCCTGGATGTGGAAGTCTTGGAAAGCAAGTGTTTCAAAAAGACTCAGCCAAATTAATTTACAATAAGTCTGGCTGGGGATTTACTCTTACAGTTTTCAAGATTGTGTTTTTTCCCTGGATTAGTCTTAAAAGAGCCATTCTGGTAGTTTTGCTCCTTTGGCCATTTAGGTAGGATTTGATAGAGTGTGGCCACTTCCACTGAAAAGCCCACCAGTGCTCAGTTGCAAATCATCATATGTGTCTATATTTCCTAGCCTGTAGTAATTGTCTGTAATTGTCCAGATACGGTAGCCCTAGAAATTACATCTTTTTTGAAGCTGTAACCATTTATAAAATTATTTATTGATTGTTTTAAAAAAATGGGGGAAGACTCAGATATACGCATTTACTTTTGGGATTAAGAAAAAATAGGAGAATTTTTATTCATCTGATATGATGATAAAATTTTTATTCATCTTAAATGAAAGGGAGCGTAGTTCAAAGAAAAGTCATTAATACAATTGTTGAGAAAGACAGAAGACAAACTGAATGCCAGCCATTTAAAAGCTGTTAAAAGAAACATCTTTTCCATGTAACATCTCACTGTAAAGTTCAGAATCTCACAGTTTTTGTTTTCTTATTAGCATGAGTCACAATTACTGCAGTGAAGTATCACATTAACATTTCAAATAGCAAGAGACAAAACCAAGTTGCCCTTCTGCCAGATCTCATTGTGTTTTTTTCATGTATAGGGCAGTTTCAAGAAATAATGACAAGTATGCTTATGCATATCTTCATTTTTACAAGACATGTGATTAAGTACCCTCATAACATGCTGTTTTGTGAGCTAATTAATTGTGGCTGGATGGCACAACTATTAAGTGAATATATAGCTAGCTGGAAAATCATAGTCCAAAGGTATTCATCTATGTTTGTTTTTTTTAAATAAAGAGAACTGACACGTTGAAAACCACTTGGTTCATTCCTCTATTCTTTAGTATTTGTGTTAATTGTAAAAGTGGAAGCAATGGTTATGAAATTGCAGATGATTCAAAATTAGGTAGGGCAGCTAATAGTCTAGAAAAGAGAAATAGAATAAAAAAATTATCTTGATAGACTGACTGGTTAGAGAAATGGGTTTTCAAAATGTGCTAAAACTAGATGAATGCTCTTCTTGTACATTGTTAATTCTGAAGCCAGAACAAGATGCCAAACCAAGTAATCAAATTTAATAGTTACCTTGTGTTAAAAGTAGATTGCCTACTAGATCAATTGAGTGGGATAAAATACTCATCTACAGTAAGTTTACCTTCTTAGTCTTTATAGTTAAACTTTCATCCAAAAGGTGCCTCAGATAAAATATAATGTTTTAACAGTTTTTACAAAAGAGGCCTGCATCATAAGGGCACTTTAACAAACAACTTTAATATTTCTGTCTGGAAAATAGAAGCTGCTGTCATTTTATTTATTTTTAGGGAAACATTTTGCTGCCAGAAATCACAATAATGTCTCAGAAGATAATCAATGTTTTAAAAAGGTAATTAATCAACCAACCTAACCAATCATTAACATCAGTGATGAGGCTGTCCCATTAGTAGTTAAGAAAAATAATATTTATAAAGATTATGGAAAAGGAAAACAATTATGGAAAAGGAAAATGCATCTAAATTCAGAAATATGGAAGAAAATACATATAACAACAAATACAAAGAACACATTCACTAAGCCAAACATACATATTTAGCATTTGATTTCTGTATCAGGATTCTATGATTTATAAAACATTCATGAAATCAAAGTGTTGAATTCTAGGCTTAATTTGTAGCGGTGCCTTAGAAAAAAATACCAGGCAAACACTTAACAGCATCTTTGCTATTGTTCAAACACTGGGCAAAAGTGTTACTAATAATCCACTATCTATATTTATTTAAAATAAACATAATTGTAAATGAAACATAGATGGTTCACAAGTTGAAGAAACATTGTGGCTAACAGAAAGGCTACACATCAGGCAATATACTGTCTTATCAAACAAATTGGTACCCTCAAAGTATGACATTGCTAAATGGTACACAGGCCACTAATTTACACATACTAAAAAGGAATTAAAATATCTCAAATTCCACCAGATAACTAAACCTTGAAGAACCATATGTTCTTTGAAAGGTACTTTAATTGAAATAGCATCTCTCCCTTTTCTTATTATTGTTCATGATGTATTAATGAGCAGTCTACAATGTACAGTATAGACACCATTTTTCACTGTATTAAGTGCAGCTTGAAATGAATAAAATATTTATATGTTTCTTTGGGATAAATTTTTACCAAACTAGATTTTAGCTGTAACTAGATATACATATTTTGTACTGTTTTCTTGAAAATGCCATGAGTGTGTCCATTTACTTACCAGAGGCTGAGGTATGCTTAAGGGAGATGTTGTCACACAATATTTTGGGTTTCTGATCACAAGGAACTATGTGAAGTCTGATACTTAAATGAGAAACCACCATATCCCAAATTCCTGGGATAGACTGGGAAGTTTATATTTTATTATGAAATTTATTTGCCGCCCACCTTGTATTCAATGACTCAGGGCAGCCAAACATAACTTTCAGAAAAATACCATATAATAAGGCAATGACAAACCATATCTATATTATTGTTAAGAAAATAAAAAGGTGATCTAATCTCCAGGCAGGAGCTGAATCTGATGCAAAAGAACTTTGAATAAAAATGTAAAAAAGCTGTCAATTTATTGTTTGCACTTTCATATGCTGTGCGGGATTTGTAATTAATTTAACTCTCTTTCTGCGTACATAGATATTTTTGGACATCAATAACAACCTGTAGAATAGAATAGGCATCTATATTTTATTGATTTTCTTTTCTTTTAGAATGTTAACTGTTATTTTTTTGTCCTATTTTAAAAGCCAGATGGCTTTCAGCTTTTAGCCTATTATCTCTTTTTAGAATTTGCCACAATATATTCTGATTTCGCTGATTTCTATGTTTTTCCTCTCAATGCTGATGTCTCATCCTTATAAAAAGCTGTCTCTTGACAGCTATCCTGTGGCCATGAATTCAGCCTAATTTTTCTTTTTCATTGAACTGACTTAGGTCCTGAGACATCATATCAGATAATATGATGAAGTAGTTGAGAGGGTCTCTCTTTTTGATGGCAGCATTCCAACTATGGATTTTCTTCCCAATAAGCTGCTACCTACTTTATGGCTTTTCAGTGTATTGGAGGGGCCTCTGAATTTAATTAAATACTATCAGATCTTATTTATCAAAATTGCATTTAAGAAGATGAATCCATTGTATGTTGCTCCTAGCCATTTATGTTTACAAAGAAAATTCCCAATCCAGTGAATAATATATTTCTCTGCCTTGTTTTCTAGAAGCTTGTTTGTTGTTTGTTTTAATCAATTTGTGTACTGGTTGAATGTCAACAAGTCTGAGAAAAACATAAGATTTATAAAATAATAAAATAATAAATAATAAAATAATAAATAAACAATAGGGCAATAATAAAACAAGAAACATTGGTTGGGTAGCTATATAAAGTGATTTAATAAAGTAAGCACACACACATATACAATTTTGTTGGTTATTAAAAGACTGTAAAGTCTTTTTAATATACATGCATTTGGATAATTTATAATGCTAGGCTTTAACCATTCTTTTATTGATTGCTACTTTTTCTCATGTTGCCTTATTTATACTTTATTGCCAACAATTTAACATTTTAGTTGTACTGAAAAGCAGTACAAAGGAAGAAGAGTAAAACCTCATTAAAGAACTAAGATTGTGAAGGTGACTGGGATGTTGATACTGCTTACAAGAAAAGGTTGGATCACTCAGATATCAAAATCAGGAAATTGAAATTAGTGCATCCTAATTCTAATACTGAAGGGATGACATGATTTATAAATGGAAATGCCTATAATTATGGCATTTTTAACCTCTCCATGAAGGACAGCATAGACATGTTACATTGGCTCTCATGAAAATGTGTTTAGTCAAATATGTTTAATCATTTCAAAATGGGTAAAAAAAAATCATGAACCATACTTTTGTCTGCTAATTAGAAATTTATTATAGCAAGTACATTTATGCCTGCCAACATTTCTAGTATGATGTGAGCCTTGTTGACTTAACAGGTCTAACTTGTGATTTTCCCTGACTCCCTCTTTCAAAGGCATATGAGCCCAGAAAGGTTCCATGTGTGCATTAGTGTGTGTGAGTGTGTGTGTTTGTGCACACCCACAGTATGAATAATATGCACTGATGCAATTGCTGTGCAGACAATTTAGCAAGCTGCCTTTTATTAGAAATACTGTATGTTATTTCCCTCAGGGACTGGATCTGAAATCTTGTATGAAAAAAGCAAGTTAGCTCACAGGTTACAGATACCAGGGTAAAAACATTTTCTGTGTTTGAAAGTAAAAATAGGACTTCCAGCACATCTGGACTTTATATGAAACACTATACAGAACAATTGTTACTATGATGATAATGTGGCACAAATTTTCTTTTTCTACATCTTACATAAAGTAAGAGGAATGGGACTCTGTGAGCATGTCTTTCAATGTAGAAAGGTTTCTGATTAGCAGAGAGAAAGGGCTGTCTTCTTCCTTTCTTTCCAGTGTCTCACTATTGTCCCATCCAGTTGCACCCTAAACTGTTCTGCCTAAGAGCAGAAAGACAGGAAATAATAAATAACACCACCAACATTTATAATTTCAGCCAAAGTTATGGAGAAATTCCAGATGGCTGCTCTTCAAGTCTGAAAATTAGTTTCCATGGACATTTATATCATATATCTGAGCATCTTATTAATGCAGGGAAAAAAATCTCCTATACATTCTGTCACAGTCTGAAGGTTAAATCACTGGGTTCATTTACACAAATTATTTCTCAAGGCAGTAGTGATTAATACCTTGCTGAGACATTTTCCAGCATTGTTCTGAATGGATGAGGGTTACACCTGGGTTCTGTGCAATTTCTGGCATGTGTTTATATTGCATCAAGAAATGGAAAAAATACTAGAAAGTTTCTTGAAACAAAAACATTTGTCTCTCAGATGTATCATGGAATAAACCCTGGGCAAGGAACCAAGATAAGTAATTAGATTGGCTGTATTCCATGATTAAGAAATTTGCTCTAGGTCAAAAATACTGGTCTTCTCTTTTGGAAAGAAAGTTGTAACCTCCTAAAATTTGTACCTAATTTAGAGATAAAACTAGAATGCTCATCTTGTTCTGATTTATTTTACCAATTGTGAAACATTGGATGCATTTTTTTTGTTCATTAAACTAGTATTTTGGCTTCAGTTTAATGATGATTCATGATTCCAATTCATGATGATTCTATGACTGGTGAGTAGCATCCAGGCTAGGCTGTCAGAAGATATGTTACATGTTTGGATCTGAGTCATAATCGTCTATTAAATTTGTCATTTTATATGAAATCTTATTCTTTAATCCAGAGTCCAGTATCAGCACCCATATTTTAGAAGGGATGTTGGCCAGTTAGTCAGAATTTATTCCCTTGGCCTCCTTAGTTTTATATTTGTCCATTTTTCTCTAATTGAAAATTGAAAAACCTTAATAATTTCTGGTTGAAACCTGAAAGTCATTGTTCTGAAAAAACTATTTTTATAGCATCCTAAATGGGGAACTATTCCTTTCATATTGAGGAAAAAGAAATAAAAGCAATAGGACTTCTTGCCTTCATTTCTGTTAAGGATTAAATCTAAATGTGTTTTTCTTTTTGACCCTAAGACACATACTGAGTTAAACTGATTCAAACCACCAATGTGTTTATCTTAATTAATATAACTTATGTAAGAGCTGTAGAAGTAGTATTGTATTTGTGTGCATGGATATGTATATAAATCTATAGATTTATAGATAATAACTTCATAATAATAAATTCAGTCTATTTCTTTTCTCTTTATGCTACTGGTATAGTTATATTGTCACATAATTCAGTGGGTTTGAAACAAACATTACATGCCCTTTATGTTCTGCACTAATTAATCATTTTCTGAAAAGATGAAGATTTTGAAAATACTGACATTTGCAAAGTACTCTAAAGCCTGTATGGAAGATGAATGTGTGTGAACTAGATCAGGACAAACTATTCAAAGTGTTCAAAATTTCATGCTGTGGGTAGCTGGAAGGCACACTCTGTCTACAGTGTGTATTGTAGAGCACTTAGAACAATGTAGAACACTCATTTCTGGCTATGCAAGCTTTTTATTTCTCTAAAGACACTCTATATGTACTGTGGCAGTTAAATTATTTATTGGCAAAACTCAAATACTGCTGCTTATTGGAGCTCAGATAAGTCCTCTTAAATAAGGCTGCTGCTTGGGGGTCTTTTAAAAAAATATAAGATCACACATCTTGTATACATGACTTCAGAGTCACATTTGTGAGTTGGGTGGCTATATAAATTATAACAAACAAACACATACTGCCACGTACCTGTCTAGATGGCAAAGCCAGGTTTTTAACACCTCGTGAAAGGCAAGCAGTTTTGGGACAAGCCTAATCTGAAGGGGGCTTTTTTTCTAGAGAGTGGGTATCATTGACAAAAAGACTTTAGATACCTAGATATCACCACATGGATTTCTCTACTGGATGCAACCTGAAGCATGCTTCCTGTAATATATCTAAGACACTTCTATCAAAGTTTCTGAAAAGGATATTAAGTTTCTTGGAAGGTAGCAAATGTGATTCCGTGTTGAGAATCAGGCATAATTACAGTAGAAATTACAATGTGGATCAATATCTTAAATTTCTGCTCAAAATTATCCTTTTTCCAAAACAATTTGGTTTCCTTTTAGTAATAATAATTTTATTTCTAGCTCAATGACACCCCCCCTCCCCCCAAAGAAAGACCTCTGGTCTCAAATCTTTAAAATTATCTAAATCAGTGTACGTAGTTCAATTGAAAATTTGAATCTAAAAAATTCAGAATTGAAAATAAAGAGCAAAAATTGCTTCAGAAATGAAACTTTTTAAAAGTTTTTAAAAGTTACTTATATAACCAACCAACCATTAACCTGGCACAAAGATTCCTCAAAATAATAAAAAAGGCTACAATAATCTAAGTTTCCCTGAAGATTGACCAACCTTATTCACAATAATAGAGAAAAGAATTTTTGTAGAATGGAAGTTTTTACATTTCATTGGCAAATATGGATTCAAATGAAAAGAAAAATTATCTCTGCTGGGCTTGTAGTGTATGTGTATTTGTAAAGGCCCTGTCACACTGCCCAACGGATGCAAAACGTTTGTAAAAAGGACACAGCGGACGAGAAAAATGTTCCATCCGTTGTGATCCGCTCTCAAAAGGGGCAAAAATTTGCATAACCAGAGCGGATCACATGGAAAGGAACGCATGGGGGGAGGACGCAGAGGGGATGGAAAGCGGATGCGGAACGGAAGCCCAGCGGATGGAAGCGGATGAGAGCGGATGGCACATCCGCAAGGCTTCTGGGGGACCTCAGCAAAGCGGACGCGGAACGGATGAAGCGGATGCACAGCGGATGCACAGCGGATGAAGCGGATGCACAGCGGAAGCCTAACGGATGCCTAGCGTTAATTGCGCATGCGGGGAGGATGCATTGTGTAAGCCCCGCGGATATAAGGGAAGCAGCTTGGAGCAGGTCACCATTCAGAGGAAAGACCTGCTGCCGGATGGACTGACAGCCTTCCCTGCCCTGCCTGCATGCCTGCCTGAATGCCTTGCTGCCAGCCTCCCTGCCAGCCTTGCTGTCTGCCTGCCTGCCAGCCTTGCTGCCAGCCTCCCTGCCAGCCATGCTGTCTGCCTGCCTGCTAGCCTTGCTACCAGCCAGTCTGCCTGCCAGCCTTGGTGCCTGCCTGCCTGCCAGCCTTGGTTCATGCCTGCCTGCCAGCCTTGGTGCCTGCCTGCCTGCCAGCCTTGCTGCCAGCCTTGGTGCCAGCCTTCCTGCCAGCCTTGGTGCCTGCCTGCCAGCCTTCATGCCAGCCTTGGTGCCAGCCTGCCTGCCAGCCTTGGTGCCTGCCTGCCTGCCAGCCTTCCTGCCAGCCTTGGTTCCTGCCAGCCTCCCTGCTAGCCAGCAACCCCACAACCATGGGGAAGAACAGAAAGCCTCAGCCATATGCTGCCAGGCCTGGCAAGAGGGACAGGGCCACCATCCCACCCCCTGGCCATCACTCTGGTTCTGCTGGGGCTTCTGTACCACGGGCTCACTCTTCTGGGGCTGGAGCTTCTGCTGCTTATGCTTCTGGAGGAGCTGATGATGCGGGGGATCAGACAAGCACTCCAGCACCAGCCACCTCCACAGCACCTGGACCCTTCACCCCTGAGACTGAACGACCAAGTGGAATGCCAGAGACTCATTTTTGTTTTGTAGCTTCTTGTTAATAAAGTCTATCTTTGATTCACACACTTGCTTCATTTCTTTTTTTTAATAAAGTCTTGGTGGAAACTTTTAGAAATGGTTTAAGCCTTTGCAGGCTTGAGGGATGGGTTCAGATAGCAGTGGGATGGGCAGGGATACCTTTGGGATGGGTTCAGATAGCAGTGGGATGGGCAGGGATACCTGTGGGATGGGTAATAGCTGTGGGATGGGTAGGGATACCTGTGGGATGGGTAATAGCTGTGGGATAGATAAACCTCCAGTGGAAGCATAGTGGGATTGTATGGTCCACCCTCCCAGGTGCCACACCTTTGGCCCTTTATTATCAATAATAATGTAATTATCATCCACACATGTCAACACAAACACAACTCTTTATTAAATGCTCTGATCATTGTAGAGCCACTCAACATACATGGCCCAATCTCATCAGTGTGATGAGACAGGCTGAAGGAAGCATCCATTAAGCATCTATCATCCTGTCTTGCCACTCCACCACTCCAGCTGGGGAGTTGCACCAGTGTTTCAGGAGGTTGCGCTGCTTCTTCCCTTCACGTGAGGCTCTGTTGGGGCCTTGCACATCCTCAGTGTCTCTCAGATTTTGCCCTTGCCTCCATTCCCCAGGCTCCATGTCCCCATTGCCTTGTTGGAGGTCCACGAGCCTGTTCTGCAAGACTGGGTAGCGGGTGCGCATGAGATTGTGCAAGATGCAGCAAGCTTCCATGATCCTCCTCACGGTCTCTGGGCGATGCTGCATGGTGGTGAGAAGTACCTGGAACCTGTTGGCCAGGATGCCAAAGGCGTTCTCCACCACCCGCCTTGCCCTGGACAGCCTGTAGTTGAAGATCCTCTCTTCACGGGTGAGGCATCTGGAAGTGTAGGGCTTCATGAGGTAGGTTGTGAGGGAGAAGGCGTCATCCCCCACGATGAAGTAGGGCACATCTTGCGTGTCATTGGGCAGGGGTTCTGGATCTGGGAAGCCCACGATGAGATTGCTTTCCAGCCCCTCCTTGAGGTGACTGGCGTTGTATACCTGGGCATCTGAAGATGAGCTGTTGCCTGAAGCATCGATGTACATGAACTTGTAGTCAGCATCGACCATGGCGAAGAGGATGATGCTGAAGAAGCCCTTGTAGTTGAAATAAGTGGACCCTGACTTGGCTGGAGCTTTGCAGGCCACGTGCTTGCCACCTATGGTTCCAACGGTTTGTGGGAAGTTCCACCTCTGATACCACTGCTCTGCAACTTTCTTCCATCCTTCTTCAGTGGAGGGGCACTGGAGGAACTCCTCCATGTATTCTTCGATGATGGCCTGCACCACTTCTCTGACCACAATGCTGATGGTGTTGTGTGGCACCCTCCAGCCATACTGCATGCTCCTGTATGTGTCCCTGAGGCCAGGTGGCGCAGAGTGAGTGCCACCTTGAGCCCAGGTTCCAGGCTGGGCCGGAACTTGGTGCTCTGCTTGGTCAACCTGGGTGTCAGCCGCTCCACAACTTCATCAAACATGGCTGGAGGCATCCTCATGAAGTTCTGGAATGCACGAGTGTCTTCGTTCCTGAGCTCCACCATCAGGTTTTTGTACAGTCCGTCCTCTGCTCTTCTGGTGATCCATCTTCGGAACCAGACGCTTCTTGGCCGCCTCCTTTTCTTCCCATAGTAGAGTTCACAGAGCCTGTAGATGGCTTTGCACTGTTGCAGAAGGATGGTGGCTGCCAAAAGGACTTTGTTATGATCCACGGTGGACATGTCTGGATGCTGTGGAAGAGCAAGAGTCAGATGAAGGCTTCAGAGGTCTGCACTGCAGGGCTGCTGGTCTGAAAGTGAGATCCAGGTGAGTTGCTCCCCCTTTTTATAGGCAGTATAGGTTTTCCCCTAGGTGTCCCTTTGCATCCTCTAGGCATCCTCTAGACATCCTTAATATCCGAGATAGGTCCCCTCTGCGAACGTTTTTTCTGTTTTAAATGCTTTGTTTCCATTCTGCATCCGCTAGGCATCCGTTCTGCATCCGTTCCGCGTCCGTTCCGCGTCCGTTCCGCTTCCTCCCTGTGTCCGTTTACCGCTGGAGTGGATGGAGTTGCGCGAATGTGCAGCGGATGCCTAGTGGATATAGCGGATGCGTAACGTATGCAGAACGGATCCTAGCGGATGCAGAACGGACGCATTGGATACATTTTCCGCTCAAAAGTTTTGAGCAGTTCAAAACTTTCTGAGCGGATGAAACATCAATAAACGGATGCTGGACGGATAGAGAGGATGAAAAACGGAGGCAGTGAGTACAGAATGGATGCATCGCGTTAATCAACGGATGACAAGTGTTTTTCTCCATTTTACATCCTCTTTGCATCCATTGGTGCAGTGTGACAGGGGCTTAAAGAAGAGATAAAGACATGCAGGTATCCCATCCTGCTATTACCACTGGAATCTCAAAAAGATCCATGGAAATGGTCTGGACCAACTGTACCAAGGCTGAACAAACATAAATCTGAAGAACTGAAGCAGCTTCTTGAGTGAGAAGCAAAATGTCTTCAAGGAAAAAGAAAGTCCTGTTGCCTTTTGAAAAAGCATCTTTGGAACAAGGATAAATCTGGTGTGCTGTCTGTACAGAAGCCCACAAGCCCATTTAAATAACATGTCATCTTGTAAAACACAGAGCTTGAGAGATGATGTTCTCTATCCAGCTACAGAAAGACCAACTATATGTAAAATGGGAATGGTGGACCGAACTAAGAAGTATTTTAAAATGGCTAGATACTTTCTCAGATGAAAGACAGAATATCTACAGTTGCAATCCTACAAAACCAAACTGAGAGTCAATCGTTTTGAATTCAGTGGAATATGCTTATAGGTAAATTTGTATAGATATTCTGCTCCTGGCATATTAATCTTCATTGGATGAGGAAGGGAAGTAGAACAAGGATTTGGAAATTTTTTTTTAAATAAGGGCATTTAGCTTCAGATCTGAGGCAATATCATGGTGTGAGGGAGGTTTCTTCCAAGGACTGGATACACTACTATAGCATAGCAGATAACTGTGCACAATAGGCTGTTGCTCTGGGTTAAATCTACCGTTTTAGACCTTGTAAGTTGATGTAGCCACATAAATACATCTTTAACATCCAGTCCTTAAAATGAGCAAAAGTCTCCAAGTCTATGAAGTGGCATTCAGCCTTTGCCTTCCTCTAAAGGTTCTTGAACATGTTGGAATTAGGTGCTGCCTCAGTATAGTTGCTTCTTTCTTTTTTGCTTGCTGCCAAGCTTTAGGCCAAGTTCCAAGCATTGCTGTTGAGCAGTATTACTTTTGAACACTCTACTCAGTCCAAGCCAAACTCCAGGCTTTGCACCAGACTCCAAGCCAAACTCCAGGAATTCCACCAAGATATGCTGCTTCCAGCTTGTGGTCCTGGCAGTTGACTGACAGAGGTCTTGCCTGTTTCTAATAGTTGTAAATTTCCAGCTGCTTGCCTCCCACTTCCAGTCTGCTTGTTGTTTTGCTATCTCCTCTTGTCCTACACACTCCACACACTCTGATTTAGCATTTGCTTTCGTAAGCTAAGGGTAGACTTGTGTTAGGCTGCTCATCTATATTGTTCTGCTAAATGCCAAGGTGTAACTCTATTAACCAGGCAAGTGGAAGGCCAGGTGTGGATACTTATGGATGGGGAGTGAGTGAACTGATGAATGAACCCATCTCTCAAGTTTCTGGGCCTGTAAACTTTTAAAGTCTTTTGGGAAAAGATGTGAATTGAATTTTAGGAAAGTGGGGGGTAAGAAGTTTTTCTACTGGCTGCAGCTGGTTTTCCCAAATGCAGATAGCAGTCCCAACTTCACTTCCTCACACATGGACGACTGTAGACCAATTCCTGATCTGAAATCCTGATCATCAGTCCACTATGAAACAACACACATTGGGTTCTTCTGTGTCTTTGCTCTAAGCCATATTTGTCTTAAACCTTTCCTTAATCTTATATTTTACACTCTGCTCACTGATGGATTGAGACTAAGACCTTGCTGATTAATTTAATTGAAAAAGCCACTACTGCTTTTGACCTCAAATAATTAATGACTTTGGTAGAGTATGTGAGGCCAAGAGAATGGAAGAATAGTAAAAAAAAAAAAAAAAGGACGGTCGTAGAGAAACAAGTATAATAGGGTTTCAGGCAAATTAGGATTTTCAGACAAATAGTTTTTTAGAGACAACTCTCAGTATGCAATTCATGTAAAGCAGTAGTTGATGGAAACTTACATTTGCATTTACTAGAATTTGATTAATAATAGAATGACTCTTTAATTAGATCCAATTACTGCATAATCTGGCAAGGAACATTTGTATTTATATTTCACTTCATTCTGTTTTTTTAAAGGAAGGAGGAAAGTTAAGCGTTCTGAAGCTGATTAAAATAATGCCTGGGAATCACATCCCACTTCTAGCTAACTTCTCTCTCAACTTAAAATTATAAAATATGTAATTGGAAACACAAGGTAAAAAATACTTTGTGTGAAATGACATTTCCAATTATCTTCCTCACCCACATTACTATGTAGTATTCAGTAAACAAAAAAATTGCTTAATTCTTGCAAGTGTTACAAATTCTCTCAGTTACAAGAATAAAAAATATATGGGGGGAGGGGGAAATCCAAATATTACTTATATAACTATATAGGAACCAAAAAAACCCTAAATGTTACTTCTACAACTATATAGAAACTAAAAATAGTGTAATATTGTCAATTTGCATATACTTTTTTTTAAAAAAATCACATTTTAGGGGAACATTTCTAAAATTTCCAAATACAAAATACAAATAGGAGGTAAACATCTTACATCTGAACATACAGTAGCACACTGCTCAAAAAAATAAAGGGAACACTTAAACAACACAATGTAACTCCAAGTCAATCACACTTCTGTGAAATCAAACTGTCCACTTAGGTAGCAACACTGATTGACAATCAATTTCACATGCTGTTGTGCAAATGGAATAGACAACAAGTGGAAAGTATAGGCAGGTAGCAAGACACCCCCAATAAAGGAGGGGTTCTGCAGGTGGTGACCACAGACCATTTCTCAGTTGCTATGCTTTCTGGCTGATGGTTTGGTCACTTTTGAATGCTAGCGGTGCTTTCACTCTAGTGATAGCATGAGACGGAGTCTACAACCCACACAAGTGGCTCAGGTAGTGCAGCTCATCCAGGATGGCACATCAATGCGAGCTGTGGCAAGAAGGTTTGCTGTGTCTGTCAGCATAGTGTCCAGAGCATGGAGGCACTACCAGGAGATAGGCCAGTACATCAGGACATGTGGAGGAGGCCGTAGGAGGGCAACAACCCAGCATCAGGACCGCTACCTCTGCCTTTGTGCAAGGAGGGACAGGAAGAGCACTGCCAGAGCCCTGCAAAATGTGCATGTGGCTGCTGAAACGGTCAGAAACAGACTCCATGAGGGTGGTATGAGGGCTCCACGTCCACAGGTGGGTTGTGCTTACAGCCCAACATTGTACAGGACGTTTGGCATTTGCCAGAGAACACCAAGATTGGCAAATTCACCACTGGAACTCTGTGCTCTTCACAGATGAAAGCAGGTTCACACTGAGCAAATGGGAAAGACGTGACAGGGTCTGGAGACGTTGTGGAGAATGTTCTGTTGCCTGCAACATCCTCCAGCATGACCGGTTTGGCAGTAGGTCAGTAATGGTGTGTGGTAGCATTTCTTTAGGGGGCTGCACAGCCCTCCATGTGCTCGCCAGAGGTAGCCTGACTGCCATTAGGTACTGAGATGAGATCCTCAGACCCCTTGTGAGACCATATGCTGGTGCAGTTGGCCCTGGGTTCCTCCTAATGCAAGACAATGCTAGACCTCACATGGCTGGAGTGTGTCAGCAGTTCCTACAAGACGAAGGCGTTGATGCTATGGACTGGCCCGTCTGTTCCCCAGATCTAAATCCAATTGAGGACATCTGGGACATCATCTCTCACTCCATCCACCAACGCCACATTGCACCACAGACTGTCCAAGAGTTGGGGGATGCTTTAGTTCAGGTGTGGGAGGAGATCCCTCAGGAGACCATCCGTCACTTTATCAGGAGCATGCCCAGGGGTTGTAGGGAGGTCATACAGGCATGTGGAGGCCACACACACTACTGAGCCTAATTTTGACTTGTTTTAAGGACATTACATCAAAGTTAGATCAGCCTGTAGTGTTTTTTTCCACTTTAATTTTGAGTGTAACTCCAAATCCAGACCTCCATGGGTTGCTCAATTTGATTTCCATTAATAATTTTCGTGTGAGTTTGTTGTCAGCACATTCAACTATGTAATGAACAAAGTATTTAATAAGAATATTTCATTCATTCAGATCTGGGATGTCTTATTTTTGTGTTCCCTTTATTTTTTTGAGCAGTGTATAGTTTAGGGCAGTGGTCACCAACCAGGGACCAGCCAGGGACCAGTGGTCACCAGCCAGGGACCACTGGTGGTCTGCAAGAAAATTTTGGTGGTTCACAGAGAAATGTCACCCCCAAAGCACCACCCAAAGCAATTAATCCAGGCTGTGCAGGAACACAAGGCTGCGCCACCCACATGGTCCATGGGAATACAAGGCTTGTGTCACTTGCATTGCACACAACATGAGGTAGTGGGGGGAGGGGGAAAGGGTGGAAGGGGAAACTTGCCCCACTTGCCTCACACGGCTGGCCTGGCCACCGAGCTGCTTCTTTCTGCTTCTTTCTTCTCCTGCTTTTGGCTGCATGCAAGGAAAACAACAAAACTCTTTCTCTGTCTTCCCCAAACTCTGCCAGAAATTAGTCTTTGGGGCCCTGCAAGGCATCCTGCTCCAGAGGCTGCACCAGCAAAGACTCATTTTTGATGGAGTTTGGGGGAGAGAAAGAAAGACTTTTGCTGCTTCTGCTGCTTTCTTTGCATGAAGCCAAAAGTCTTTCTCTCCCTCTCTCCCCCTGAGAATGGAGCTGGAGATGGTATCCTGCGATCCCAAATAAAGAATGATTGATTGGTAGGAAAACAGGCTTTTTTCCTGGAGACTTTTTTGGGGATTTTCCCAGGGTCTCTGGTCTGTGGGATTTAAAATTATGAGTTTGGTGGTCCCTGAGGTCCAAAAGGTTGGCGACCCTCTGTTGTAGGGGATGTGATATTTATCTTCAAGGAGACCAACTAGTACAGATAGCTAGAACGTTGTTCTATAGTTAATTCTGGTTATGTTGCCCAACATTGGACACTTTTTATTGGTACAGGACTTTCCTCATTTGCTCTGTTGAATAGCTGGAAGACTGTAGGATAGCTTTTGATTATGTAGGGGGCAACCCTGGAAGACACGGGCCATTTGGGGGAAAATTAAATGAAAAAAAGACAATGCAATGTATCTAAGGAACAGATTGCTCTTTCCTTCCTTATCCTCTTACAGCTTGAAATCATGCTGTTGAAATTGGGTCTAGTTCTCAGTGTGTCACAAGAACGGAGCAGGTGCATAGCTGCATAAATGTTTCCACAAAAGGATTCTCTAAGTGATTTAAGCAACCAAGAAGCAAGTCACACATTGTTCAAGAAAATCTTTAAAAATCTCAAGCCAGTGGAACCCAGAGGAAATTCCTTTTGCAACTGCAAATTCTGGACTTACTCAGATGCTGAGAAACAGCCAATCTATTCCCCAAACTAATTCTTCACAGAATTAAACTCTGCAGTTCTGTAATTCATATAATAATACCTGACTAAAGAACAACATTTCTATGTTTAGAAGTATGACCTTTAGGAATGGGGCAAAAATACTTCTGTACATAATGATTGTTTGACAGATGCCTAGGTTTACTTGTCATTGAGGAACTAAATATGTATCTAGCTGTAATCTTTCAAGTTGTAGATGAAAATAAAACTACAGAATCCCTAAACATGAACAATAAAGGAATTTTAATCTTGCATTCTTTGTAATATATACTAAAGTTCCATATTATTTTGTATATAATAGCAATTAATCAAATTATTCTGATGCCCATCAGTAGGAAGAGTATAGCTCAGATGTTTACAGTGCCTCCAGGACAACTAGATAAAAGAAAGAGAATATCACAACTCCTGCTTCTTCTAGTGTTTCTGATTTCACTTAAATGCATTTACCTTTTGCTATAATTATATTTGAATAGTTAGCCTAGAGAAGCCAGAACAGATATGCTCCTTGACGGTAAAATTGGGTCCATGAAGTTATGCATTCAACTTAGATGAACTCAAAATTCCCCAACTGTAAGTGCTTATCAGAAAACATACAACATGCAACCAGGTTATACACCACTATGGTGGTAGAAATAATAAATTTCACAGCCATACATGGTTATGAGCCAATTGAAATAGGTGCCAGTTCTGTACAGAACACCCAAGAGAAATAGAATGTACTGTTTTCATCCATGCCTTAGACAACATGTTCTTGTATCAATTTTGGCACTTGCATTTCCTCACACACAGTTCCTACAGCCAATCCATCTAAATTCCTCCATATATTATTGTGGAATGAAATCTTTTTGGGGACTACATTGGTCACCCATTCTCCTTAACCTAAAAAAAGAGAATTAAGACATATTTCTCCAGTCAAGCATTCAAATTTGGTTTAATAGTGTTTCGCACGAACTTAAAATATGTGCAGATGTTAAAAAGATTTATGTGGCTTCTGCTGTATTTTTGGTTTTTAACATTGTTAAAAGGATTTTTTTTTAAAAGATTTAAAGACTTCCTTTTTATCCTGCCTTTATATAACACAAGGTGGTGAATATACATAATATTCATTCATAATTTGTTAAAAATAATACTTGGAAATGTAAGTCGAAGAACAGGCTAGATACTATTGCCACCTGGAGAGGAATGGATCATTTGACGTTTTGCTGCTGATCAAAGGTTTTACATTATTATAGAGTAGAAAATTCCAGGGAACTTAATCTTCCATGTGCGTAATATAGATTAAACATGAGGAACATCATTTTGTGATAGAATAAAATAAATTTCATAAATGAATATTGAGATTATTTTTTTATTATTATTTTTACTATGTCAGGACCTGAATGCTTAACCATAGGGAATAAGATTAACTACGCAGAAACAAATGTTATTTTCCCATAAAATTATCTTTTTTGTCTATAGATCATCATCATCATCATCATAATCAACATAAATTGCTGCAATAAATAAATCCAAACATTGGTACAGCATCTTCTATATAATGAATACATGCAATTAATTATGAACCTGCAGGCATTAAATAATTTGCTAGATAAGATAACATATGTCAAAAAAAATGTTTTCCTAAGCCAATCAAAAAGGGTAATAATTCAAGGACAAATGCTGATTGCGCAAACTAGTCTACAAGCATAAATCATAATGAAGTAATTAGCATCCCATGTACTCTCTGAAGTCATATAAGATAAATAAATTCAAATAAGGATAATCTATTGCAGCATACAGATTGAGAATATTGGGTATTTTCCAGTTTACAAGGGGAAACAAAGCTATTGCCAATGCTTTATGATTGAACTTCACCTCTGCACTAACCCATGAAACCTCCAAACTTCCAGAGCCAATTTGGAGGTCATATAGATTTCTTCTCCTGGTAGTCCTGGGAACAGCTTGGAATTCTTATTACAGTTATTCCCTTATGGCAAATTCTTTTTATATCAATCTTCTCCATTGCCAAGTACTATGCAAACCTTGTTTATAGTAAGGTTATATTACTATATTATCACAGAAAATATATCCCTAAGAGTTTCTGCTGTCTCTTGGAAGAAGATTTTATTCACCATATACCATACTTGTCAACATTTCATTGTGCGGGCAGCATGATTCCCAACTTAACTGTGCTAAAATATCACGTATGTAGAACCCTGTGCTATATTGATTTTTTTTTCATACAGCAATGAAACCAGAGTATTTAATCTCATTCACAGAATATCTTTTATCTATTAATTCCTCACTCCTGTATATTTCACTAAGTCTTTCTGGATTAATAAAACATGGACTAAAAATTGGGGATTTCAAATTCAACCCAGCTTTTTCAAAAGTGGCTATGTTCCTTTATACTTTGTATGGTCTTTGTCACTATTATTAAAAAGTGTACTTGATATATCAAGATAGCATTTTTCAAAAGAAAAATAACTCTGGTGAGTTTAAGACAATTCTCTTCTAAAGGATAATTAGATAAAAAAAAAGTTTCAGA
This sequence comes from Laticauda colubrina, assembly GCA_015471245.1. Lineage (NCBI taxonomy): Eukaryota > Metazoa > Chordata > Lepidosauria > Squamata > Elapidae > Laticauda > Laticauda colubrina. The sequence continues at coordinate 53,348,882 of BLBF01000018.1, read as the reverse complement.
CTTTCAAACTCATCTACCTGTATTCTAAGCAAATATAGGGTTGGGGTTTGTTGCTGCCACCTGTCTGGATTTTAAAAAAAACTCCCCAAACTAGTCTACAACTCTGAGAATCCCCGAAGGTATCCCAAATCATAACCAAATCCATGCAACCCTCCTTAATTTCCAAACCCAGACAAGTGCTATATGCCATGAAATCCTTTTGGGGGGCAGTGTAAACAGCATCATTCCCCAGCTGCAATTCTTCAATATTTGTTTATGGATTCTTCTATTATTTATTATATTATAGAAAATCTAACAAGAATGGAAAAATGAAAGAGCTGCACAGTATCGTCTTACTGTTAGTTTTAGAAGCAGGCACTCTTTCTGTCCATATAATACAAAACTAAGGTACATGTAGTGGTGTATGATAATCTCCCTATCCTTGAATGTGATAGAAAAAGCTGCTTCAATGCTCTTTATATGAAGTTATATATTAAATCCATAAGATAATTCATTTATTCAATATAGTTTAATGCCAACTGTATTAACCATTGTTTGTCTGTCATTTATCTTTCAAAACATTTTGTTCCTTATAATTGTTTATGTAGAGGAAAGGAAAGAAGAAAATTTCCAGCAAAAAATTTATCTTTAATTACAGCACTGCACTTTTATATAGAAATTGGGTCAATGTTTAAAGTCTGGTTATATTTAAATAAAACACCTTCTCTCACTGAAGCTATGCACAAAGGAAATTAAACTGGGCTCTCTTGAATGTCCCAAAAATATCAGATATATGATTAGTTGGAATATGGAAGCACCCTTTGCTATGTCCATGTCAAGTCTCAAGACATTTTTGCCCTCAAATGTCTGCCTGTTCATTTCAATTTCGTCCTCTATGGCCCAATTCAATATCTGCTGAATTTGTCAGTGTGTGGTGTGGGGAACAGAGCATTAGACTGGGCATGAATGAGTGATAATTTACACTTAATACTCCACGTTTTACATCTGACCACAATATTTTTTTAAAAGTTTAAAATCTGCCCACATCCCAAAAAGGGAGAATACAATTGATTGAATCATAAGAAATACAACATAATTTAAATTCTCTGTTGTTGTTGTTTTTATTGGCTTTCTTGTTGCAGCTATTTTTAAACACAGCTTCATGTCATGTTCAACCTAGGGATCCTAGTTTTTCCATAGTACATTTCAGCACTCTCTGCTAACTCTTCATCAAGAGATAGAGGCATGAGATGAGAACAAACAGAAACAATTTCCAGAGAGAAATAGCTGTTCCTTGTACTTTTCCTAAAGTAGGCTCCTCATTTTATCTGTCATCAGGCTCTTTTCTGTTGTGACAAGCTCTTTACTGCTTGCTTAGATTTGCTGCCACTTTTCAAAGGAAAAAAAATAAAAAGGACTACTGCCATTTACTAACACTGACTACAGGATTTTGTGTACATCAAAGCAAAAAAGCTTACAAGCACAATTTAATGCTTAAACTGCCTATTATGATTATGATAAAAGTAAATCAAATCTGTTTCAAAGAGAATATTATTAGGTTATTAACCTTTCAAACTTTGTAGTATAGATTCTTAGAACTAACTCCCCTCCTTTCTATAAATATTGATAATTGCAAGATAGTTATGACCTTACTGAACTAAAATAATTAACACCATAAAAATATTTCATTTGGGTTTAATTATCGGTGATTGGTGATCAAGGTGATAGGTATTTACTTGCTATTTCAGAGTGATCCTGTTCTGTCCGTAAAAACGCGAGGTAGACCGGGTTCCAACAACAAAGTCTTTATTTGAACAAACAGTCAGTAAAACGGAACATTGGCTCAAGCCACGACAGTCCTTTTATACCTTCCGGTCTGCCGGCTTGTAGCCAATAACATGCCTTTGATTTTGCCGCCTTTGTGCGGCTTCGAGGATTGGTTCTATTTGAACCAATCTCCATTTGTTATTATTAACCAATCAGAATGCGTTATTTGGAGCCTACTATTTTTATACAGAATACCCCTCCCCTCTTAGTTCAGTCCTACGTGGTGACGTAGTCGCGCAGGTAGGTGGGGCTTCTCCTGACTCGACTGGACTTGCGCGGTTCATTATCGTTGGAGACTTCGACCGGTTCAGATGGGGCTGCTGTGTCTTCCGTCCTTCTCCCTGGAACCATCTGGAAGGGTGAGTCAGCCATTTTACTGCCGCCTGAGTTTCTTAGGCCGGCGGTTTTGCCGCTCCCTCCCGTTTCCTCCGGGAAGGTCGAGCTGGCCTGGCTGGCCCCTTCTGATGGATTCTTCACGCAACTTTCTTCAAACAGTGAGTCTTTTATTTGCTCTTTTTGTTTGTTATTATTTTCGGAGTTTGATTTAAATGGTTCTTTATTGATTTCTCGCATTTCCCCCCCCCCACCTTGGTTTGAAATTCATCGTTTTTCTCTATGTATGGTTGTGTGTTTGTATTTCTTTCTATGTTTCGGGAGCGAAGCTGATCTATATGCCGCTTCCATTCCCTGCCGTTGTCTACCGTTAATCGGTAGGATTTGGGGCCTGTTATCTGTGTAATTTGTCCGGGTAGCCATAATGGGTCCCCGGTGAAGTTTTTAGCATAAACTAAGTTGCCTATTGCAAAGTTCCTGAATCGAGTAGAGGAGTCGGGGGGGTTTTCTGGTGTGAAATTTGGGTGCAATCTATCTAGATGCGACCTTAGTTTCCTTCCCATCAGTAATTCTGCTGGGGTTTTGTTGGTTGTGGTACTGGGTGTTATATGCTGGAGGGTGAGCAATCGGTTTATTTTATTCTGGACATCTCCAGTGTCTATTTCTTCTAAACCCTCCTTGGTAAACCTGACCATTCTCTCTGCCCTAACGTTTGCAGCCGGGTGGGCCGGCGCGGTTAGGGCATGTCTTATACCTAGGGAGGCTAGGTATTGCGTGAATTGGAGGCTGGTTAATTGTGGCCCTTTATCGGACACTAGGACGTCCGGTAGGCCATGGGTTGCAAAAAGTTTGTCGAGTTGTTTTATCACGGTTTCTGTTGTCGTTGATGGCATAATTTTTACCTCTAGCCAGTTAGAGTATGCATCCAATCAGAAACGTATGCCCCTTGGTAGGACCTGCAAAATCGATGTGGATTCTCGACCAGGGGCCTCTTGGGGTTTCCCAGTCTCTTATGGGTGCTTTTGGTGGGGACGGTCTGATTCTCTGACATTTGTTGCATGAGTTTACCCAGTATTCTATGTCCCTATCAATACCCGGCCACCAGACATAACTTCTAGCAAGGCATTTCATTTTAACTATTCCCGGGTGGCCTTTGTGAAGCATACCAAGTGCCCTGGGTTATAATTTGTTAGGAATAATTACCCGATCACCCCACAATAAACACCCTTTTTGGATTGAGAGTTCAGTTTGTCTGGTCTGGAAGGGTTTAAAGTTCTCAGTTTTTTGATTTTCCGGCCAGCCTCTACCTACCCAGTTAAGAACACGGGCAGTCAATGGGTCTTTTGCGGTGGCTCTGGCGACATCATTCGCGGATATGGGTAGATCGGGGCAAGTCTCTATCCGTAATGCTGTTATCGTTGGTGCTGGGTCTTCCTCTGTTGATGGTAAGGGTGCTCTGCTCAAAGCGTCCGCATGGGAAATTTGTTTCCCTGGGCGATGTGTCAGAATATAGGAATAGGCTGCTAGGAACTCTGACCATCTAGTCATTCTTGGGGACAGAATATTAGGTGTGGGCTTGTTTCCCGCCAAAATTCCTAGTAGCGGTTTGTGGTCCATGATGATTTGAAAAGTTCGCCCATATAGGTACTCGTGGAAGCGTTTCACTCCAGCGACAATTGCTAGGGCTTCTCTGTCCAATTGGCTGTAATTTCACTCGGTTTTGGACAGGGTCTTTGAAAAGTATGCGACGGGTGCCTCTCTTCCATCAGGCAGTTGGTGGCTCAGGATGGCACCGACTCCGAATGGTGAGGCATCGCAGGTCACCCTCAATGGTAGTGTGTTGCTAAATTGAATGAGAACGGTGTTCGATGTTAGCAAGTTTTTTATTTTTTGGAAGGCTTTCTTCTCTCTATAACCCCAAGTCCAAATTGCTTTCTTGTTCAGTAGATGGTGCAATGGTTCTGCTATTGTAGCCTTATTTGGTAGGAATACATTATAAAAATTTATCAGTCCTAAAAATGCTTGTAATTCGGTTTTGTTTCTTGATTCTGGTGCATCTTTAATAGCTTTAATTTTTTTGTCGGTAGGGTGTATACCTTCTCTGTCTATTAAATAGCCCAGGAATTTGATGCTATTCCTTATTAGACAGCACTTTTCTTTTTTTACTTTGAGACCAGATTCTCTGAATTTAGTTAGTACTTCTTTAAGTCTTTTTCTTTGTTGATTTTCATCTTTGGCTGAGATTAGGACGTCGTCAAAATATGGTACGACTCCTTCTATGCCATTTAGGAGGCGTTCCATTAGACTCTGGAAAACGCCTGGGGCTACACTCACTCCAAATTGGAGTCTGTTACATTTGAAGGCCCCTTTGTGAATAACTATGGTCTGTGCTTCGGCTGTTGCGGGGTCTACTGGGAGCTGTTGATAAGCTTGCGCCAGATCGAGTTTAGCAAAAACTTTTCCTCTCCCCAGAGAATGTAGTAAGTGCTGCACTACTGGCACCAGGTATGCGCTCTGTTGCAGTGCATGGTTTAGGGTAGCCTTATAGTCACCACAGATTCGAACGGACCCATCAGGTTTAATAGGTGTAACTATAGGCGTTTCCCACTTGGCATGGTCCACAGGTTCTGACACCCCTTGGGCTATTAGTTTATCTAGCTGTTCCTCTATCTTTGCTTTTAGGGCAAAAGGAACTCACCTGGCCTTTAGTCGCCGTGGGGTTACTTGGGGGTCTAGACTAAAAGAAATAGGATTTCCCCGATACTTGCCAAGTGAGCCGTCAAAGACGTCCTGGAATTCCTGGATTAGGTTTTCTTCCCAGTCGGTTGCGGCCACTCTGTCTATCCCGGTCATCCCGATGCCCAATGGTGCAAACCATTCGATGCCCAGGAGGCTTGGTCGGTCTAGGTCGACTATGGTCAGTGGTAGCACTTCAACATGTTGTTTGTAGGTGACTCGGAAATGTCCCAGGCCGACTACAGGGATTTGGTTTCCTTGGTAGTCTTTGAGGGTTAGTCGCTGCCTCTGGGGTTCTTTAGGTTTGATATCTGGGACTAGTTGTTTGATGGTGTCCCAAGATACCATCGATAGGAAGGATCCAGATTCTACTTCCATTTCGCAGGGCTTTCCTTCCATTTTTACGATTATTTTAACTTTTTTCCTGCTTTCCGTCTGAGCGCTTCCTATAGTGAAAGTCTGATGTGTATTCTCTCGGTTAATGGCTCGCTTGTTTCGCTGCCACTTTCTCTCAGTTCGTTTTGGCTCAGCTTGTGCGGGGGAGTTGCTGCGTCTCGTTGGGCTGTAGTTCTTTTTGTTCCTGCAGACTTTCTCGATATGCCCTCGTTTCTTGCAAGCTCTGCAAATGGCATCGAGAAACCTGCATTCGGCTCGAGTATGGTTTCCTCCGCAGCCAGAGCATTCCCGCCAATTTCTCTTTTCGCGCTCTTTCTTGTTGGCGTATAGGCGGTGGACCTCGTTGTCTTCTTCGCCTGATTCTGATGTCTCACCATAATCTTCGTGGTGAGTGGTGGTGGGAGACTGTTTTTTTCCTCTGGCCAGGCTTGTTTCATCGCCGTTCGCGTTCATTTGCTTCATTTTGACAGCCGATTTTTTCACGGCTTCAGCAGCTGTGGCTTCCGCGATGGCTTCGGCTACAGTTATATTAGATTTGTTTAGTAACTTGCTCTGTATGGTCGAGTCTCTTAAGCCCAACACCACTTGGTCCCTCATTGCTTCATCTAGGTTTAGGAATTCGCACTCTCCCCCTATTTGTCGGAGAGTTGCTATGAAGTCAGCGATGGTCTCTCCTTCTCTCTGGTCTCTTCGGTAGAATTCGTGTCGCCTTATGAGATTTGGCACCATCGGAGCGTAGTGAGCTTTAAGCATTCGCTGTAATTCTGGCCACGTCAATTGCTTGACATCTCGGGGCTTCGCTAGAGCCTTGGCCATCTTGAAGATTGTAGGCCCGCAGTGTGTTAAGAACACAGCCCTCTTACGCTGATCTGAGATTCCTTCCATCTCATTGCTTTCCAAGTACATCTGGAAACGGTCTACATAGGATTCCCAATCCTCTTCGTTGGGATTGAAAGGTGCGGGCGGTGCGTTGTTTCCAGCCATTGTGTTGCCGTCTGGAATTCTTTATCACCGCGTGCTTGGTCTCGCGTTTAGGATGATCCCATCCTCGTCGCCAGTGTTCTGTCCGGAAAAACGCGAGGTAGACTGGGTTCCAACAACAAAGTCTTTATTTGAACAAACAGTCAGTAAAACGGAACATTGGCTCAAGCCGCGACAGTCCTTTTATATCTTCCTGTCTGCTGTCTTGTAGCCAATGACATGCCTTTGATTTTGCCGCCTTTGTGCGGCTTCGAGGATTGGTTCTATTTGAACCAATCTCCATTTGTTATTATTAACCAATCAGAATGCGTTATTTGGAGTCTACTATTTTTATACAGAACAGATCCATTATTGCAAGCTGTAATAGAAACCTCCAGAGAATCCCAGACTGTAATATGCCAAGAAATAAAAATGTTCTGGAAAAATGCACTGGCAAACCACTTTCCTATGCTTGCAAAGAAAACCACTTGAATGTATCCACGAGGTTACAAGGAATCTGACCTGAAGGAGACTCAATAGATTTCTTGCAATGCCCACTGGGCTGCAAGAAAGCTTACAGAAAAATTTCCTTGGGATAGTAGAAAAGAATCATAAGATGCATTTCCTCTGGGATGATCAAACTCTGGCATAGAATATAGGAGGATGAGACAAATCAGATCATAGTTCCTTTACTGCAAATATTCATCCTAAATTGTCCAATACTGTATATCATATACAGTAAAATGAATAATTTAATATTATATTCTAATAAGATCAAAAGCTTTCTTATTATCACTTAAGAGCCAGGTTGCATGGTAGGTTATTATCACTTAAGAGCCAGGTTGCATGTGTAACTATAGTTATACTGGTTGAGAATACTCCTAATTTTCAACCTGCAATTTACAAATCTAGTTGGAATATTATTAAGATTGAAACCATTCAGCTTCAGCACAGATACTACTAGAGACACATTTTATTAAAAAAAATGCATTCTCTCAAGCAGCATATATTAGCTGGATCTTATTGTCATGGCAATATCTGAATAAAGCATGCCATCTGAGAAAGCCAATAACAAAGTCTCCTTTTAAAATGTATTAAGAATAATCTGATCTTTTACTTATGTCTTTTCTTAGGAATAGATGTATATGTAGGTTGCTAACAGCTGATTTCAGGGGAGTACATTCAGCAGAAAAGCAAGTAGTAAAGTCCATGTCAAGAAGAACATACAAAAGTAAAATAGGTAACCCCCATCCCCAAAAATCTTGTTAATAGACAGTACAGTTCCTTAAGAATATGTTGAAGGCCTTTTCTTTATATTTATTCTGACATGATTTTGACATGTAATGTACAAAGTAGTCATTGCTGAATTATTTTTTTGCTACTTTGAACTAGCAACACAGACTTTGCTTCAACACAACACAGTTTTTGCTATTCCGGCCCTTTTTAAAGTAAAATTATATAGTATTACAGATAATCTTCAACTTTTGACCGTAATTGAGTCTGCTATTTTGGTTATAAATTGTGTCAATTATTAGGTGGGTCACTATGGTACTGCATCTGATTTTAAGGTCTTTTTTACAGTGAACATGTTGAAAGTGTTAATTGTTAATTGGACCCATTGTTTGCTATGAGGCATTTTTCACCAGAATCTGGAAGCAAATGTTGGTGTCTGGCAAAAACGTTAAAATATGGCTGTCTGACTGCAGGCCAAATGACAAGGCTTCAAATACTGCATCAGGGAGAAGGCTTCATCAGAATTTTAAATCAAGTTGCTTTTTCAGGGACCGTTGTAACTTTAAATGATTGATAAGAAACTGGTTGTAAGTTGAGGATTAATTAATTACAACAAGACATTTTACCTGGAGAAAGTGGAGAATGTACCCAGAAGCTCTCTAAAAATAATAATAATGCTAAATCATAAGGTCAATATTGAGACTGAAGACAGAAGCCTCAGACAACACAGAAACAAAAATTAAATTCAATTTTTACTATTATTCTTATCTTTGGCCGGTGTTTTGGATTATGAAATGAAATGGGAGTTATCATTCCACCTATGACATAGAAAACATACTTTCAGTACAGATGTTTGTTATTCTTTCTGACTTAGTCAAACCAAACTAATCATAACAGACTTTTTAAAAATAAAAAAAACAGAAATTGTGTTTAAAATTCTCTCCTAAAATAAACTTGTTTCCTTAGTAGTAAGTCACAAAGAACTGATACAAGATTAGCATCACAATTCTATAATGAATTATTTAATGAAAACATCTATTATAACCTCCCTCTCCCTCTTTCTCCCTCTCTCTCTCTCTGTATGTGTGTGTGTGTTGATTTTATCTCTTTACTCCCTGTGTGACAGGAGAGGAATCACCATGCAAATATCATCAAGGATTTGTAAACAAATTTTCTTAAGAATGTAAACAGTGCATTGCCCTGTGTGCACACTTATGCATGTGTTGAAAATTCTCCACAGCTATAATTTGCAGACAAAGGCTTTTGTTTGAAAAGTTTACATGAAATGCATATGTAATGCTTGCTGTGGCTATGAACATTCTAGTTTAGTTAAACGTCAACATTTGTTTGGGATTTATTTCAGAAGATAAAGTGGCAAAAAGAAAATAAAGAATTTTTCCCATGAAGTTCATTACTAAAATTGCCCTAAGATGCATTAGAAAATCAGAAACCAGGGCGATATTCTGAACAAGACAGCCCCACAGAAAAAGAAAGCAATAGTAGCTGCAAGGCCATATCATATGTAACTAAGTTAAGGTGGAAGTAAACATTTATGACCTCTAGTTGTGCATTTATTTGCAAAACTGATTGGTCATACGGCGTGACCAAGAAGATTCATGCCCTTTAAAAGCTTGTTTTGTAAAAGCAAACAAAATACTAACAGATTTCTAACAGTTATTTACAGTGGAGTATAACCCATAAAACATTTTTTTAATGTAGAGGAAATATTATTTCCAGAGTTTCCAGCATGAATTTTCATTGGCATATTTTTACTATGTAAATTAAGAAAAATATAATGTCTTAATAGCTTTCGGTGATAATGCTGGTTAGGAATTATGGGCATTGTACATCATGATCGTGAGTCCTAACGATTGCCTCGCAACCTAGTTTTTCAAAGTAAGTAACTTACTAAAAGCACATGTTCAGCAACATTACTACACTCTAAAACTAGAAGAGTTGAAAAAAAATTCTCTCCTCTCACAAAAGAAGACTCCCTTTTATACCAGGCATATTATAGATCTGAAACTAAGTATGGTGTGTACCTACAGATTTTTTCAATCTCTCAAGCTTATTGTGCTTTACCTAACATTTTGTTTTGTGGATGGCTTTCCTAAGTATCAGTCACAGTATTTAGAGCAAGCTTTCAAGATTCCAAACATGCTCAATAAGCTAAATTGTTGGAGACTTCTATTACAGAAAATGATACATTTTCTGTCCGCATTGCAAAAGATATGATGTGAAGCTTGTTGAGAGTGAGCATAATACTGTTTGTGTAATAAAAAAATGCAGTTCACTTTTACCCTAAAGAGATGTTGTTTTTGTTTCCAGTGTGAACAAAAAGAAAGAAAGCAATAAATCTGTGTACAGTGGAACCTCTGGTCACCACCATAAAATCATTGTTTCATAACTATGGTGATTTCTTCATCTTCTAATGTTTTGTCTTCAGGAAATTCTGGGTCAGGGGTCGTGTTTGACTGCTACCCAAGTATATGTTCATGATCAGATTAAAACATTTTGTGAATTTTTTGGTCAGAACCTGATTTGGTCAGGGTCAGAAGCGTTCATGACCAGATGTTCTACGGTATTCCCCCAAATCCAAGGTAATGAATTGATTTTCTGTTCTTTTTGTAAAAAAACTTCTGCCTCATCCTTCTGTTAGCATATTACTGGTTATGTCATTATTATTACTATAGTTTTTGGCAGTGCAGTGGCTCAGCGGTAAAGATGCTTGGCTTGGCAGCTGGAAAGCCAGCAGCCTAGGTTCAAGACCCCAGCTCCATGGGACAGAGTGAGCTCCCTTTATCTGCCCCAGTTCCTGCCCACCTAGCAGTTCAAAAACATACAAATGCAAGTAGATAAATAGGTACCACTTTGGCGGGAAGGTAATAACGCTCTGTGATGTCATGCCAGATGCATGACCATGGAAATCTTTTTGGACAAAGCTGTCTCAATAGCCTTGAAAGGGAGATGAGCAACACACCCTCTAATCAGCAATGACTAGCAGAATAAAATCCATAGGGACTCCTTTACTTTTTATTCTGTTACTATAGCTTACATCTTATTGTTATTTTCTTAGCATCATGTGTTCCTGATGAACTACTACTACTACTACTACTACTACTACTACTACTACTACTACTACTAGGATTGTGCAGTACTTTGGATCTAGTCTCCAAAAATGGCTTCAGGGAAGGCATGAATATTTTTTTCAACAACATTTTAAAGTAGCTGTGCCTTTTCACAAAATTGTGCATCACCCACAGAGCACAGCCAGGTGGACCTCTAAAAAGATGCAGCTTTTGTAACAGGTGCTGTATCTGTGTTTTTACCACTCTTACTGTACTCTTTTGAACACTGAATCTGGAGTGGAGCAGAAGCCTAACTAATACAATGATCGCAACCAGAGGTGGTATTCAGCCGGTTCTGTTCTGGAGAACCGGTCGTGGATATGTTGAGTAGTTCAGAGAACCGGCAAATACCACCTCTGGCCCCACCCCCATCCATTCTCTGCCTCCTGAGTCCCAGCTATTGGCTGGGTCTTCTTTTGTTGCCTTGCACAAGAAAACAGAGCTGGAAAAAAGGTTAATGGGTTGGGGAGGGAATGGGATTTTGCAGTAACCTTCCCCCTGAAGTGGGGTGGGAATGGAGATTTTACAGTATCCTTCCCCTGCCATGCCCACCAAGCCAAACCACCAAGCCAAGCCACACCCACCAAGCCACACCCATAGAACAGTAGTAAAAAAAAAAAAATTAATCCCACCACTGATCGCAACCCATCTCTCTTTATGTCCTAACTATAGTGTTGCTGGATTGAGGCTGGGGGTCTGTCTTAAATTCACTGTGATATGGTCCTACCTGCTATGAATAATATAAAGCTACAAATCAGCAAAATATTTTTTTCTTATTCATGAATGCTCTTATTCTGGATTCCACCCAGCTTTGAATGGAAGCCTTTGGAATGTAAATCCTAGGCTCCTTAGAGGAAATGTCCTTCAAGTAATAATACATTTAATAAGAGTGGCTTCAAAGAAAAATACAGTTTGGAATTTATTACATCTCCTGCTGAGTTTTACAAGAGAGGGATAAAAATTATGAAATATCATTATGTTTAAAAGGGAAATGGTCTCTTCTTCATTTAGACTGTAATTCTATACTCAGATACTTGTCAATGAAACAATTCTTTTAAAATTGGATTCTTTAGTAGAGGAATACCTCAGAGGTATTGCAGGTTTTGTTCCAGACTATCACAATGAATGAAATATTGCAATAAAACCAATCACCTAAATTGTTGGGTTTTCCAGGAACATAAAAATTATGCTTACACTATATTTAAGTTTAATCAGTGTGAAGTAGCATTATGTGAAAACAAAAACAAAAAGCAACTCTGTTTCACCACATTCCAGGCAGGAAGGGAAACAAAGGTCTCAAGGTAATGATCAAATGAGTCTTTATTCGTCCATACAAAGTTCCGGATTCAGGTAAGAACGAGTAACCAAAAGGAATTAAAGCCAGCTCTGGCACACCTCACAGCCAGAGCTGTATTTATACACCAGTTAACAACTTAATGAGTTTATCCACCATCCGGTGAGCGCTACTGGATCACATCCGGTCACCATGTAACACCCTAAACAGGGAGCTTTTTATCCATTAATTATTTACCCCTATTTACTATACTTGTACAAATATCATATTCCAACATTGTATTTACGCCTATGAAGTGACCCTCCACCTCTCCCAAGATTGTTAGTTCAACAGGAAGCAACTAAATCACTTTGTCTACAACCGCCCGCAGACTGTAACAGCTCAGCGTGTGACATCAGCAAGGCTCGTTAACTCTGTGGAACAGGCAAAGCCCCAGGTTGGGTGATTAACAGCACTTCCCCCCTCAATAGCATAGTCTGACATGGCACAACGCATGGTGTCATGGCACCAGCATGCCCTGGAGACATGGCAGGCAGCCCCTCTTACCAGGATTCTGCCTGCAACATAGGAAAAACATTATTATTACTTACAGTCATGGCAGTTACTCTAATTGCAATGTGGGCCCAGGTCTGTTGGGGTATGTATTATGGAAACGACGCACTAAACAATCTGCACATTCTTCTGATGCCTTTACCCAGGATGCTTCTAATAAAGGGTAGCCCTTCCAATGTGCTAAATATTGGATACTATTCCTTCTTTTTCAAGAGTCGAGGATCCCAGTTATCTCAATGTAATCTGTATCATGTTTTAGAATCAGTGCCTGGAAAAACAATGTCTTCAAATTGTCAAATACCTGTTGACATATGGTGGACCATTCCAGCTTTTGACCGGGCGTTGGCTTTATTTTCTGATTCTTTGTTTTTCGTAATTCAGTTAATGATAACACAATACTAGCAAACTGTGGTACACCTAACCTGTTTGGGAGATAAATGGTGGGGTGTTGGTAAAGCCTCCAAATTTTTGTGGTCTGTCCAGACTTCAAAAACTTATTTGGTGTCTTCTAATAAATATCTCCATGTATTTAATGCCCATTTCACCACAAATGCTTCCTTTTCCCAAATCACCCATCCTCTCTCTGTTGGGGTGAATTTCCAGGACATATAAGCACAAGATTTAACAGTCCTTGTTCATTTATTTGCAAAAGGACAGTGCCAACAGCCACATTGCTGGCATCAGCTTGAACCACATATTTTTTCATGGGGTCAGGATGTTTTAGAATCAGTGCCTGGAAAAACAATGTCTTCAAATTGTCAAACACCTGTTGACATATGGTGGACCATTCCAGCTTTTGACCGGGCGTTGGCTTTATTTTCTGATTCTTTGTTTTTCGTAATTCAGTTAATGGTAACACAATACTAGCAAACTGTGGTACAAATTGCCTATAAAAGTTTGCAAAACCAAGGAAACTCTGCAATTGTTTACAGGTTTGTGGGGTTTCCCATTCCAAAACAGTGGTGACATTATTGGGATCCATTTCCAAACCATCATGGGAAATTCTATATCCTAGATAGTCCAATTTACTGCAGTGAAATTCAGATTTTGACAATTTCACGTACAATTTAGCATCTAACAATTTTCTCAATACACTTCGTACTAATTTTACATGTTCATCCAAGGTCTGTGTGTAAATTAGGATGTCATCTAAATACATTAGTACTCCACGATATAAATGTTCATGTAGCATTTCATTAATCAACTGCATGAATACTGCGGGGACACCTTGCAGCACAAAAGGCATCACTTTAAATTGAAAACTACCAAGGGGACAATTGAAGGTAGCATTCCACTTGTCTCCTTATTTAATACGTATCCTATAATATGCTTCACGCAAATCCAACTTCGTGAAGATTTTTCCGGTGGCCAATAAGTCACTGATCAAAGGCAGAGGATATACATTATCTCCGCATATAGTGTTCAGCCTTCTAAAATCCACACATAAACTCAAGGTTCCATCCTTCTCCCTAAACAATACTGGGGCAGCTATATGAGATCATCCAGGCTGTATGAAGCCACGGGCCAAGTTTTTTATCTAAATAATTCCTCTCTCTTCCATCTCCTTGGAAGTCATTGCGTACATACAAGGTTTAGGTAACTGCACCCCTGGGATCAATTCTATTGCACAGTCAGTTTTATGGTGGGGGGGTAGGTGTTCACATTCCTCCTCACTGAACACTTTTGCGAGATCCAAATACTCAACCAGGTAGGGGAGTTTTTGATGTTCACTTATAATGGTTGCTAATTCCTTTCATGAATTCTGCATGAACTCCCCTGGATTTGCCTGAGGGGGATCCGGTCCTCCTCCAGTCGTAAATGACGACAACCACAACCTTAATTAAAATATACTTTATTACTAAAAAAAAGTGCTAAGCACTTCCTGAACCTTCAGTGAATCGTCATATTTTTGCTACTGGAGGGTCTTGTAAAAAAAACAGTATTTGTGAAGCTTAATAGAATGAAGAATAGTCATCCTTGACAATCAACTATTCATTTAGTAACCATTCAAAGTTACAAGGGCACTGAAAAAAGTGACTTATGACTGGTCCTTGCATTTATGACCACTGCAGTATCCCCAGGGTCACGTGATCAAAATTTGGTAGCTTGGCAAACAGCATGTGGGACATGTGATCATCATTTCCAGCTGCTTCCAACAAGCAAAATCAATGGGGAGGCCGGATTTGCTTAACCACTGCATGATTCACTTAGTAGCTGCAGTGATTCATTTAACAACTATGGTAAAAAGGTCATAAAATGAGGTGTAACTCACTTAACAACTGTCTTGCTTAGCAAAGGAAACCTTGGGCTCAATTGTGATTGTAAGTTGAAGACTACCAATACTTTCTTTTCACCCACAAGGGATACTTGCTCAATCATGTCTTTATAGTACAGCCACCACAGATTAACATAGCTGTCTTCCTACAATGTGTCTAACAGATGATGCAATAATAAATACTTTTCCAATTAACAGCCTACATATTTGACAAAATGAGCTGCAGCTTATACTTTTTAATAAAAATGTATTTGTTGGAAAACTTGCCACCAGGCTCCTGATTGCATGCATTATCCATTAGAATATTTATATTAATTATTGGCACATTATTATATAGCCTAGTTTTAGACAGACTATTTCTTCTCTGGTTATATTTCCTTTCTATTAGGTAACATTCTTCCACACATGTTTCATTCCTGTGGATGACGAAGACCAATATATTATATTGCTTTGAGTTGTACAACTTCAGCATTCAGGTTTACACCTGTTTCAGTTTATACACGAACAATGTTGCATGGATGCCTTTTCTTTCCTCATCCAGGACACATTTCATATTCCATCAGTCAATCCAAGAATACAGATAGGATCAGTGGGATAAGAAAAGGAGCTAATTGAACTTTCCAAATGAAGATGGTTGTGGCTGATATAATGAACTTCAACAGCATGGCTGAACTCTCATTAATGTAAATCTCTCTCCAGTCTATTCCTGGCCTGTAGCCAGGAGCTCTCTATGAACTCCAGTTCAGCAACAGTAATAAATAACAATTTTCCTAATTTGCAAATATAGATTAGCAAATCACATTTTAAACTCCAAGCCCAAATATAGCTTTCCTTTTCCCTATCTGTTCTTTTAGCCTGGAACATTAAGTTACAAACTGCAAGGGTTATATCCTAGTGTCCTTTTAGTGGATAAATCTTTCGTACTCCAGTAAAAATGCAGCTAACAGGACCCAATCACAGCTGGGAAGGAGGCTGTATATTTTGGACAGCTGCTGGAGGTTGAATTCCAAATGGTTTTAAAAAGATAAATATATCAATACATGAAAAAAATTCTGTCAGAAAAGTTTGTTTATTCACTACAGAATCAGAATTTGATTCAACCTAATAGTTCTTTGGTTCATTTGTCCTCCAATTTAAACCATGGCAAAGAGCACAAATATGGCAACCAAGCTAACATTACTGGTTCTGCACCCTTGAATATGTTGGTACAGTTTCTCCATTGCTACTTCAATAACTGTTAACATAGATGTTTATTCCTTTTTCTGTCTCTTGTAGATTCCACCACTCCAAGGTGACATACTTTTATCATGTATCACTTTGTAATCAGGCTTATTTATTATTCCACCTTTGGTCCTGTACTTTCATTAGACTAACACTGATCCACTAACACCTTTCAACACTACTTTTCAAAACTAGTAAATGAGTAGATCTTATTAATTTTTCAGCAGTATAATAACATAGTTAGGGTTGCACATATGTCATTCAATAGCCAAGATGAATAACCTTTGACTGCCATTAAACCCAGCAATTCTGCAGGTCCGGCACACATTTTGCCTTTCAAGTAGCCTGTTGCATTTGGTAATATGAGAACAGATCACTTGATCAGCGCACTGTGATGAGATAAAACAGCCCAAGCTTTCCAATCGAATCTTGACTCATGGAATTTCAAGATTGTTTTAAATCTTGTTTAAAAGTTGTCTACTCCTCAGCAAGAAGCAAGAGAAATCAGCATTTCCCTGGGGCATCCTGCATGCCCAGTCCTCTTACAATTTTATTCTTAGTCTACACAATCAAAGCATAACCTGATTAGAACGCTAACTAAATGAACAATGCTAGACAAGTTCCAGTATTCAAATCATCACATGGCAGAAAATATATGGATGAATTTATCTTCTTCAACTACCATAGCAGATTCAATATGGCAAAACAAATTTATATGCATACTTTACTATGTTACTATATCATGCTGCATTGTGAACACCGGACAACAAGATTAAATAACTTTTTGCTGGTGTCTTTTGCTTGAGGAAAGCAGAAAGTATTCTCAGCATGCATGCAATATTCTTAAGGGCTAAAGGGGGAGTCAATGGTCAGATATACTTTTCTACTCAACAGGTTACAATGGGAGAAAAAAATCATTGAGATTATTTTTATCATTAAGTCTAATGACAATTGTCAGGAGAAAGAGTTCTGCTTCTCACTCTTATCTGTGATGAAACTTAATATCTTGCTTGGAAGAACCTTCCTTTATACAGAGAAACCACATTAGTGTATTGCAGCAAAAGTAACAGAATCTTGTGGCATTTTAAAGGCTCACACATTCATTCTGAAATATGCTTTTGAGGAGTACCATCCACTTCCTAAGCTATATTTATGTTTGGAAACTATCCACACATTTTTTGTACTACAAGAAAACACTTTTTAGTGTTTTTGAAAACACTACAAGAAAACACATTGCCCAAGAGACATTATTTTTCTAGTTTAATTTTTCAAAATTGTTATTTTCTTGTTGTTTGAATTATTTTATCTTCCTAGGTCTTCTCTGTTCTGCTGGTTAATCCTCACATTGGCCAATTTATCTGTAATTTCAGCCCCTATGCCAATTGCAGGTAAAAGGCCTGTGACATTTGTCTCTGAAAACTCAGTCTGACATTACATCAAAAGAATATAATCCAGTGAATTAACCTTGAACAGTAAGAACTAAAACTCAGGACTGGTTCACTGAATTTGGGAAGTTTAGTTATAACCAAACTTGAATGATTAATATTTGAAGTTAGCATCCTTCACCTTCAATTCTAATAGGAATAAAACAGAGTCAATTGACCATAGATCTGAATCTAGTGGAAGATCTCTGACATTAGATGAGGAAGAATTCTTGTCTTGTAATTATTTAACAATAGTAACCAAATGAAACATTTTATACATGAGAAAACATTTTACAGATAAGCATACATAGTTAACTTATTGTAATTTTCTCAAGGGGATTATCAAATAAAATCAAGAGAAGATTTAACAGCAGAAAGATATATGTATCAGTAGTATTCTTATATACAATTACATTAAGGTTTAAAGCGAATAAAAGATTTTATGGTTTTGAACAATGTAAAACCGAGTTTGAAATAGAATTATGTACAAATAATGAAAGTGTTATTGCTCAAATGTATAGCCTTTTGTTGAAATATGATAAGAAGATTGTGGCTGCAAAAAACAAATGACGAATGGGAAAATATATGGTTGAAAAGATGGAAATTTACATTATGTTCTAGTTTTAAACAAATTATTTTATAAAATGATGTATCATTGCTTTGTGTATTTATATTGGTATTTGTCACCAGAAAAATTGTCTAGATTCTAGAATGTATAAAGGTATTTCAAAGTTACATTAGAAATATAAACAATATAAAGAGATGTTTATTATGACTCTGGATACAAATAAACACATTGTTAGAAGATTCTAATCCATGCAAAAAAGCCATGGAATTTTAATATATTTCAATTACAGCAAGGTTATTCTGTTGTACACTCAAAAAGTGGAAATATTTGACACTACCCACTATAAAAGAATGGCTGGTAAAGATGATTAAACTTGTAGAGTGGCTAAACTTCCTTGATTAGAAAAAGTATCTCTATGGCTGACTGGAAACTCCTTATAGATTTTTTGCATAAAACAAACAACCCACCTCCACTTACTTATAAGTTCTGGTTTTGATGATTAGAAAAAAAAAGATAACAGAAAAATGAGCTTCTTTTGTAATCATAGTAAGAGATAACTTTACCACCATACTTATATTTGCCGCACAGGAAATTGGAAGCTTCTTTCTATTTTTCTTTGTCTTTTCCTTCTTTTTTCTTTTTTCTATTTCTTTATTCTGTATTAGTTTATATTAATGTTTATGTTTTCTTTAAAACTTTTAATAAAATTTATTTTAAAAACCTCCAACAGTAATAATAAATTGATATTTCTCCCTGAAATATAAAGAAACTACTGAAATGAAAAGAACCTTGCAATAACTATGGGTAATTTTTTTGTTTACTTAAAAATTAATTTCTAGATTAGAGACATCAGCTTGCAGAGAACAGGGAGAACATTCTTACCGTAAGAATGATCATAGATAGCACTTGTAGCATACTGGCCATTGAGTGGAAAAGCTAACCAGCTAGGAATGTTGCAGGTGGCATGGGTACCACAAAAATCATTAAGTTTATACCAGTTAACACTAGTTTATATATTCTCTATCTTATTCAAAATTATTATGTGAAAGCCTCAAATGTGCAAAAATATCAAATGCAGTTAGTTAAACGGTGGTTATGAATAAATATATAAAGAATATGTGTGGTAATGTTAAGAGGCATCCTGTTTGATGACATGAATTTCTTAGTATTTTTACACACATAAAATGTTGTATCATTGGCTAGGACACCAAATTATTTTTAGCAAATGTTAGATTGATGGAAGATATAGAGAGAAGCGTGAATATGAAAAATAACGCAACAAAAACCATAGAATCTAGGTTGATTGAAAAAATGGAATGAATGCACATTAGAAATAAATAGTGAAATACTTTAACTGAAATTATTTAATAAACAGATGAATAAGTGTTTCTTGGTACAATAATTACTAAAGATAGGAAAATGAATTGAGAAATGTTCGGATGTGAGGAGCTATAATAATATAAAGACAATGATCACATGAAAAGAAGAAAGGTAAAGCATAGCATGCTAAGTCAAGTAAAAAACTGCTAGTGGCTGAAGTTTTTTACTTCGATGGAGGAAACCCAGATTCTATTCCAACCTTGCTCAGAGCATTTCACTGGATGACTTTGGGTGAACCACACTCTCTCAGCACAACCTATTCTAATAAAAATCCAGGATATAAAGATAATTGAATGAATGAATCATACCGTGTTTCTCCCAAAATAAGGCTGGGCCTTTTTTTTTTTTGACCCCTGAAAAAATGGCTATGCCGTCTTTTGGGGAGTGACTTAATTTCATCCCCCATTTAGAGCGGCCCATATGCATGTACCTCGCCGCAAGGCCGCTTCTATCAGCCAATGAAAGCTCCCCGAAGGGAGAGTCCACAGCTGCTTCAGGGCGTGCCCTTGTCCCCTCGCCTTTAGGTAGTCTCTTTTGGGTGATGGAAGCTCCCCAAATGTAGTCACCAGCCACTTAGATTGGCCATAGAAGCAGCCTCGGGGCAAGCACGCACACACACACTCCCCTTGCCCCAAGGCCGCTTCTTTCGGTAGACAAAAGCTCCCTTGAAGGCAGAGTCCCCAGCCGCTTTGGAGCAAGGCGTGGCTGCCCATGTCCCCTCACCTTTAGGCACTCTCTTTCGGGCGATGGAAGTTCCCCGAATGCAGTCACCAGACACTTCGATCAGCTGGTAGAAGCGGCCTCAGGGCGAGTGCACACACACACACTCCCCTCGCCCCGAGGCTGCTTCGTTCGGTAGACGAAAACTCCCTTGAAGGCAGAGTCCCCAGCCGCTTTGGGGTGAGACGTGGCTGCCCATGTCCCCTCGTCTTTAGGCACTCTCTTTCGTGCGATGGAAGCTCCCCGAATGCAGTCACCAGCCACTTCGATTGGCCAGTAGAAGCGGCCTCGGGGCAAGCGCGCGCGCGCGCACACACACACACACTCCCTTGCCCCAAGGCCGCTTCTATTAGCCGATCAAAGTGGCTGGTGATTGCATTTAGGGAGCTTCCCTCACCCGAAAGAGACTGCCTAAAGGCAAGGGGTCACAGGTAGCCACGCCACGCCCTGAAGCGGCTGGGGACTCTGCCTTCAGGGAGCTTTTATCGGCTATTGGGGTATTCTAGCCTAGGCTACCTGCAGGGCACTCCTAAAGGTAAGTTTTCTCCCAATCCCCCCCACCCTTCCCCCGCCCATTTTTCTTCACCTCATGTAGTTCAAACAAACGATGTGAGAAATGGCGGGGAAAAGCATGGTTTGAATAGGCCTAAATTTTGGGGGCAGGGCTTAATTTCACCTCATGCCTCGAAATCATGCTGGGCCTTCCTATTGGTGGAGGCCGTGTTGTTGGAAAAACACAATACTATTGAAAGAATAATCTTCATAAAAGATAAAATATGTACCATACATGTGATATGTGTATAACATATGTCATTAATAAAGATATTGAAGAGTACTGGCCCTAAGACGGAACCTTGTGGTACTCCACTGCTTACTTCCCTCCATGTAGCTGTAGTACCATTAAGGATGACTCATTGAATACGGTTTGTCAGGCAATTACAAATCCACCTGGTGGTGATGTTGTCTATCCTACATTTTTCTAGCTTACCAAGAAGTAGTTTGTGGTCTACTTTGTGTAATGCCTTGAAAGATTATAAAGGTCACAAAATTGGGCATGACTCATTTAAACAACCACCTTGCTTAGCAATAGAAGTTCTGATCCCAATTGTAGCCATAACTTCGGGACTACCTGTACAAAAGTTTTATATTGGCTGGAATTAATCGTCCTATTAAAAGGTCCTTCATCATTGTTTGGGCAAAAAAATGGTCTGTTTTCCAGATCAACCTTATTGACAAAAAGATTTCAGATTATGTTTCTATGTGCTGTGTATATTTTGTTCACCGTTTGCAATATTTTGGTAAATTAAGGTCTATAGAAAGACTGTTAATAAAGTAACATAATTATTTTTTTATTATATTCCATCTGTGTGCTAGGTATGGAATGCAAAAGATTTATGTATATGGCATTCACCATCTTACCATGAGAAATTATTGACTCTACATTTCATTCTATTTCAGCTCTAGTTTGACCCACTTATTATATAATTACATCACTGCACTAAAAAATATAAGTCACTGGATTATTTGGAAATGCAATTATTCTCAAACTGCATAAAGGGTAAGTTTGCAGTTTCTGAATAAAATCCAAAAGGTCATGTACATTCAGTTTCCTATGTGCAAGCTGGTTAGAAATGTGTAGTTGTCTCTCAGGATGCAGACCGAGAAATATATTTTCTGGTCTGCCCTCCAATCAGGTCAGTAATCCTAGAAAAAGTATATTAAAAGGAATGAGTTAAAATGTATTTTTATACTTCCCCAAAATCAAGGAGAAATGGGAACTGTCTGCCTTTTTTAAAAAGCAGAACTGTTTTTTGATCTTTACTATTTTACCATTTTGACATTTAGGATTCTGAAAACAAATTAAGATTATGTGATCCTTGACCACATGCTTTCTTTCTTATGTTAAAAGTGCACAAATTTGGTTTTCATGACCAAATTTAAAATCTCTTTTAAAAAGGGAATTAAATATAGGAGAAAGATTTGTTTTTAATAGGATTGGAAAATGCACCCAGTCTGCAACAGAAAATAAAATCAGAGGAGCTAGTCCATGGCTAGTCTATCACTAGTTTAATTTAAAATACTTCTCTTATGAAAAAATTCAAATTCAAAGTAAATATTTGACATGTAGTTCTTGAAGGAAGCCATTAAGGCTGAATTCCATCAGTCATAACTCAACAACTATTATATAGATTCAACCACACATAAAGGACTCTAGTCAAAGTCTTCCAAAATTAAATGGAACTGAAACTGTAACTATGAATCCACATAATTATTCTTCCTACTACATCTTGGCGATCTTACAAATTGGGGTCCAGTGTCCTTTTCCAAGACCACTAAACTTATTTCAGTTTTAAAAAAGGCAAAGCCACTGAATGGTATTTCATTCCAGCAGAACTACTGAAACACATGTTGACAGGACACCAATGTTAGCAAATCTGTTCATGCATATAGATTGCTTGTTCCAGATGCCAGCAGACCGAAGTAAATCCACCAATCTCCTTTTTTTAAATTAAAAAAATAGAACACATAGAGGTATTTTTCTCAAGCTACTATTTCCTATAAAGAAGTTGCATGTCTAACATTCTAATAGGAAGCTGGAGGATTGCAAGAAATATTCTTGATGGAGGAACAAGGCAGCTTTAGAAACAGTAGAAGAAGTCTATCCCATTACTTCAACATTTAGCTGAAAAATATAACCTTGCTTTCATAAATCTGAAGTCAGCAATTTATTTAATTCTGAAAAAAAGGCTTTGGATGAAATTGACTGCTTTCTCCATTGAAGAATTTTCTCATTTTAATTAACTGGAGTAGGTGGCTATATTAAATCTAATAAATATTAACAATAATAATATTTCATGAGAATAATACATTGCAGGTCTGATATAGCTGTCAAGGGCATCCTCCAATTTTCTCTTCTATGTCTTTTCTGAAAATAGTGAAATAGGAATGTATTCTCTCACTTTAATTTCTATATAAACTTTCCAGTGCAAGTCTTGTCAAGATTAGAGTTCCTGTGCAGAATCTCTTGTTTGGAGATGACATAGCTATCTGCTTTACATCTCTAGCTTAAGTTCTTCACTGAAAAGAGAATGGCCTAAGTCATTCTCTCTCCAGAAACCCTGTTATATATTGTAATGCCTGGAAAACCGACAGCATTAACATTAATCAAAAAAGGGGGGAAAAATCTTTCTATGCTTTGACACTAGGAGTGAGCAAATAAGTACTGTTTCTATGTGGGTCTATAATGTTATAAGTATTATGTTCAGTCTGGAAAAACGTGCGGTAGACCGGGTTCCAGTAAACAGGTTCTTTATTAACTACAAGCAAACAGTATCGGAACAGTTTGGATAAAGCTGCGGCAGCCCTTTTATACAGGCTTCCTTGCCGACTTGTAGCCAATGGTAGCCATTTAACTTTGCCGCCTTTAAGCAGCTCTTTGGATTGATTCTTAATGAACCAATCCACTACTGGCCTTTCTGGCCAATCAGGTTATACCACTTGGACTCTACTAAGTTATACAGAACACCCCTCCCCCCTTAGTTTAGTCCTACGTGGGTGACGTAGTCGTGCAGGTACTTAGGGCTTCTTCTGACTCTACTTGACTTGCGCGGTTCATATCTTCCTGCAAAATATTAAAAACCAGAAATCTACATCTGATGGCATACTATTGGGTCAATCCAATATATGTATGTACAAAGGCAATCCAAATGTTTATTAAAATAAAATGTATGTTGAAATATAACATTTTATAAATATGCACACACATTAATAATAGTGATGCAAGCAGTCATGGCAGGATTTTCCCTAAAAGCAAAAAACAGCAGAGATATGCAGAGAATTAAAGCAAGATGCTAGAAAAAGAATTACAATAAAGGCATTTTAAGTATAGAGAAAAGGCAATATAAAAGGCAGTAAAATGGAGGAAAAACAGCAAAATACAAATGAATATAATGATTTGGGAACAGATTTGCTTGGATTCTCTGAAAGAAGTAAATCAGCATAATGTTATTCAGAAAAAACACACTGTATGGAACACAATATCCACAGAATCCCAATTTCCTCAGAATGATGAATGAAGTGTTGTGCTAGTGACTTCAACCATTAGATACATGAATGTGATATTAAAATGCACATACAAAAGGCCTAGAGTTAGTGTTTCACAAACATGAAGATTGTTTCATCATTACTCCTCATCTTTCATGGCCACCTCCAAGGGCACGGGTGGGATCTGACAGGGTTAACTACCTGTTCAGTGATTTACGATGTGCTTCCCTGCACGTTGTGTGCATGTGTAAATCTTCATCAGCTTGCTGCCTGGACAGCTGAGCAGTGTTGCCTGCAGGGAAGCAGCGTTTGAAAAAGCACTTTTCCCCTGCTTTTTCAACCGCAGCTGTGCCTTGCACGGCAGCTGAGATTGAAAAAGCAAGAAATAAAGGTCAGATAAGAGCCCAGGCGGGCAGGTAGGCCAAAACAGCAGCAGACGTAGAACCAGTTCTTTGTCTGCTGCTCTTCAGAGCTCCCGGTTCTACAGAGTCGGACAAAACCAGTAGAATCCCACCTCTGTCCAAGGGGTAAACATTTGTGATATTTTATTTGAAATTCTAATTGAAGGATAAGATACATTATCTATTGTATGAGTTTCAAAATTAATAGAAAATATTTATCAAATTTGCAGTTTGAGGTGATTAATTTTGTTTTCAGTGATTACTGAAAACTACAGTAATATTTAAGTACATTCAACTATGCTTAACTTGCTTGTTACACAACACTCAGAGAATATTTCAGTTATAAGTCATATTAAAGTCTCAAGAATTAAAGCAGGATACTTTTCAATACTCTAGGCCTGTATGAATCATGGAAAAATTCCTTCAGTACATAATTAATGTTGGAGAAAGTGAAAAGTATTAATAATGATAGCAATATTTCAGCCAAGGACACATATGCAGAGTAACAGTTCTAAAGCTAGGCCAATTTCCCATCCAACTATCAAAATGCTTTATTTTTTTTCCAAATAAGAGAAATAATGTTAAGCAAATTAAAAACATTCTGTTTTAATAATTGTAAAAACTTAGTGCAAACCCTGCAGATATTTGTCAATTATTATTTTTTTTGATACAGAATGATTTTGGACGATAAGTGAAATATCCCTTGTTCTGAATTCAGAGGTCACTGAATTTCTTTTTAAGAAATTCATTTCTTTTTACACACTGTCATGAAAAACTTTAAAATGTTACACCATCTCAATTGAAAGATTCTCCCTTTATCTTAAAATTCTTTAAAATTTAATCTTTCAGACTAAGGGAAATAATGTTCTCCAAAACCAGTAAGATCACCTATGAGTTTACACATCTTTACAAGAAGAAAACTAAGAAAGGAGGGCAACAGTGTGATTATTGACCAGGTTTGTGCAAGCTCATCTAATCAGAGCAGCTTCCAGAATGCTTTTTATAGGCCGTGTTTAAAAGGCAATTTAAGGAGTTGTAAGGGGAGCTGTCCGGAAACTTGAACCTAATTCTAGATTGCAGCCAGTATTCAGCCATGGCTTCCAATGATAACCACACCATGCAACACAAATATTTTAGCTACTGAAATATTAAATGCATCAATAATAAATAATTTAATACCTTGTATTTGTTTGAGGAATTATTTCCAGGGTCCTATATATTTCTTGTAGCTGTGGTAGTCCCTGCCTTTCAGCAAGGAGGGGTGTTATACTGCACAAACAAAATGATCCAGAGAGGAATCTATGTACAAAGTCAAAATCCAAGTTGCCTTAAAGTTTTGTGTCTATGATACATTTTTCTTCAATATAGAAAGAGATCAGAATGAATCAAAATGAACTCTTTTTGTGCACAACTTGCTGCATATCTATGGTGCAATGATGTTTTTATTCCACAGTCCCTAAATAATATCTCATATGCTGTGCATTATAATGTTTGTGTATACAAATGTCTTATCAAATAAAAACAGATGCACTTTCTACTGATGATCTTTTCTGAAACATGGAAACTTAGTGGGTTCATTTTCTTTTGTCTTCCATGAAAGCAAACAATACTTCCACTGTGATCAGAAAAAAGGTTGCATCACTGTTTCAACAGAGGTATCAGTGTACAAAAGCAGCTATTCTAAGTTTCCACTGCAGTTGCAGATCTGAAGAGATATTCCCACATGCATTGTGGTCATATGATTAAATTCTTATTTAAAGGTAAGATGCAAATGCTTAGAATCATGTGATAAATAAATTTTAATTTGTTAATTAAGTGCAGGTCATTGTGCAATAGGAGACCTGTTTAATGTACTGTTTGGGGTGATGTAGCCAATGTCAGAGTAAATTGCTCACAATTAAGAGCTGCAGTGGTGCAGTGGTTAGAATGCAGTCCTGCAGGCTACTTCTGCTGACTATCAACTGCCTGCAATTTGGCAGTTTGAATCTCAGCAGACTCAAGGTTGACTCAGCTTTCCATCCTTCTAAGTTAGGTAAAATGAAGACCCAGATTGTTGGGAGAAATAGGCTGACTTAGTAAACACTTAGAGAGGGCTATAAAGCACTGTGAAGTGATATATAAGTCTAAGTGCTATTGCTATTATGGGATAATTTGTGGTATTTGTGAAAAATGAAACACATGCTGTGGAATTTAAGAATACTTTGAAATAAATGCAAACACTATTTTTTTTTCCTTTGAAGAATTGTTCTGGGAAAATTCAACTGGGATCTTACTAAGAGGAGGTAGAGTTACAACTCCAAACAGTAGGAGTCTTTAAACTGTAATTCATTGTTCTCTATACTAACTCATATATTTTGTGATTCTTGCATACAGACACACTCATAGACAAATGAAACAGAAGCTGTGATCCAAGGATCAGGAATAGGATAATAGCATCTAGAAAGGTAAATTATAATAAGCATCACATGAACTTTCCCATTGATTTGTAGGTTCCCCAAATCTACATTAAAGTGTAATGTTAAAACATGCCATTAAAAAATCCACTGTGCTTGCACTCCATTTCTAGCATTTTTCCTACAAGTTGCCTGCAATCTTATACCTCCCTTCAAATTTCTCACAATAGTCACTGATGATAAATGCAACTATCAGCTAAAATGTGAGTCAGCCTAGGAATTACTAAAAAGAAAATTAAGCCACATAAGGATTAGCAATTTATTTACCAATTGAGGTAGGACATTTTCATCTTGTTGAAAAAGACAAACACTTGCTGTGTTGAGTATTGCTTGATTTTTCACTTATTTACCTGGAACTACTGAATAACAGGTCTATTAAGATTGTTTATTGAATTTAGTGATGGGGGAAAATATTACATCATCTTCACACACGAGTATAGAATTGATCCCCTGTGGTTTTTAAAAGAAAGGTTGTGAATTACTCCATTGCTGGAGTTTCCACCATTCCCTAGTGAATTTAATCCATAGTTGAAAGAATTGTCTTGACTAGATGTATAAAATGTTTCAGTAAATATTCATCACCAGATGAAAATATATCATCATCACATACATAAAGTATAACTGCAAACACTGTACCACTGGATATTTTTCCCCATCTCCCTGTTTACAGCCCAGTTTAATGTCATCTAAACAAGCTGCAATGTTTCATAGGGTTAGCACATCCTTTCCTTATTCTCTTCCTATGTGAAAAGGCAGTGTTTGTAAACTTCAGCTTTTGCTCTTATTTAGATTGTCAGTGATATTAACAAATGAGCCTCGTTGTGTTTAACATTATCTAATTAATTTAACCTAAATTATCAAGCAACTTTAAACATTATTAACCATGGTTAAAATAAAAGTTCTGCAGTTTTACAGTCAAAATCTTATTGAGGCTAAAAATTGCTTAAGCATCTTCACACTGAATTAATGCATGACTTAATGCAACTTTCCTGAACCTTGTGCTCTCCAGATGTTTCCACTGTACCTCCCATATTACAGTTGCCAGTGAGACTGACTGTGGATTCCAGATGTTGTGGTCTGCTCTTAACTTGCAATTGCTCAATTGGGAAAGGTTGACATAAAACAGGTGCTCCTAAGCCATCTTCAGAAAATCAATTTCCCTGATGTTTACATGCAGTCACAAACATATTCATAAACATAAACAACAAGGGCATTCCATGCTTTACTTTAGCAGTGATCATATTTCTGGAACATGTTCTGCTTAATAACACTGTATGCAAGGCAAAAACACAAAATACAGTTAGGTTCCACCTTTCTGCTCCTATCATCTCTCATTATATATGACAAAGCCTGAAGAAGGGTAAAAAAGGAACAGTAAGTAATGGATATTGAAAGAAAGAAATGAAGTTTCATATGAAGTACACTAAAGAAACAGAAGATGTCTTAGAAGAAATCTCTTTGAATCACAAATATTTTGAAGAAGAATCACGTGAAAAGAAAGGGAAAGGATAAGAGCTCTGTTAAAATCTGGCAAATAAAATTTTATGGATTTACACTTGGACTTTTTTTCAGGCAAGACTCCAGAAGATTTAAATATGGCATTCAAAGAGAAATCTAGTGGGCAAAGTTTGTCCTCAGCATGCAAAATAAATGGTGATTACCTGGTGGTTCACTTTCTTGAATTTCTGATAGTTTTGCTACCAGGCCCAGAGCCAGGAACCCACATTACTTATCTGATATTAACACAGTTGAGAAAGTCCAGAAATATTTCACAAGAAGAGTTCTCCACTTCTCTATTCGTTGCAGAATACCTTATGCCACCAGACTCGAAATTCTAGACCTAGAAAACCTAGAACTATGCTGCCTTCGGTCTGATCTAAGTATAGTATATAAAATAATACATTGCAATATCCTACCTGTCAATGAGTACTTCAGCTTCAACCATAACAAAAAGAGCACACAATAGATACAAATTCATGGCTAATCGCACCAAACTTGATTGCAAGAAATATTACTTCAGCAACAGAGTGGTCAATGTCTGGAATACTTTACCCGACTCTGTGGTTTCTTCCCCAAACCCCAAAAACATTAACTTAGACTGTCTACTATTGACCCATTCCTAAGAGGTCTGTAGGGGGCGTGCATAAGCGCACCAACATGCCTACCATCCCTGTCCTATTGTTTCTTTTATTTCTTTTATTTTTCTTATATGTATCCATGTATTCATAACTATGTTTTTACTTATACCTATTATCTTGTCAGCAATTGACAAAAATAAATAAATACATAAAAATAAATCAACCAATAAATAAAAGCTCTCAATTAGTATCAGAGCTACAGATAGCTATGTAGGTAAGTGAGGTACGACAATCAGGATAGTGATATTTCAGTTCAAGAGACAATGAAAGGAATTGGGTGTTTTGAGTAACCAATTTTCCAACAAGGTAGGAATGGGAGATGCTGACCTTTTGTAATAGGTGTTCCATGTTCTTACCAATTTTTGGAATACTATTCCTTTTTATATATTTTGAAGTTTGCCTCTCCCTTTTAACTTTCTTAGTATAATTATTGTGTGCAGCGGTGATGAAATTTAATTGGTTTTTCTAGTTGTAAACATGTAAGGAGAAGAATGTTTGTCTAGTGGGGATGATATAAAAACAGTTTTATAAGCATGTAAACATTTCATCAAGTAAGACAATTTGATGCAACGGTTAAGCCTAATCTCAGCCACTGAAGCTCAGAAGCTCAGTATAACCAGTAGACTGAAGCCCTGCCCCCTTTTCTATATGCACAATGCATTTGAAAAAGGAGTGGGGCTTTGATCACCCAATTATGCTCACCATTTTGAAGCCAGTGAGTGTCAGTGTGGACAATCTCTGTTTAGGTCAGACTTTCTCAACCCAATCTACTTCACAAGGCTGTGTGATAGCTGAAAGAGGAAGTGCTATACATGATGCCTAGTAGTATCAGTCTATCCCTAAAGCCCATGTCACACTGCACCAATGGATGCAAAGAGGATTTAAAACGGAGAGAAACACTTGCCATCCGTTGGTTAACGCGATGCTTCCGTTCTGTACTCACTGAGTGCGTGATTCATACGTTCTATCCGTCCAGAATCTGTCTACTGAGATTTCATCCGCTCAGAAAGCTTTGAGCTGCACAAAACTTTTTGAGCGGATGAACTTTCCACCGCGTCCGTTCTACAACTGCGACACATGCGGGGAACAACCATTCTATGTCCATCGCCATCCGTAAAACGTCCGCTGCATCCACTTGGCATCTGTTGCGCATCCGCGCAACTCGCATCTGCTCCAGCGGAAAACGGAAAGAGGGAGGAAGCGAAACGGACGCGGAACATCCACACAGCGTTAGTAGCACGGACACAGAAAGGATGAAAGTGGATGCAGCTCGCATAAAAAGCATTAAAATGGAAAAAATGTTTGTATATGGGATGTATCTCATATATTTAGGATGTCTGCAGGATGTCTAGAGGATGCAAAAGGACACCTTGCGGAAAACCGATATTTCCTATAAAAAGGGGGAGGAAATCACCTGGATCTCACTGTCAGTCCAGCAGATGTGGTGTGCAGACCTCTTCAGCCTTGCTCTTGCTCTTCAACATCATCCATTGATCTCCACTATGGATCAACGCACACTCCTTTTGGTAGCCGCCATCATTCAACACCAGAACCAAGCCCTCTTCAGATTGTTTCACAACGCAAGGAGAAGAAGGAGACGTCCAAGAGCTGTCTGGGTCCGAAGATGGATTGGGAGAAGAGTGGAGTTTGGACTCTATGACAAGCTGATGGTGGAGCTGAGGAATGAAGTGGTCAGAGAAGTGGTGCAGGCCATCACGAAGAATACCTGGAGGAGCCATCTGTTGGAAAATGCAATGCATCCGTTGTGTACTCACTGCATATGTGTTTCATATGCTCTATCCGTCGAGCATCCGTCCACTGAGATTTCATCCGCACAAGAAGTTTTGAGCTGCACAAAACTTTTTGAGCGGATGAACTTTCCACCACATACAATGTACATCCACGACACATCCGGGCAACAAACGTTCTATGTCCGTTGTCATCCGTTAAACATCCGCTGTATCCTCTCGGCATCCTCTGGACATCCTCGCAACTCACATCTGCTGCAGCTGAAAACGGAAAGAGGGAGGAAGCGAAAGGTACACGGAACGTCCACACAGCGTTAGTAGCACAGAAATAGAAATAATGTAAGCAGATGCATCTCATATATAAAGCATTAAAAAGGACAAAACATTTGTATATGGGATATATCTCGGATATTTAGGATGTCTGGAGTATGCCTAGAGTATGTGGAAGGACACCTAGCGGAAAACCGACATTTCCTATAAAAAGGGGGAGGAAATCACCTGGATCTCAGTATGAGTCCAGCAGCCGTGGTGTACAGACCTCTTCAGCCTTGCTCTTGCTCTTCAACATCATCCATTGATCTCCACTATGGATCAACGCACACTCCTTTTGGTAGCCGCCATCATTCAACACCAGAACCAAGCCCTCTTCAGATTGTTTCACAACGCAAGGAGAAGAAGGAGACGTCCAAGAGCTGTCTGGGTCCGAAGATGGATTGGGAGAAGAGTGGAGTTTGGACTCTATGACAAGCTGATGGTGGAGCTGAGGAATGAAGACACTCGTGCATTCCAGCACTTCATGAGGATGCCACCAGCCATGTTTGATGAAGTTGTGGAGCGTCTGAGAACCAGGTTGACCAAGCTGAGCACCAACTTCTGTCCCAGCCTGGACCCTGGGCTGAAGGTGGCACTGACTCTGCAGCACCTGGCCTCTGGAACCACATACAGAAACATGCAGTATGCCTGGAGGGTGCCACACAACTACATCAGCAAAGTGGTCAGAGAAGTGGTGCAGGCCATCACGAAGAATACCTGGAGGAGCTCCTCCAGTGTCTCTCCACTGAAGAAGGCTGGAGGAAAGTTGCAGAGCAGTGGTATCAGAGGTGGAACTTTCCCCACACCGTTGGAGCCATAGATGGGAAGCACATGGCCTGCAAAGCTCCACCCAACTCAGGGTCCACTTATCACAACTACAAGGGCTTCTTCAGCATCATCCTCTTTGCCATGGTTGATGCTGACTACAAGTTCATGTACATCGATGCTTCAGGCAACGGGTCAGCTTCAGATGCTCAGGTATACAACACCAGTGACCTCAAGGAGGGGCTGGAATGCAACCTCATCATGGGTTTCCCAGATCCAGACCCCCTGCCCAATGACACACAAGATGTGCCCTTCTTCATCGTGGGGAATGATGCCTTCTCCCTCAGAACCTACCTCATGAAGCCCTACACTTCCAGATGCCTCACCCGTGAAGAGAGGATATTTAACTACAGGCTGTCCAGGGGAAGACGGGTGGTGAAGAACACCTTTGGCATCCTGGCCAACAGGTTCCAGGTACTTCTCACCACCATGCAGCATCGCCCACAGACTGTGAGGAGCATCGTGGAAGCTTGCTGCATCCTGCACAATCTCATGCGCACCCGCTACCCAGTGTTGCAGAACAGGCTTGTGGACTGTCAACAAGGCAATGGGGACATGGAGCCTGGTGAATGGAGGCAAGGACAAAACCTGATAGACACTGTGGATGTGCAAGGGCCCAACAGAGCTTCATGTGAAGGGAAGAAGCAGCGCAACCTCCTGAGACACTGGTGCAACTCCTCAGCTGGAGCAGTGGAGTGGCAAGACAGGATGATAGATGGGTAATGGATGCTTCCTTGAGCCTGTCTCATAACACTGATGAGATTGTGCCATGTATGTTGAGTGGCCCTACAATGAATAGGGCATTAATAAAGGGCTTTGTTTATTTTGAAATGTGTTGATCAATGAATAAATTGTTTTTGATAAAAAAGGGCCATATGTGTGGCAGCTGGGAGGGTTAACCATACAGTCCCACTATGCTTGCACTGGAGGTTTATCTATCCCACAGCTATCCTTACCTACCCCACAACTATCCTTACCTATTCCACAGCTATCCTTACCTATCCCACAACTATCCTTATCCATCCCACAACTATCCTTACCCATCCCACAAGCATGCAAAGGCTTAACCATTTTCTAAAAGTTTTCACCAACACTTTATTAATAAAATGAACCAAGTGTGTGAAGCAAAGATAACCTTTATTAATAACTGTCTTAAGTAAACTGTATGATTTTATTAAAAAAGCATAATGAACCAAGTAAAGTGTCTTAAGCAAAGATAAAGTGAACTGGTAACAACCCAGTCTCTGGCACTATTCTCAGTCACTCTGAGGCATGTCCATGGTCTCAGCTGTCAAGCAGCCAGGGATTGTGGAGGTGGCTGTGGCTGGAGTGCTGGTCTCAGATGCCATTGGGGTGCTCGGCCCCGAGAGTACAACAGGGGATGGTGTGTTCAGGAAGCTCTCAGAGAGCTGACTCAGTCCCGTGAGGTTGAGAGGCCTTTCATCAAGGACCTGGGATGTCAGGCCCAAGACTGATGACAGATTGTCCGTTGAGGGGCTTGGCTGTGGGGTGGAGGAAGGAGGAGTGTAGTGGGGCTCTCTGGTCTGCAGCTGGGCGAGGTGAGGCGTCTATGGCGTCTATGGGAAGGGCTGCCTCTGCTGTGGGAAGTCCTGGTACTCGTAGCCTTGGTGGGTGAGGGGCTGTTGAAAGCCATGGAAGGGCTGTGACATCGCCTGGGGTGGAGGAGCAGACCTGGACTGGGTCGGAGCAGGTTCAGCTGGGCCTGGAGGGTTGTGCAGAAGTGCTGTGATCTTCTGCTTCATCACCTGGTACTGGGCCTCGGGCAGGTCCATGAGGGTCTGGCTCACGTACGTGATGAAGGGCTTCCGGTTCGAGGATGGTATGTCGCTGTGGACCAGCTGAGAAAGAAGATCTGTGCTGGTTTTGATTGTGTCCCTGATCTCCAAGAGGACAGTGTGGCTCTGGCCCTCTAGTCTGCCTTTCTGCCTGCTTTCTGTGGAGGTGGAGCTGGGGGTGGGGGTGGGTTGGTCTCTGGTGGCTGCCGCTTCTTCATCCATTTGTGACAGGGGATCCTCCACATCCTCTGGCATGGGGAGTGCAGCTGTCAGGGGGGTCTCTGTCGTGGGGCCCTCCAAAGACACCTGCCTGGACACGGTAGCTATCTCCTGGCTGGAAGAGGACCGGCTGTCTGTGGGCTGTCTGAGGGGGAGGGTTGTCAGAGGGGCTGCTTCCTGGTGGCGGACCTTACCCTCCAGGAAGCTGCACTTGGCCATGACATACATCTCCCGGTCAGTGAGCTTGACAGTGGCCTGCCCAGATTTCTTCAGGTGTCCCTCTTGCAAGGGCTGGCAGCAGATGGCTGAGGCTTGCTGTGCTTCAGCATGGTTGTGGGGTTGCTGGCTGGCAGGGAGGCTGGCAGGTACCAAGGCTGGCAGGGAGGCAGGCATCAAGGCTTGCAGGAAGGCTGGCAGGGAGGCTGGCAGGAAGGCTGGCAGGCAGGCAGGCACCAAGGCTTGCAGGAAGGCTGGCAGGCAGGCAGGCAGGCACCAAGGCTGGCATCAAGGCTTGCAGGGAGGCATGCAGGCACCAAGGCTGGCAGGAAGTCTGGCATCAAGGCTGGCAGGCAGGCATGCACCAAGGCTTGCAGGAAGGCTGGCAGGCATGCAGGCAGGCACCAAGGCTGGCAAGAAGGCTGGCACCAAGGCTGGCAGGGAGGCTGGCAGGGAAGCAGGCACCAAGGCTGGAAGGAAGGCTGGCAGTCATGCAGGCACCAAGGTTGGCAGGCAGGTATGAACCAAGGCTGGCAGGCAGGCAGGTACCAAGGCTGGCAGGCAGACTGGCTGGCAGGAATGCTGGCAGGCAGGCAGACAGGAAGGCTGGCAGGGAAGCTGGCAGGCAGGCAGACAGCAAGGCTGGCAGCCAGACATGCAGGCAGGACAGGCAAGGCAGTCGATGTGTCTGGAAGCAGGTCTTTCCTCTTAATGGCGACCTACTTCCGAGCTGTTTCCGTTATATCTGCGGGGCTGACACAATGCATCCTCCCTGCATGCGCAATTAACGCTCGGCATCCGCTAGGCTTCTGCTGTGCATCCGCTGTGCATCCGTTTTGCATCCGCTTCATCCGCTCTGCATCCGCTCTGCATCTGCTGTATCCGTTCCGCATCCACTTTGCTGTGGCCCCCCCGGAAGCCTAGCGGATGTGCCATCCGCTCCCATCCGCTTCCATCCGCTGGGCTTCCATTCCGCATCCGCTTTCCATCCGCCCTGTGTCCTCCCCACGTCCGTGTTATCCGCTCTGGTTATGCAAATTTTTGCCCCTTCTGAGAGCGGATAACAACAGATGGAACATTTTTCTCATCCGTTGTGTCCGTTTTGCATCCGTTGGGCAGTGTGACAGGGCCCTTAAGCCTTTGCATGCTTGGGATGGGTAAGGATAGCTGTGGGATGGATAATAGCTGTAGAATAGGCAAGGACAGCTGTGGGATGGATAAACCTCCAGTGGAAGCATAGTGGGACTGTATGGTCCACCCTCCCAGGTGCCACACGTGTGGCCCTTTTTTATCAAAAACAATTTATTCATTGATCAACACATTTCAACATAAACACAACTCTTTATTAAATGCCCTGTTCATTGTAGGACCACTCAACATACATGGCACAATCTCATCAGTGTTATGAGACAGGCTCAAGGAAGCATTCATTAAGCATCTACCATCCTGTCTTGCCACTCCACTGCTCCAGCTGGGGAGTTGCACCAGTGTCTCAGGAGGTTGCGCTGCTTCTTCCCTTCACATGAAGTTCTGTTGGGGCCTTGCACATCCACAGTGTCTATCAGGTTTTGTCCTTGCCTCCATTTGCCAAGCTCCATGTCCCCATTGCCTTGTTGACAGTCCACAAGCCTGTTCTGCAACACTGGGTAGCGGGTGCGCATGAGATTGTGCAGGATGCAGCAAGCTTCCACGATGCTCCTCACAGTCTGTGGGCGATGCTGCATGGTGGTGAGAAGTACCTGGAACCTGTTGGCCAGGATGCCAAAGGTGTTCTTCACCACCCGTCTTCCCCTGGACAGCCTGTAGTTAAATATCCTCTCTTCACGGGTGAGGCATCTGGAAGTGTAGGGCTTCATGAGGTAGGTTCTGAGGGAGAAGGCATCATTCCCCACGATGAAGAAGGGCACATCTTGTGTGTCATTGGGCAGGGGGTCTGGATCTGGGAAACCCATGATGAGGTTGCATTCCAGCCCCTCCTTGAGGTCACTGGTGTTGTATACCTGAGCATCTGAAGCTGACCCGTTGCCTGAAGCATCGATGTACATGAACTTGTAGTCAGCATCAACCATGGCAAAGAGGATGATGCTGAAGAAGCCCTTGTAGTTATGATAAGTGGACCCTGAGTTGGGTGGAGCTTTGCAGGCCATGTGCTTCCCATCTATGGCTCCAACGGTGTGGGGAAAGTTCCACCTCTGATACCACTGCTCTGCAACTTTCCTCCAGCCTTCTTCAGTGGAGAGACACTGGAGGAGCTCCTCCAGGTATTCTTCGTGATGGCCTGCACCACTTCTCTGACCACTTTGCTGATGTAGTTGTGTGGCACCCTCCAGGCATACTGCATGTTTCTGTATGTGGTTCCAGAGGCCAGGTGCTGCAGAGTCAGTGCCACCTTCAGCCCAGGGTCCAGGCTGGGACAGAAGTTGGTGCTCAGCTTGGTCAACCTGGTTCTCAGACGCTCCACAACTTCATCAAACATGGCTGGTGGCATCCTCATGAAGTGCTGGAATGCACGAGTGTCTTCATTCCTCAGCTCCACCATCAGCTTGTCATAGAGTCCAAACTCCACTCTTCTCCCAATCCATCTTCGGACCCAGACAGCTCTTGGACGTCTCCTTCTTCTCCTTGCGTTGTGAAACAATCTGAAGAGGGCTTGGTTCTGGTGTTGAATGATGGCGGCTACCAAAAGGAGTGTGCGTTGATCCATAGTGGAGATCAATGGATGATGTTGAAGAGCAAGAGCAAGGCTGAAGAGGTCTGTACACCACGGCTGCTGGACTCATACTGAGATCCAGGTGATTTCCTCCCCCTTTTTATAGGAAATGTCGGTTTTCCGCTAGGTGTCCTTCCACATACTCTAGGCATACTCCAGACATCCTAAATATCCGAGATATATCCCATATACAAATGTTTTGTCCTTTTTAATGCTTTATATATGAGATGCATCTGCTTACATTATTTCTATTTCTGTGCTACTAACGCTGTGTGGACGTTCCGTGTACCTTTCGCTTCCTCCCTCTTTCCGTTTTCAGCTGCAGCAGATGTGAGTTGCGAGGATGTCCAGAGGATGCCGAGAGGATACAGCGGATGTTTAACGGATGACAACGGACATAGAACGTTTGTTGCCCGGATGTGTCGCGGATGTACATTGTATGTGGTGGAAAGTTCATCCGCTCAAAAAGTTTTGTGCAGCTCAAAACTTCTTGCGCGGATGAAATCTCAGTGGACGGATGCTCGACGGATAGAGCGTATGAAACACATATGCAGTGAGTACACAACGGATGCATCGCATTTTCCAACAGATGGCAAGCCTTTTTTTCCGTTTTACATCCTCTTTGCATCCGTTGGTGCAGTGGGACATGGGCTTAAGGTAGGCATCTTTATTACACTACATTTTATTTAATTTTCATACTTTTTACCTTGCTGTAATATAGAGCTCCTTGGTAGCAATTCTGAGCTGGGTTTTTTCTTTTCAGGCAGAACCCTGGGGTTCAGAAATTAAAATCTGCCATTTTTTCCTCAGTGTTGGAAATATATTATTTATCATTTGTCTGTAGCTTTTCCTTTTTTCTAGAATATCATTAAACTGTAGCAGAGAATTTTTTCAAAGAATATTAAAGAAGAAATTACACCCAAATCAAGATGGTAAATGTATTAATACATAGAAAAAACTGAGTCTTGGAATACATGAAATATTAGCAAATTAATTTGAATGTAAGCATTAATGGTGTTTCTATACCATTTTGTTTGCCAGAGGAAATCCACGTGGATAAGCAGTTTTATAATAATGATTTGTTTGTACGTAAACTAGATCAGAAAGCATAGTAGGAAGCATAGACAGGAGGGAAGTTTAAATGAAGAGAGAGAGTGAAAGTGATAAAAATTACCAGAGAGAATTATTCCTAAATGTGGTATTAGAAGTTAGATTTAGACATTTGAAAAGGCTACTATTTTTTTGTTGCAGAAAACAATCAAGAAATGGATATGCCAATCTGTGGGAGTGGGACAAGATGTCAGTGGGACACAATATTAAAGGTATAGATAGCCCTGTGTGTAGTCTCAGAGGCCAACATTCTTATTCTCATTCCTCCTTTGTTACATTTACAAGAAGCCACTGGGTAAGTCATCTACTGGAGTCAGGTATCATCAGTATGGTGATGATACATCTAATTTTGAGTAGAGCAATTCTGAGTTTGCAATTCTGCCACTGTGCCTAGAATCTATTTATGGGGAGGAAGAGACTCAGCTTCATCCCAAAAAGCCATGTTTTGGATGTGAAGGGAGACCCTTTTGGTTCAAAACATTCCATGTTTTACTCCATCCATATAAGGTTACACTTCCCCAATGCAGAGCTGTCCAAGGAATTTGTTCATTGTTAATCATGCCTTGATTGTCTCTTTTTGAATTCCTGCAATTTGGTCTACATGGGGCTACCCTTTGGTCTACATGGGGCTACCCTACATAATGCAGCAGTTAGCCACAAATTGATTTGTCCATGTAACATCTGTGCATTAAGAGCTATGCTGACTATTAATACTATTATGGTTAAAATTCAGTCTATTGTCTTTTTAAAGCCTTTCATGGTTCAAGATTTCAGTATCTATCACTCCTCTCAGTAGTTTTTGCCCATCCATGATGAACTGGAAGAAGGGAATTTCTTCAGGTCACATTTCTTGAGAAATGGAATCCGCAGGGATTTCAGCATCAAATTTTCTCACTGCTTGCCCTTTCTGAAATAGTATTTCCAGACATAATTGGGACTGTCTTTTCCCAGTTACATCTACCTGACCCGCTAGATGGTGCAAGAAAGGTATGTTAGCCCGCTCCTTGGTGGGTCCAAAAAGAAGAAGGGCCTCTTCACTGGTGAATATCTCCCTGTGAAACATAATCTCTCTCATCAAGTTTGGCCCTTAATACTGTTCTGAAAGGGCCTGAAGGTATGGTTGGTATGGAGCCCCTCAAATGGATTGTCTGAATATTGTTGCCAATGGGTGGGGTGTGTTGGGTTTTCCATTTGGGATTTTATTCCTGTAAGCCTCCCCGAGTCACTATGAATGAACTGAGCAGCCATCTGAATTTCCTAAATGAATGAATGGATAAATAAGTAAGTAAATAAAACAAATTCTTACTCTCCTGGAATTTTGAAAAACTGTTAAGATCTTCCCTTTCAGTGGACTTCTGACTTCTTGTTTTCCTCTGAGGGCTGCATATCTATCTGCTTGGATCATCCTCAGTGTTGAGGACTTTGTTGTTATCATTATCAAGGTTATATTACACTGCTAGGAAGGTTTAAGATGCCCAGAGTCAGTTATGATTGAACAGGCATATTAGATAGATAGATAGATAGATAGATAGATAGATAGATAGATAGATAG
>BLBF01000018.1:53279912-53309322 GCA_015471245.1 Laticauda colubrina | reverse complement strand
TAGATAGATAGATAGATAGATAGATAGATAGATAGATAGATAGATAGATAGATAGATAGATAGATAGATAGACAGACAGACAGACAGACAGACAGACAGACAGACAGACAGACAGATGACAGACAGTTGAATATAGTAGTATAACAATGCTTTGCTGAACCATTACATGTAAAAATGTTGCATAAGCTTAAATGGGTTGATGCCAAAAATATCAGAGAAAGGAGATGCCCTTCTCTACAAGTAAGGCATTTGTGTTAAACAGAGGCCTTTACTTGCCCTGACTGGAAATGCTGGGGATTGATTCAGGGATCTGAACAAGTGTTTTACTATCCATATCTTTTACATGTCATCATTGTAAAATCAAGTTTCCACTACCCTATATTCTTCATTTGATGTTGCTTCCATGGTAGCAAAGTAACACAATGTGATGATTTCATGTTCCACATTTGTTTTATTAAACATTATTAAGGAGAGAGAGGCAGGACACAACACAGAGCTTGTTCTTGGCAGAAGCTTCACTTTTGCCATTACATTTCACTCTGGAATGAAACAGGCTCACAATATAAAATGCTATTTGGTTGGTCACCCGTAATGACCAAAGGTCACCTCCAAATAAATGAGAAGCTGTATAAATATGGTTTCTTTTAGATTTTAAATAACATATACAGATGTATCTGGACCAGTAAGGCCAGTTATTTCAGGCTACTGCTATCATCAGAAGTGTGTATTTATGTGGAATAATTCTTGGAGCTAAAATTTTATCTCTAGATTAACATAAAATTCAGTTTAATTGAAAAAATAAGTGATTGGAGAATATGAGAGCATTGAGATCATTTATGGAACTTTTACTGAAATTTGGAACAGATTCTAGTCCAAATATAAACACTTTTTGTCCTATACAGGTGAAACTCGAAAAATTAGAATATTGTGCAAAAGTTTATTTATTTCAGTAATGCAACTTAAAAGGTGAAACTAATACATGAGATAGACTCATTACATGCAAAGCAAGATAGTTCAAGCCATGATTTTTCATAATTGTGATGATTATGAAAATCACACATATTGTGATTAGCTCATGAAAACCACAAATCTACAATCTCAGAAAATTAGAATATTACATGCAATCAATAAAACAAGGAATGTATATAGAATAATATCGGACCTCTGAAAAGTATAAGCATGCATATGTGCTCAGTACTTGGTTTGGGCCCCTTTTGCAGCAATTATTGCCTCAATGCGGCATGGCATGGAAGCTGTCAGCCTGTGGCACTGCTGAGGTGTTATGGAAGACCAGGATGCTACAATAGTGGCCTTCAGCTCTTTTGCATTGTTCGGTCTCATGTCTCTCATCTTTCTCTTGGCAATGCCCCATAGATTCTTTATGGGGTTCAGGTCAGACGAGTTTGCAGGCCAATCAAGCACAGTAATCCCATGGTCATTGAACCAGGTTTTGGTGCTTTTGGCAGTGTGGGCAGGTGCCAAGTCCTGCTGGAAAATGAAGTCAGCATCCCCATTCAGCTTGTCTGCGGAAGGAAGCATGAAGTGCTCCAAAATCTCCTGGTAGACGGCTACGTTGACCCTGGACTTAATGAAGCACAGCGGACCAACACCAGCAGATGACATGGCTCCCCAAATCAACACAGACTGTGGAAATTTCACACCGGACTTCAAGCATCTTGCAGTGTGTGCCTCTCCATTCTTCCTCCAGACTCTGGGTCCTTGGTTTGCAAATGAGATGCCAAAGTTGCTCTCATCAGAAAAGAGGACTTTGGACCACTGAGCAACAGACCACTTCTGTTTTTCTTTAACCCAGGTAAGACACTTCTAACATTGTTTGTTGTTCAGGAGCGGTTTGACAAGAGGAATACGACATTTGAAGCCCATGTCCAGGATCTGTCTCTGTGTGGTGGCTCTTGATGCACTGACTCCAGCCTCAGTCCATTCCTTGTGAAAGTCTCCAACACTTTTGAATGGCTTTTTCCTGACAATCCTCTCCAGGCTGCTGCTTTTGCACCTTTTTCTTCCACA
This sequence comes from Laticauda colubrina, assembly GCA_015471245.1. Lineage (NCBI taxonomy): Eukaryota > Metazoa > Chordata > Lepidosauria > Squamata > Elapidae > Laticauda > Laticauda colubrina. The sequence goes on along the minus strand of BLBF01000018.1, from coordinate 53,307,294 downwards.
CTTTTCCCTTCCTCATAACTTTCTATTAATGTGCTTTGATACAGCACTTTGGGAACATTCAGCTTCTTTTGAAATGACCTTTTGAGGCTTTCCCTCCTTATGGAGGGTGTCAATGATGGTTTTCTGCACAACTGTCAGGTCAGCAGTCATTCCCATGATTGTGCTTCCTACTGAACCAGACTGAGAGATCATTTAAAGGTTCAGGAACCCTTTGCAGGTGTTATGGCTTAATTAGCTGATTAGAGTGGGACACTTTGAGCCTAGAATATTGAACCTTTTCACAATATTCTAATTTTCTGAGATTGTGGATATGGGGTTTTCATGAGCTGTAAACCATAATCATCTCAATTATGACACATCATGGCTTGAACTATCTTGCATGTAATGAGTCTATCTCATATATTAGGTTCAACTTTTAAATTGCATTACTGCAATAAATGAACTTTTGCATTATATTCTAATTTTTCCAGTTTCACCTGTAGATTTCAATGGAAAGAGTAAAGACAATGTTATTTTGCCTGGAAAATAACACAAATGAAGAGGCTTCCACTTCCATTGTAGTCTCCCATTTCATCCCTAAATTTCAAACCTAAACTCAAGGGGAAAAATGCATCTTTCAGAATTTGTATATAAAGATGCAAAAGGACAAATATAAAAAATATAAAAATATCTCAAGAAAAAAAAAGTCTGGTATAGTTAATTCCTAAAACAGAAAAATCTGGAGCTTCTAATCCAAATGGAATGAATGTTTCTTATATTTTTATTTATTTTTGAAGATAATAATATTCTTGAAGACAACCCAACATATCTAACATATTGTTATAATTTTCTCTTGGAATATTATTCTTTCAAGAAAAAGTTTGAAAGTTATAAAATGTAAGAGTACTAAAAAAATAAAATGAGATGAGGGGAATAAATGTTTGGAGGAACTAGCATTTTATGCAGGAAAATACTGTAGAATTGTGAGACCTGCTTAAAAGCTTCTATTTTTCCAAATTTTAAAGGACAATTCATTATCTGATTGCCATTAAAATTATTTGTTCATCCATTCATATATTCTTGGCAGTAAGAAATATTTATGCTGCAAAACCAAACTTTGGATGCTGGGAAACCAGAATCTCATCATTTGAAATATTTAGAATGTGCACCCATAATTGCATTAATCAAGGTATGTGAACACCTAATGTCAAAGTAGGCTTAGATACAGTTTGATATGATGCCACTCAAATATGTTCTGAATCGATACATATAAATATACATATATGAATCTATACATATAAAAGTAAAATACCACTCACACATCATCACAAAATCTCCAGAACTGTAAAGCCTACAAACTTGAAATTTGGCACATATGTTCCTCTTGGCTTCTAGGTGCTCACTAAGAAAGGATTTTTTGAAATGACCATCAGAGCATTAACATTTCTTATATTATTATTAACACGCTCTGATGCTAAGAGTTCTACTCCCCCTCCCCACCTGAAAAGAAATCTGTTGCAAATGCAAAACACAAGCAGAGGAGTTTCAGTTTCAGAACAGCAACCATTCTCTGTACAGAACAGTTGAGTTAAGCCATGCCCAGGGTCCTTGTTGTCTCCTTCTTACTCACACAGCAAATACTGTTTCAGTTCCCAAACAGCCCTGAATTCTCTTATATACTGATAGGACACTTTCCAGATGAATACCGATGGATGCTGGTAGGCAGATGCACAATTTTTCCCCTTATTTTTCTCCCCCAAAACTAAGCCCAATCACATAGTTTCATAGCGAAGCATGGGTATAGAACTTGTACAGAATAACAGAGTTGGAAGGGACCTTGGAGGTCTTCTAGTACAATCCCTGCCAAGCAAGACATCCTATGTTGTTCTGGACAAATGGCTGTCCAATCTCTTCTTAAAAACATCCAGTAATAGAGCATCCATGACTTCTCACTCTGACCTAGGCTTCCTTAGAAAGCATAGAACACAATCTTAATCCCTGCAAAACCTCTTTTATTTCCAAAGCTGTGAATTACATTCATTCCAAAAGCTTCACGTACAGCCTTTCAGGGGACTGTTGATAAACACCCACCTTATCACACTTGGAATGCATCGGAGAATTAATTGCCAGACACAGGGCAAAACCAAACTTGACACAGAGTCGAACAGGATTTTTCAAAGCTTGTGTTCTGAGCAAACAAACTAATTGCTTTCTGCAAAAGCTCATGTCCTATTCGCCTCTTTTCTATCCTATGGGAGGGGCCAATCTTCTCCGAGGTGTGGCCTTACTCCTGAGTTGACCCTTTCTTATCTTCTGCTAGCTCTGTGCATGTGCAGGCTGGGAACTGGTTCCATAAGCTCCTCCACCTCACTGCTGTCTGAGTCTGAAGGCAGCTGCTGACTGCCAGCCTGCCCTGGTCCCATCTCTGCTTCTGATATAGTGTCCTCCTCCGGATCTCCCTCAGGCTCCAGGCCTGGCCCAGGTTCCTCCCCAATTTCCTCCCTCAGCTGCCAGTGGACCACAACACTTCTAATGGCAAGATGTTCCACTGATTAATCATTCTCACTGTCAGGTAATTTCTCCTTAGTTCTAGTTTGGATCTCTCTCTCTCTGATAAGTTTTCATCCATTACTTCTTGTGTTGCTCTCAGGTGCCAATTTACTTTGGCTGTTAGTAGATCAGATTCTTGTGTTTAGGTATAGAATAAACTTGTAGTACTTTTGAACTCTATCTTGATTCTGGATTTCTTGCACCTGACATATTCCTAATAAAAATAACAATAACAACGACGACGATGATGATGATGATGTTCTTTCTGCACCAACTCAGAAAGCTCAAACTACACAAGGATCTGCTGAGACAGTTCTACAGAGGAATTATTGAGTCTATCTTCTGCACATCTATAAGTGTCTGGTTTGCTTCTACAACCCAACAGGACAGACACAGACTTCAGAGGATAATTAGGACTGCAGAAAAAACAATTACTACCCACCTGCCTTCAATTGAGAACCTGTATAATGCACAACTCCAAAAGAGGGCTGTGAAAATATTTACAGACCCCTCACATCCCGGACATAAACTGTTTCAATTCCTTCCCTCAAAACGACATGAGACACAACTAGACACAAGAACAGTTTTTCCCCAAAACCATCACTCTGCTGAACAAATAATTCCCTCAACACTGTCCAACTATTTACAAAGTGTACACTACTATTAGTGTTAATCTTCTCACCACTCCTTATCACCCATCCCCTCCCACTTGACTGTTTCCTAGTTTGATTTGATTGTTGATTGTACCCTATGACTATCATTAAGTGTTGTAGGTTATTATTCTTGATTCTTAATGAATGTATCTTTTCTTTGTGAATATTGAGAGTATTTACACCAAGACAAATTCCTTGTGTGTCCAATCACTCTTGACCAATAAAGTATTCTATTCTATTCTATTCTATTCTATTCTATTCTATTCTATTCTATTCTATTCTATTCTATTCTATTCTATTCCATTCCATTCCATTCCATTCCATTCTAATTGATAATATTGCAATATTTACAGTCCTATTAAGTTTATGTGGATTTTGCCTGGTCAGTTTATGAAACCAATTTCAGTTACTTCAGCCTCAGAAAGTGGCAAAAAAAATCTTTATGGTGATTAAGCAAACTATTTGGGCTTTAGAGCCTTGTTCACTGTGGCTGCTCAAATCTAATAGAAGGAGTTAGGGAATACTCAATGCCATTTCACATGAGAAAGTTATGCCAGTTGCCTGGAGGGGAGGCAATTAAGTACCTTTTTTTTTGAAAAGTCTGTCCTTGAAACTGAAGGCTCCCCAGTTTCAAATATCCCTTTTCTAGGTAAGATGTTGGAGAGATAGTTACCCTGCTATAGTAGAAGCATATTTAGAAGCCAATTATCTTGATCCATTTTATTTTGGCTTCAGGCTAGCATACAACACTGGAACAATCTTGATTGCTCTGTTTAGTGATTTCTCCTGGAAGAAAAACAAGGAATTCTGGATTTCTCAGTAGTATTCAGTGGTATTAATAATGGGATATTGCTGGAATGGCTCAATGGATTGGAAATGGGAGGCACTATCTTATGGTGATCAGATTTCTAACAGGATTGCTACCACAGAATGGCAATGATATATTATCACTTGCTTTCTGCTTGAGTTGCAATATCTCAGAGGTTTTTATCAGTGGCGGGATTCAATTTTTTTTTACTACCGGTTCTGTGTGTGTGGCTTGGTGGGCAGGGCAGGGGAAGGGTACTGTAAAATCTCCAGTCAGAGGTGGTATTTGCCAATTCTCTGAACTACTCCAAATTTCTGCTATTGGTTCTCCAGAACTGGTCAGAACCTGCTGAATACCAACTCTGGTTTCTATCCTTTTTTATCTACTATTCAATATCTACATGACCTTGTAAAGTAGTTATTTGGATATTTGCACTATAATATCATCAACAAATGAACTCTCTCCTTTTGCACCTCAGTCAAGATATGCTATGCAAATGCTTACCAGTTGCCTGAAGAATGAGGTCAACAAGCTGAAACAGAAGTGTCATAAATGAAACAGAAGTGTCATAAAGTCTCAAGCTTACAAATTAAGAAGATGGCTTGTTGCAGATGAGGTAAGAGTCCCTCTAGAATGAGCAAGTCCATAGTTTGGAGCAGGGGTGGGATACGAAAGGGTTAACTATCGGTTCTGGATTTACGAGCTTCCCTGCATGCTGTGAGTCACGCGCCTGTAAATCGTCATCAGCATGCTATGTGCAGAGAAGCAGCCTTTGAAACAGCCCTCTTTTCCTGCTTTTTTACCTGCTACTGTGGCTTGTTCGGCAGTTGAAGTTGAAAAATCAGGAAATAAAGATCAGGTAAGAGCCTGGGTGGGCAAAAACATCAGCAGACATAGAACCAGTTCTATGACTGCTACTCTTCAGAGCTACCGGTTCTACAGAGGTGGACAGAACCAGTAGAAATCCACCCCTGGTTTGGAGGTTCGCCTTCATTGTACTCTGGAATAGGCATCATCAGTGTCAGGAGAACAAATTTAGTTGATCTGCCCTACCTGAACCAGCTTAGTCTCAATGATTTAAAACATATGAAGAATGGTTGCAGGATTTGCCTAGTCTTGAGAAAAGAAGGTCTGGGGGGACATGATAGCAGTGTTCCAGTATTTGAGATGCTGCCACAAAGAGGAGGGGGTCAACTTATTTTCCAAAGCATCGGACGGAAGGACAAGAAACAATGCATAGAAACTAATTAAGGAGACAAGCAATCTGGAATTCAGGAGAAACTTCCTAACAGTGAGGACAATAACCAGTGGGACAGCTTGTCTTCAGAAGTTGTGGGTACTTCATCACTGGAGGTTTTTAAGGAGAGACTGGGCCACCACTTGTCTGAAATGGCATATGATTTTCTGCTTGAGCGAGGGGCTGTACTAGAAGACCTCCAAGGTCCCTTCCAGCATTATCCAATTCCATCTGTGCCTAATAATCGTTTGGCTGAATTGCAACAATGCAATTGATATAGGTAGTCCTTGGCTTACAACCATTTGTTTAGTGATGACAGTTGTAGCAACATTGAAAAAAGTGACTTATGATCTTTTATCACACTTATGCAACACTGCAGCATCTCTCTGGTCAAAATTCAGACACTTGGCAGTTGGAATGTACTTAGGGGTAGGATTCTACCGGTTTGCACCTTTTCGCAAGAACCAGTTGTTAACATTCTAAGCAGTTTGGAGAACCGGTTGTTAGAATAAATTACTGGCCTAATCCTGTAAGGAAGGCAGGAAGGAAACATTCTGGGGTTGTTTACAGAAACTGCCTCTCCGTTAACCCTTATTACATTCTTGGCAGGACTAGACTTCCTGTCTCAGGAATGTCTCTGCAGTTTTTTTCCCCTCCTTTGCTGATACTTTGCTTGTGTGGAGTGACCATTCAAAGTTACAATGGCACTGAAAAAAGTGACTTATAACCATTTTTCACACTTACGACTGTTGCAGCACCCTCACAGTCATGAGAGGCCAGGCAAGGAGATGCGTGCCTTGATGTGGGTGATATTGAGTTGGCCACACCCACAGAACCAAGCCACGCCAACCAATTAAGCCACACCCACAGAACCTGTTGTTAAAAAATTTGAATCCCACCCCTTAGTGTATTTATGACAAATGCAGTGTCCCTGGGTCATGTGATCACCCTTTGCAACCTTCTGACAAGCAAATTTCATGAGGAAGACGTATTCACTTAATAACCATGTTACTAACTTAACAATTGCAGTTATTCACTTAACAATTGTGGCAAGAAAGTTCATAAAACGAGGCAAAACTCACTTAACAACTCTCTTGCTTAGCAACTAAAACCCCTTCCTCCCATAGCCACAGCTGGTGCGTGAAGCCAGAAAGGTTGGGGACTGCTGGTTTAATACTCAAATACTTAAAAGTTTGTTTTCTTTACTATCAGCCAATCCACACACTAATGTTAGCTGAGGAGGTTAGGCTTTTCTAGACAATGGGGGATAGGGGATTTGGTGGGGGCACAAAAAGTATATTTTTCAAAAAAAAAAATATCAGTGCCGCCTCAATACAGACAGGGGACATATACAGGATTGCGGTATTTTCAGCTGTTTCTTTTTTCCTTCTAAAATTTTAGTTAAGAATGCAAGTACTATAAAGCTATACTCAGTATAGTTGTTGGTGCAGCAAAAATCCTGCAGGGGTAATAGTATAAGTCTCCATGGGCATATTCTCCAAAGCCTAGTAAGCAGAAAGAAGTAACAGAGGAAAAATATAGAAAATAAACCCCTACTTGAAGAAATGCAAGAGTGCAAAATAATTCTTTGCCGAGAACAAATGAATACATATTCTGATTAAATTAATGGAAAATCCAATTGTCATGGCCAAGACCTTGCCTTCATTAGCTGCTGATGATAATGAATAGACACAGGAATAGCATATGGGTAAGCAAATACCTACAATGCTCATTATGATAATATCCATCACTTCACCTACTTAATTGACTGATTTTTGGCCACAACATCTCATGCTACAATAAATATCCTAAGCCTTTACACTACAATAAGGTACCATGGGATTTTGCAAACAAAATCATTTTCCATTGCAACTTCCTGGCAAACAGGTCAGAGTGTCAGGTTTGGATAAACTGAAAGCTTTTTTAAAATGATGATTTATACTGACCCAGGAATTAACCAGATCAAATCAGTGAATAAAAAAAAATTAAAGCAGAACACTCCGGGAAAGAATGTGCCTGAGACTGAAGAAAACTCTCATGCAGATTGCACAAGAACCCTGATTTCACTCTGTTTTCTCTGAAATGTATAATCTGAAACAAAATCTGAGATCACTCATGTGACACGTTACTTATGTTGAAACAAATACATAATGATACCATCCTAATGAGGCTGAAATGAATGACACTTGAAGAGATAATACTTTCAGCTGTATCCTCTTGACAGTGTAGTATCCTTTTTGGAGAAGCTTTCCTGATGCTTATTTTCTTTCCTTTTTTTAATAATTCTTTTAAAATATGCCAGGAATCTAAGCAATTAAAACCATATCCTTCTGAATCTCTTTTTAAACATGGAAATTCTGAAGCACTTACTTACTACTCTTCCTTCCACAATAAGGGACTGACTGGTTTTAGAGTTTTAGAGCCTTGACCTCAGAGTTGGTATTCAGAGGTTCTGACCAGTTCTGGAGAACCAGTAGTGGAAATTTTGAGTAGTTCGGAGAACCGGCAAATACCAACTCTGCTGGAGATTTTACAGTATCCTTCCCCTGCCACGCCCACAAAACCACACCCAAAGAACCAGTAGTAAAAAAATTTGAATCCCACCACTGCTTGACCTACATTATATATCAAAACTACTACTTTCAATATTTTCTTACCATGAAGGATACCTGGAACTCCCTTTATTTTGTTTCCTTAAAACAATTTATTTCTATATTTGGAATCTTCTGCTATTTTGTGTGTGTGTGTGTGTGTGTGTGTGTGTGTGTGTGTGTGTGTGTATACACTCAATTTGTCTGTTCAACATCCTATATAAGATTTGTGTAAATTTGTGATTCTTGTATTTGTCTTGCCCGGATCTAAGAGACCAATAGATCATTGTAACTTGCTAGATTTGGTTTAATAAAGCAAGCATATGAATTCTTTTTAGCTTTTGGCATTTCTTGATAAATTATTTATCTGTGATAGGAGTGCCTAAAAATAAATAGGCATATTTGATACATATATTGAAGTATTCAAGCACATTCAAGTGTGTATTACATTAAGTTCAATAAGACTTATATACACATAAATGTACATTATACTTTTCAATTCCGTTGTTCGGTATAGAGCAGTGGTGGGATTCAAATTTATTTACTATTGGTTCTGTGGGCGTGGCAGGGGAAGGATACTATAAAATCTCCAGTTAGAAATGGTATTTGCCAGTTCTTCAAAATTTCCTCTACCTCTAACTCAAAATTTCCTCTACCGGTTCTCCAGAAGTGGTCAGAACCTGCCAAATACCACCTCTGGTATAAAGGTGTCATTGTGACATTAATCTTTATAATGTCCCATTCTTCTCTTCAATCTTACTCCAAATCATTTTTATTTATTCATAAAGCAGCTAACCTTTGTGGATGCTTCTTATGTAACACTTTTCATCCAATTCCAAATTTTCTATTCCCATCAAAATTGCTTTACATCTCCTATGCTTCTTTTAGCCTTGACCTCTTTGGCTACACTTTTGTTACTACCCTCTTCCTTATCTATGTGTGTGTGAATACATATGTATTGTTATTATTTCAGTAATTATTCTCTTGTATATATTGTTTATATCCAGACTCACTTTACTCCATCATATCATCAAACATATTTTTCTAAACTTTCTTTTAGCAGAATTTCACATATTTCTGTATTATTCTGTAATGTAATCATGGACTATCTTATGAAGCATAATTCTGTTTCTCCTGCCTGAGCCTCTAGGGCAGGGCTGTCAACTCCCAGCTCACAGGCCAGATGTGTCTTCTTCTGGGAGATTTTTTTTTTTTCATATAGATTTTTTACTATTTGTTACTATTTCCCTCAAGTTATTTTCATTCTTTTCTTTTTTTCCACACTCATTTTTTCTATGATTCAATATTAAAATACCAAAAAATGGTCTATCCCACATTCAGAAGCTCTCATTCTCATTTTTTTCTTTTTATGACTCTGTAGTCCTTTAATTTGGGGTAGAATCACAATGAATGGATGGAGCTGAGCTTTTAGGATGCCCTTCCGATGCAGCCCTGCCAACTCTCATGGTTCTGCCGTGAGTCTCACGATTTTTTGGCATGTCTCACGGTCTCATGACAAGGCTCCTCAATCTCACGCCAAATTTAAAACACTTTTTTTTTTCAAATTTGGGGGTCTTATGCACTTATACGCGCATAAATCCGATTCTCACACAAACGACATGACGCCACTTCTCAGATCACGCAATATCGATATTACCATACAGTCATATATACATACAGCACATTTCTTTTCACTCTGGGCGCCTCCATTTTGCTTTTTCTACCACCGGATATAACACGCTCTGATTGGTTAGTTATTCACGTGACCGTGAATCTCACTATTTTTTATAGAATCTCCAGATTTTATTTCATGGGTCTCCAGATTTTTCTTTATCAGGGGTTGGCAGGTCTGCCTATGTTATATTTGCAGCACATATTTTTTCTTTGCCCCCTAAGAGAGAAACATCTGCTGCTATCTTGGACTGAACTCTCAACCTTCTGAGTGGGAAGCAAGAGTCTTCACCACTAGCTCACCACACAAGTCTCTCATGTATCTGCTCAATCTTTAATCAAAATTAAATACATTCAGATTTATTGCTTTGCCTTTTGTGTATATGAACCTATGTAAATAATATAGTCAATATTAGTATATGTTAATATATAGTCAAGACAGATTTTTTTTCTAAGTATAGTTTAACCAAATATTCACTATTCTTTTATTCTGGGTGTTCAAAAGGTCAATCACTTTTCTGCCTTCCCTTGTCTCATTCCCACTCACCCATCATTCACATAAGTTAAGACATTATTGTCCCCCCAGAGTGTTGCATAAATTTTCTCAAAATTATTTCCCATTTTTTTCATAAGTATCATTCCTTGGAATATGGCATGCAATTATTACAGGCCTATGAATTTCTATTTTTATATGAACCCATAGCAATTCAAGCATTCTGAAATACAGATAGTCCTAGATTTATTGCCATAATTGAGCCCAGAATGTGACCAAATTTGATTTTTGGACCATTTTTACAATAGATGTTAAATGCCTTCCCTCGTTGACTTTGTTTGTTGGAAACCTCCTGGGAAAGCCACAAATGACAATCACATGACCCTAAGATTCTGCAATCATCTTAAATACATGCTGGTTGCCAAGTGCCTGAGTTTTGACCACAAGGACCCTGCAACAGTTGTAAGTGTAAGAACTGATTGTAAGTCATTATTTTCAGCACTGTTGCAACTTTGAATGGTCATTAAACAAATTGCTGTAAGTTGGGGACACCCTGTAATTAACCCTATAGCCTGTTTTCCCTGTGAAGGGAAATCCATTCCACAAGGTACCTATTTGTTTAGCGATAATCATTTCCTTTATAAATTAACCTCTCTACCACATATTTTTTCCTAATTTCTGTCACAATTTTCCAAACATCATGGTTGCCTTTTTTCTTCATGGTAAAATTTCTACAAAAGATAATTTTTAAGATCAAGAAAAATTGCCAGTCTTAATTACCCATTATGACAGCAATTTTCTGCTACTTATAAGAATGTTAAAAGCTTTGGTACAGTTTTACCAGTATGTGACAAGCACAATTAAATCCCATTTCACCACACACATGCTTACACTAAAAACTACCCTACAAACGAACTGTTTTTCAAATTAAGTTACTGAAAAAAACTTTTACATTTTGAACCACTTGAAAAACTTATCCATAATCAAATAAAATTAAAGGTATCTTACAATGTTGATCTCAGGAGATTGGGGAAAAAAATTGGGGAGGGGAACAATGCTAGCAACTAACATTTTTCACTATTGGCAAAAAGTACAGGAATTACTGAAAAGGTAAGATCTAAAAATCTGCCTTTTCTGTCTTTGATGCTCATGAACCTGATTTTTCCTGACAAAAGATTATAATTTATTGAAGAAAAAATGCAGCACCTTAAAATTACAATAATATTTGAAGAAAAAAGAACAAGCTAAAGATATAAAAAAACATCTTTATATTATTGTATGACTTAAAAGCCGTCAAATTTTAAATTATAAATATATTCAGCCATCTTACTTAAATTATAAATCTATTCAGCCATCTTACAGAAGTGTCTCAGTTCCTATGGCATGAAACAATTTTCAAACTTAACTGTTAGCTGCTTAACTGAAAATATCTGGTCAAAAGAATAGAAATTGCCATATCTTTAACATAGAACTCCCAAAACTGAAAACATGGAAAAGAATAACATATCACCTGTACAATTATATTAGTTTCTAGCGTACTTCAGGACATTGAAATTTTCCATCTGCAAAATTTCTTGGAGCTTTGATGATAATTTACATTAAACTGAGTTAACCAAAAGAAAGCAAAATTGTGAGACCACACATATTTGCCCTTGAGACAAAATCTTGTCTTAGCTTTTCCAAGCAATGAAATACAAAATATTAATCATACACACTTGCCCTTTTATTCATAGAAATATGTCTGTCTTGTTCACACATACAGTTCACCAAGGAATAATTGTGGGTAATTTGATGTAGGGTGGAAATGTGACACAGATTTACAGAATTATAAAATCTGCAGAGAGATTAATAGAAAAGAAGCATTTTCCAGATTTCATGACATAATCATTCAGTAAAACCAATCATGATTAGAGAAGAGTAATCTATAGGTAGAAATCTTTCTGTCTCAAAATTGAATTAAAAACCTTTTCAAGAGTTGAGATATATACTAAAAATTGATATACTGAGATAGTGCTTGAGCATTTCTTGTTATTTAATCACATTTGTATAGCCACCCATCTCACATAATGATTCTGGGCAATGTACATAACAAGACAATAAAAAATATATAAAAATCATTAAAACAATTAGTAGAAATAAAACAAAAATAGGACAAAAAGAAATTTAAAAAACTCCCAAATGGCACCAAAACATGCTAAGAATGCATTAATTGATATGCCACCATCTAGCAGGCTCTGCTCTGTGATGGAATCCCCAAGCTAGTTGACCAAACCATGTTTAAGAGACTTCTAAAAGGCCAAAAGGGTTGGGGGAAGACTCGCCTTCAGGGAATGAGGTTCCAAAGGGCAGGGCACATGGCAGAAAAGGCTTTCATCTTAGGTCCCACCTGGGGATTGGCTGACAGGACCTGCAATGTGCCTCTTCTGCCAGGTCTGATGGGATTGATGGATGTAACTGGGGAGAGGAGCTCCCTCAAATATCCCGGTACCATTCCAAATGCAGCACCTTGAATTGGAACCAATAGCAAACTGACAACTAATGTAGCTCTGATAGCAGAAATGGAACACAACTGTCCATACAACTTTGTTTGTTTTCTCAGAGTTATCTGATACAAGATGGGTGACAAATACATTTCATAAATAAAAAATTATATAACATAAAATAAATGAATAAATAAATATGCTACACATCTTGTTTCTGGATACTGTTCAAGGGCATTATAGTAGTTCATTTGAGAGGTGATTAGGGCATGAATGACTGAGAATATAGCTACCCAATCTAGGAATAGGTGCAAATGGAGCACAACACAAAACTATGTACGGGCCCTTCTGGCCATGACTGTCACCGTCTCTTTGAGCAGGAGTCCAGAACATCCATAGGCTGTGCACTGTGTCTACTTGGTCAGTACACTACAATCTTCAACACCAGATATGATAAATACCTGGTTACAGAAGGTTCTAAAACCCAAAGCCACTCAGTTTAGCTAATGCCTGTTGTTCCCCATCCATACCCTCACAGCGTTCAGGCACCGAGAGGATACCAATAGCATAACTTAGTGCACTAGGGGTAGAAATATGCAACTGGGTATCAGCACATTGGGCCATGGCTTGGAGAAGCTGTACTTGGATTGACTCTAGGTAAATACCTGCTGAGCCATAATTGGTATTCTTCCTCAAACATTGCACTTGCTTAATTTCACAGACCATGGAGAGATAAATGTAAAGTTCGGCTCATTCAGAGAAGATGCTGTACTGGAGGAGAAAATAATCATTCTAATTCCAGGGAATTCTTCCCTGTTGTGATGATAATATCCTTGCTATCAGTGCACAATGAATAAAATAGCCCAGAGCATTAAACAAACAATGAAACGGTTGTTTTCACTCTGATTGTTATTGTCTGATTAACAGAGGAATGGAGCAAATATTTTTAAAGGCTCATTCATATAAAAACAAAGAATAGATGAGAAGGCCTGGTGCAACAAGCATTTATGGTAGCTCTAGAGGTCAAGCATTTCAAGAGTGCCAAACATTCATGCTAATCCTGGAGCCTGATAAATATAGCAGAGAAATAGCTCTGAAAAAAAATTGCTCACCTGTTAAAAATTTAGAATTTAATATTTGGGAAATTAAAATGGACATAGATGGAAGCCAGGCTGAAGAGCAGGTTTCTTTTAGCATCATAGGAATGTTCATAAATTGTTTTCAATGTTCCAGCAATTAAATTCTCTCAAGAAACATCCTCTTATGAGTCATATATACTTTTTTGAAACCTTGGAAATCCTCCTGTCTTTGTAGATGGAGGCTGTTAACATCTCTAAGGAATGGCAGGCTGCCACTGCCACATATCCTGGCTTAGTCTCAAGATACCACCACTCAACATTAAATGTTTAGTCAGTAATCAAACAGTCTCTTATCTCACTTCCCTATTGATTGGTAAGGAAGTATAGATGACCAGTTTATTAAAACTGGTTAAATCTCCCCAAATATGCTTTGTTTCAGAAAAAAAATATGCAATCACTTTCCTGGAATTTTTCAGTATCTTCAAGGAGTTCTCTTTCAAATGACCAAAAAAGATAGCATACATATAATTACAGAAGTATTCCAAAGGGGAACAGCATTCAATATTCACATTACTTATTTTCAAACCTGGTTAAAATCCTCACTACATTAACTATAACATATTCCCAAACAAGTATGCACAATTTTAGAGTTTGAAAAAAAATAAGAAAATATGAAGAAGCAGGTTATTCTTGCCACTTATTGCTATTCAGCATTCAAATTCATAAAATTTATAAAAATATGCTGATTAGAATTAATGATATAATAAATATTAAATAAATAACCTGGGGTCCACTTGAAAACATCAAATGTGGCTACTATTTATCCAGTTCTGTGTTACCTTTTAATATGCCAAATTATGAAATGAGTTGGGAATAATTGTGTTAATTTGAAGCCTGGTGACATAGTGGTTAGAATGTAAGCCTGCAGGCTAATTCTGCCCACAGACGGAAGTTCAAACCTGATGGGGTTTGAGATTAACTCCGTCTTCCATTCTTCCAAGGTCAGTAAAATAAGGACCCAGATTATTGGGGCAATATGCTGACATTGTAAACGGTTCCAGAGAGTGCTATAAAGCAGGGGTCACCAATCTTTTGGACCTCAGGGACCAGCAAACTCATAATTTTAAATCCCGTGGACCACTAATATGAATTTTGACTGATGGTGGCTTGCTGATATTGGTGGGAAAGTTGGTCCCATATTCCAGAGCTGCAGTAGTCACAGGACTGGCCCTTTTGTCATCCCAGAGCAGCTGCTCCTCCACACGGGTGCACCTGCCTTCCATGGACTGGAGGAGCTGCTCCGGGATGACCAAAGGGCCAGTCTTGTGAATATTGCAGCTCTGGAATAGGGACTGACTTTCCCACCAACATCAGCAAGCCACTCCAGGGCGGATTTCCCTCCCCCGCTGTTGGTTTTGCCTTCCAGTTCCAGCTTGCGTGGCCCTACTCAAGGTAAGGTTTGTGCTCTGCCGAGGGTGAAGGCTAGTGGATAGGTGGCCCATGTGGGTGGTCCAGCCTTGTGTTCCCATGCAGCCTGGATTAATTGCTTTGGGGAAAGTGTTTTGGAAACATTTCTCTGCAGACCACCAAAATTTTCTCGTGGACCACCAGTGATCCCCTGCCCACTGGTTGGCGACCACTGCTATAAAGCACTATGGGGTGGTATATAAGTCTAAGTGCTATTGGTATTAATTTATTTGTAGCTTTTTTCACTGTGGCTTGCCCACTTTTTTCCTTGTCTTTCCTCAAAGTGTGGCATCTAAAGGATAGTACAGCTTTCTTTTTTAAAAAATATCTTTATTAGGTTTCAATGTTGTAGATTAAAAAATAAACTGGCATAAAAGAGTAAAGGAATGACAAAACAAATTCAAGTGACAAAAATACACGAAACAAATATGTATAATAAAAGTGGCCTCCAACTTTCATTTAGTACAGAGATATTAACAAAACAACTGCTTTCTCTCAGTTTAAAGAGATTGAAGAGATAATCTATAAATATCTTAAAATACTCATGATCTACATAGGACAGGTACAGCTTTCAATGTGAAAAATGTACCAATCTCAAGCTAGAGTTGTTACTTGGTGTTTATTAAATTCCCTAATTACAAGCTTTTTAGAAATCCCAGAAAACTTCTGTCTCTTACTATTCCTATATATTATATTTGAATATAGATTAGGGATTTTTCTTTTTGAATTTATTTTATTATACAGAGCCTTTGGTCTTTAAATTCAGTTGACAAATAATTTAAATAAAAAATAACACATAGTCACCATTCTGTTCTCAGTGACAACTAAATGCTTATGAATGCTCATATAATGCACAAATACAATAACAACCTCCTGCTCATGTTTTCCAGCATTCCAAATCTACACTAGAATCCTACTGGCTACATTACTGTTGATAACACATAGCCTTCACAGCCAACAACTACAACTAATAACAGCTTTATTCTCCATAAGATAATTCCGTCTGCTCTAGGGTGGTAAGGCTACAAAATTCAGGTCTGAGAAAGCTGCTGTAACACTATCTGAGTGCGAGTCAACTTACCAGCCAAGCAAGAATATAATGGGCCTGACTGGTTAAGATAAAATAACAATAGTAAAAATAATGTCTTTCCATATATCTCAGGAGTAAGAGCAGTATTTTTCTTATCACTTCTTCAAATGTGACAACCAAATTCTTCTCCATTCCAGAATGTCAGTCACACGTCATCAGCCAGATGACAATACTTATCTGAATTCTGTTTCACTTTTCTATCACCTTGTTTTCCCTCAGTGTAATGCTATATATACCAGTCCAGCTTATGGCAGCTCTTGATTGTGCAAATATTTCTGAATGACACCCAAAACATCTGATAAATGAAGAAGGGTGAATCTCTCACCAACGGTAGGTGTCAGTTTTCTCCTGCTACTGTTTCCTGCATTATACTTCATTGCCAGCTAATAGGCAGATTATACTCTGAACTACAGTAGTTGTAATGCAAAATTATACCAAGAAGAGGTTTTTCTAGTTGTATAGTGACCTGTCAAATCATATCTCTAAGATAATTTATCTGTTTAAAGGGCATTGAGAACTTCAAATGAATAAAACAATGGAAATGTTTTTTTTTTTTTTGCATTCTGTGGTTTAGCAACTTAAGAATTGAACACACTGAACAAAATCAGAATAACATTTCAATTTCCAACCTTTCAGCCTTCCAGATTGGTAATCAGAGGCAAAATAAGTAATACTTCAAAAAATATGCATTCAAAACCAACATTGTTTAAATCTACTTTGGAATCCCTAGAGCAATCTGCTGATGTGAAGCATCTTTAAGGAATGGAAA
Source organism: Laticauda colubrina (assembly GCA_015471245.1). Taxonomy (NCBI): domain Eukaryota; kingdom Metazoa; phylum Chordata; class Lepidosauria; order Squamata; family Elapidae; genus Laticauda; species Laticauda colubrina. Next base: position 53,290,427 of record BLBF01000018.1, on the reverse strand, counting down.
AATCAGTCTGCTATTTCTCATGTCCCTTTTTTTAGTCCATAAAATAGAATATGGGAAAACTCCAAACTGCTCATTCAGCAGTGATAACCATTCTGAGGGTTTACTAAGTAAAAAAATGCATTATTCATCTTTCAGTAGCATTAAAATGAAAATATTTTCCAGTGTTTGCCTGACATAGTTAAAGTTCACATTTTAAGTATACTAAGATGCACATTTTCACAAGAAACGAATCCCCAATTTGTTTACTCACTTTTTTTTTTACTTTTACACAGCTACATAAAAATGACAATCTCAGACAGATAACCGTTTTTCCAGACCTCACACAAATAGAAGCACTGGCTTATTCAAAGATTTCCCAAACTTTATATGGTTGGGTACTATTTTTGTCAGCACCATTTTTGTTTGCCTTTTTTGTATATGAATCTCTTTCTCTGCTACTTTATCTATGCCCCAAATAAGTTTTTCCAAAGCTTTGATTACCCAACTGCCAGCACAGTGGCTGTAAGGGTTTTTCTCCTCTTTCCCCACTAACAAGAGGTTAGAAGATGGTAACTGCAGCACTCTGATTGGAGGAGGAAGAAAAACACGGTATACTTAGTTAATAAAATTAGTTATTGGGGACAAGGGTTTCCAGATAACACTGAGTCTTAGTTTTTCATCATAGCTGCATCGAGGTGCTTTCTTCTGGTCCTTGGGTCAGAAAGGAAGAATATTGTCACAAAGTGTGCTGCCCCACAGCCTAGCTTTAACATCCTCAGCCATGAGGCCATTCAGTGTTACTGTATTCAAGCACTTTAAACAGGGTAATTTCAGAGTAGTGTTTGGTAACTGTTGTCCTTTTATTTTCCATCCAGAAGTGGAGAGAGCGGAGGGGGGGGGGCTTGGGCTAATTGTACAGGTATCTGATATGATTCTGCTTAGCTTCACCTGCTGCTTCCTGTCTGTTAGGAAGCTTATGATCCACTTACAAGTATGTTCAGGTACTGCTAACTGGTTTAGTTCAGTCTGGAATGATGATATTGAATGCTGAATTAAAGTCTTCAAAGAGAAATCTTGCATAGGTCTTTGGAGATTCAAGATGTTATAGGATGTATGCAGAGCCATATAAAAGGCATCATATTAACAGCAAATATGCATTAGTTAGAATATCCATCTATAAACTTGAAATGAAACAAAATAATTGTGACATTCTCCAACTTCTAGACCTATTCTTCCAATCAGTCCTTTATCTCACAATTTCAATAGAGACAGAAGTATAATGAAACTAAAATGATTCTGAAATCACCATAGACATTGTAGAGGTAGCCAAGTATGAAAAAGTACATGAGTATAGTGGTTCCCCCCCAAAAAAATCTGTTGCCCAGTCGTGGTCCTTGTAAAATTAAAAAATAATGGTTCTTAGGAAATGTGCAAATAATTACTTCTCCGACAATACGGCCTCCACCAATAGGAAGGCCCAGCATGTTTTATCGGCATAAAATCAAATTAAGCCCCTCCCCCCAAATTAAGACCTATATTAAACATGCAAAACGGGGGGGAATGGGGGGGGTGCTGTTAGAAAGTCCTTTTGTTGCATACCAGGATATGGTGCTGCCTGCGTTGTCTTTGCCCTTGGTGGGGCACTTCGTATTGGGAGACCTTCCTCCACCATTGCTTTCTCTTCTCCTTTGCTGCCATGGTGTTTAGAGCAATGCTGCGGCGTTTGGCACAGCCACGCACAGCCAGCCAGGGCTCCTCCCTGCAACTGGAGCCCAGCGGAGACACTCGGTTTCAGGCGCTCCTATTGCTGCCTTCCCTTCTCCTTCAAAGGCAAAGGCAATTCTTTTCACTCAACTACCAGTACGACAAAGCCTCCCCTGCCCGAGAAGGCAGCCCAACCCCACATGGGGAGGCGAATCTCCCGGGGCCACAGCACAAGATCAGCCCACCCCAGGAGAAGCACCCAGCCACCATCCCTGCCTGGCGCCGGGCAGAGCTCAAAGAGCTTGGCCTGGGGTGCCCAGCGCAGCTGACAGGTAGGCCCTCTTTCCCAGCAGCAGAGCTCTCGCCAAGGCAGCGAGCACCTGGCCCCCGGACCCTCCGGTCATCCCGCCAGGGCTGTGCCAGAGCCGTACAGGCTGGGCAGAGCCAGGAAAGCAAGCTGCAGGTGCGCGCCCGCCTGCCAAGCAAAAGGGCTGGGTCGACCTGAGCTTGGCTTCCTTCCCAAGTCCCTCCAGCGAGAATCCAAAGAGGCCACTGGGAAAGGCCGCCTGAGGAAGTGATAGCGTCCATCCATCTGTGGACAGGGAGGCAAGGTGACTCGTCCTCCTCCGAGCTGAGCCTCGCTGAGTCAGTGCCTCTGCCTGATGCCCATTCCACTGCAGTGTTTGGAGCTGCTGGCACATTCGGAGATGCACGGGGACGGGCTGGGCGAGGGGTGGAAAGGACGGGAGGCTTCGGGCTCTCTCCACTGGCCAGGGAAGCAGCACTGCCATCACCTCGTCTCCCTGTCCGTGGACGGGTGGGCACTTATCACTGCCTTGGGCAGCCTCTCCCAGTGGCCCCTTCGGGTTCGCACTGGAGGGACTTGGGAAGGAAGCCAAGCTCAGGTCGGCCTGGCTCTTTTGCTTGGCAGGCGGGCACGCACCCGCGGCTCACTTTCCTGGCTCTGCCTAGCCCGTACGGCTCTAACGCGGTCCTGGAGGGATGAGAAGAGGATCCGGTGGGGAGGTGCTCGCTGCCTTGATGAGAGCTCCGCTGCTGAGAAAGAGGGCCCGCCTGTCAGCTGCACTGGGCACCCCAGGTGAAACTCTTTGCGCTCTGCCCAGTCCCAGGTAGGGATGGCGGCTGGGCACTTCTCCCAGGGTGGGCCAATCCTATGCTGCAGCCCTGGCAGATTCGCCTCCCCATGTGGGGTTGGGCTGCCCTCTCGGGCAGGGGAGGCTTTGTTGTAGTAGGGCGTCATTTTTAAAATAATTGGCTTTACCTTCGAAGGCAAAGGGATGGTGGTGACAGGAGCGCCTGAAGCCAAGTGTCTCTGCCAGACTCCGGTTGCAGGGAGGAACCCTGGCTGGCTGCATGTGACTGCACCAAATGCCACGGCGTTGCTCTAAATGCCACAGCAGCAAGGGAGAAGGGAAAGCAACAGTGGTGGAAGGTCTCCCGATATGAAATGCCCCACCAACGCTGAAGTCAACATCCAGGCCGTCACTGCCTGCCCACCCGAGGTTGCAAGGGGGGGAATTAAGTCACCCCCAAAAAGACGGCCTAGCCATTTTTTGGGGGGTCAAAAAAAATAAGGCCCGGCCTTATTTTGTGATAAACATGGTAGTTAGGTGGCACTTTGTTTTCTATTTATTCCTTTTCAATGTTCATTTACTTATTACTTAGGCATATATTGAAGTTATATTTGGGAACAATATATACCTCAAACTAAGTCCATAACACTGGTCTGATATTATAAGTTACACTGCAACTTATGAGTCACTTTAGACTAGGTTGAACATAAACTTTCTCCTGGAAAAAAAGGTTGAATTGAATTTTTTGGAAGGAGAAGAAAATTTTTGAAGGAAATGAGATATACACTTTAATGTGTGTAGCTTAAAGATATGTCTTATCTTGATAAATACAATAAATCTTCCCAGTGGCCTGAAATTGTCTGAGTTTGCTTCATCTTCATTAAATTCCAAGAAGACATATCATGAAACTCCGAAGAAAAATTGACAGACAGGGAACAATAGAGTGATGGAGAAGTGTGAAAAAAAAAATCCATATTGTCCTCTGCAAGCATTTTGTATTTTGTATTTTTATTTGAGAGCTTAGATTCAGCAGGTTAGAATCATATGGCTCAGCTACTCCTTAGGATGATGTAAAATTATTCAACATCACCAACAATGCTACTGTTCTTCAAAGTGACCTTGATTATGTGTCTAAATGGTCAAACATTTGGCAACTCCAAATCTCGACCAACAAATGTTGTCCTACACATTGGTAAAAGAAATCAGTACACCAAATACAAGCTAGGCAGATATGACCTCATTGATGACCCTCACTTTGTCAAGGACCTCCAAGTACTCATATCTAATGATCTAAGCGTCAGAGCTCACTGCAACAGCATTGCCAGGCATTAAGAGTTGTAAATCTAATCTTACAAAGCTTCTCCTCTGAAAATACTGAATTACTAACAAGGCCATATAAAACCTTTACTAGACCAATACTCGAATACAGCTCATCTGTCTGGAATCCGCACTGTATATCGAACATTAATACAATTGAGCAAGTCCAGAAGTATTTCATGAGAAGATTACTACACTCCTCTGCTCACAACAGAATACCCTGTATAACCAGGCTTGAAATTTTGGGCTTGGAAAATCTTGAACTACGCCTACAGTTGGACTTAAACGTAGTACACAAAATTATCTGCTACAATGTCCTACCAGTCAATGACTACTTCAGCTTCAACCACAACAATACAAGAGCACACAACAGATACAAACTGAATGTAAATCATTCCAAACTTGACTGTAGAAAGTACGACTTCAGCAACAGAGTGGTCAATGCCTGGAATGCACTACCTGACTCTGTTGTTACATCCTCAACCCCCCACTCCTTTAACCTCAAACTATCTGCTATTGACCTCACCCCATTCCTAAGAGTTCCTAAGGGACATGCATAAGTGCACCATTGTGCCTCCCATTCCTGTCCTATTGTCCCCATTTATTTGCACCTATTTTCTGTATTCTTAATTGTATTTATACTTATACCTATTATCTTGTAAGCGATTGACAAATCAAATAAATAAATCAATAATAAATAAATAAATATTAAAAATATTTAAAAACCTCCATTATTGATTAACATATGAGAGAACAGGGCAAACTGGTTTCCCTATCCATAATTATATTTGGTCCCAGAGCAAAACAAGGTGTTTATACTCTCTCAGTCTTTTAAATATATTGGTGAATAGTGCCTCAGGTATACATATTTAGATACCACATGTATGCATCTAATTTTGGCAGAATTAAATGCACTGTTGTTTTTGGCTTTGAAATTTTAAGTGCTATATTGAGATTTGGCAGAGAAATGGATGCTATATTTCCCCCACTTATTCATAATATTAATGGAAAATGGATAAGTCGGGAAGCCTTTGTCCTATCTGTGAGCAGAATCGAAGTCATGTTGAATGGCCCATTGAATTGAATAAGGAAGTGTGTCTCAAACTCAGTAGCTCTGCTAAATAAGAAAGTGTTCCAGTTTGTGCACAAGAGAAAAAACAAGATAAGGCTAGAACAATGGGGAATTGTAATAAAGTGCTGCGATGTCAGAAACCGTATAACTACTTTTGCTAGATAAGGAGCTAGTATGGACCTTCGAAATACATGTATCAATTTGAAAACAGAAAGAATGTGAGCCAAGGCCTTGTAAGAGGGGATAAAAATGCTGCCTGAATTTTGCTCTGTGTTCCTTCAATGCCTGAGGGGACCCGTCTCTGCAGACACGTGAATAAAACCTTGTTTTCCTTGGATCAACAAATCTTTTGGTGGTTTTTTTTATCTGCTTCCACCTCACATATCTTAGTGTTTCATGGGAACACCATCTAACACTATCTAAAGGCCCTGTCACACTGCCCAACGGATGCAAAACGTTAGTAAAAAGGACACAATGGACGAGAAAAATGTTCCATCCATTGTTATCCGCTCTCAGAAGGGGCAAAAATTTGCATAACTGGAGCGGAATACACGGGAAGGAATGGACGCAGGGAGGACACAGAGCGGATGGAAAACAGATGCGGAACGGAAGCCTAGCGGATGGAAGCAGATGGGAGAGGATGGCACATCCACTAGGCTTCCAGGGGACCTCAGCAAAGTGGACGCGGAACGGATACAGCGGATGCACAGCGGACGCCGAGTGGATGAAGCGGATGCAGAGTGGAAGCCTAGCGGATGCACAGCGGAAGACTAACGGATGCCTAGCGTTAATTGCGCATGCGGGGAGGATGCATTGCGTAAGCCCCGCGGATATAAGGGAAGCAGCTCGGAAGCAGGTCACCATTCAGAGGAAAGACCTGCTGCCGGATGGATTGACAGCCTTGCCTGCCCTGCCTGCCTGCAAACCTTGCTGCAAGCCTTGCTGCCAGCCTTGCTGCCAGCCTTGGTTCATGTCTGCCTGCCAGCCTTCCTGCCAGCCTTGGTGGCAGCCTTCCTGCCAGCCTTGGTGCCTGCCTGCCTGCCAGCCTTGGTGCCTGCCTGCCTGCCAGCTTTCCTGCCAGCCTTGGTGCCTGCCTGCCTGCAAGCTTTGGTGCCTGCCTCCCTGCCAGCCTTCCTGCCAGCCTTCCTGCCCGCCTTCCTGCCAGACAGCAACCCCACAACCATGCGGAAGCACAACAAGCCTCAGCCATCTGTGGCTACCATCCCGCCCCCTGGCCCTCACTCTGGTTCTGCCGGGGCTTCTGCAGCACGGGCTCGCTCTTCTGGGGCTGGGGCTTCTGCTGCTTCTGCGGGAGCTGATGACAAGCATTCCAGCACCAGCCACCTCCACAGCACCGGGACCCTTCACCCCTGAGACTGAGCGACCAAGAGGAGTGCCAGAGACTCATTTTTGTTTTATAGCTTGTTGTTAATAAAGTCTATTTTTGATTCACACACTTGCTTCATTTCTTTTTTTTAATAAGTCTTGGTGGAAACATTTAGAAATGGTTTAAGCCTTTGCATGCTTGTGGGATGGGTTAAGATAGCAGTGGGATGGGTTAAGATAGCAGTGGGATGGGTTGAGATAGCAGTGGGATGGGTAATAGCTGTGGGATAGATAAACCTCCAGTGCAAGCATAGTGGGACTGGATGGTCCACCCTCCCAGGTGCCACACCTATGGCCCTTTATTATCAATAACAATGTAATCAATCATCCACACATGTCAACATAGACACAACTCTCTATTAAATGTCCTGTTCATTGTAGGACCACCCAACATACATGGCCCAATCTCATCCATGTGATGAGACAGGCTGAAGGAAGCATCCATTAATCATCTATCATCCTGTCTTGCCACTCCACTGCTCCAGCTGGGGAGTTGCACCAGTGTTTTAGGAGGATTCGCTGCTTCTTCCCTTCACGTGAGGCTTTGTTGGGGCCTTGCACATCCTCAGTGTCTATCAGGTTTCGCCCTTGCCTCCATTCCCCAGGCTTCATGTCCCCATTGCCTTGTTGGAGGTCCACGAGCCTGTTCTGCAAGAGTGGTTAGCGGGTGCGCATGAGATTGTGCAGGATGCAGCAAGCTTCCATGATCCTCCTCACGGTCTCTGGGCGATGCTGCATGGTGGTGAGAAGTACCTGGAACCTGTTGGCCAGGATGCCAAAGGCGTTCTCCACCACCCGCCTTGCCCTGGACAGCCTGTAGTTGAAGATCCTCTCTTCACGGGTGAGGCATCTGGAGGTGTAGGGCTTCATGAAGTAGGTTGTGAGGGAGAAGGCGTCATCCCCCACGATGAAGTAGGGCACATCTTGCGTGTCGTTGGGCAGGGGGTCTGGATCTGGGAAGCCCACGATGAGGTTGTGTTCCAGCCCCTCCTTGAGGTGACTGGCGTTGTATACCTGGGCATCTGAAGCTGACCCGTTGCCTGAAGCATCGATGTACATGAACTTGCAGTCAGCATCGACCATGACGAAGAGGATGATGCTGAAGAAGCCCTTGTAGTTGTGATAAGAGGACCCTGAGTTGGCTGGAGCTTTGCAGGCCACGTGCTTGCCATCGATGGCTCCAACGGTGTGTGGGAAGTTCCACCTCTAATACCACTGCTCTGCAACTTTCTTCCATCCTTCTTCAGTGTAGGGGCACTGGAGGAGCTCCTCCTTGTATTCTTCGATGATGGCCTGCGCCACTTCTTTGACCACAGTGCTGATGGTGTTGTGTGGCACCCTCCAGCCGTACTGCATGCTCCTGTAGGTGGTCCCTGAGGCCAGGTGGCGCAGAGTGAGAGCCACCTTGAGCCCAGGTTCCAGGCTGGGCCGGAAGTTGGTGTTTGCCTTGGTCAACCTGGGTGTCAGCCGCTGCACAACTTCGTCAAACATGGCTGGAGGCATCCTCATGAAGTTCTGGAATGCCCGAGTGTCTTCGTTCCTGAGCTCCACCATCATCTTGTTGTACAGTCCATCCTCTGCTCTTCTGGCAATCCATCTTCGTACCCAGACGCTTCTTGGCCGCCTCTTTTTCTTCCCGTAGTAGAGTTCACAGAGCCTGTAGATGGCTTCGCACTGTTGCAGAAGGATGGTGGCTGCCAAAAGGACTTTGTTATGATCCATGGTGGACATGACTGGATGCTGTGGAAGAGGAAGAGTCAGATGAAGGCTGCAGAGGTCTGCACCGCAGGGCTGATGGTCTGAAAGTGAGATCCAGATGAGTTGCTCCCCCTTTTTATAGGCAGTATAGGTGTCCCTTTGCATCCTCTAGGCATCCTCTAGGCATCCTCTAGACATCCTTAATATCCGAGATAGGTCTCCTCTGCGAAGGTTTTTTCCGTTTTAAATGCTTTGTTTCCGTGCTGCATCCGCTAGGCATCCGTTCTGCATCCGTTCCACGTCCGTTCCACTTCCTCCCTGCGTCCGAGCGGATGCGAGTTGCGCGGATGCAGAACGGATGCCTAGCAGATATAGCGGATGTGTAACGGATGCAGAACGGATGCCTAGCGGATGCCTAGCGGATGCCTAGCAGATGCAGAACGGACGAATTGGATACATTTTCCGCGCAAAAGTTTTGAGCAGCTCAAAACTTTCTGAGCGGATGAAACGTCCATAAATGGATGCTGGACGGATAGAGAGGAAGCAAAACGGAGGCAGTGAGTCCAGAATGGATACATTCCGTAACCAACGGATGGCAAGCTTTTTTGTCCGTTTTACATCCTCTTTGCATCCGTTGGTGCAGTGTGACAGGGGCTAAAGCAATCACATTCTAAGTATTCTCAATAATGCTGTTTGTAAGAACTTATATCCATGACTTCCAAATAACTTTGCTAAAATCTAGGTCCAATTGAAGAACCACATTTTTCTAGTAATGGAACAAGAATACCTTTTTAGTCAACTGAATTAATATTCTGTGTATAAAAGATTGCAAAAATTTAATTGGCTCTTACTAAGACAATACTGTGGGCAGCATCTATCCTTACCCTTGAGAGAAGATTGGGGAGGGGGAATATCTGTAAGCATGCTAGAGAGAAGATCAGAATCTGTTTTCTCTCATTCCACAGATTTAAGTTACAAGAAAACAGATTTCTGATTAATTCTATTGTATGAGCAGATCAAAAATGGAACCAATTTCCTAGAGAGGTAGTAGATTTCTCCACACTGGACCTTCCTAGAGAGGTGGGAGCTTCCTCCATGTTCAAAGCAAAGCCAACACAGCCATTAATATGAATGGTTGCTTTTAACTCTGGAATACTATGATTTTAAAAAGACACACTTGAAAATAATGGTATAAACCTATATAGCTCCACAGTCAAGTTTTTCATTATAAAATGTTTTCTAAAATATAGTATTTAAATGAAAATCTTGGCTTCATAATTAACTGTAGCAATTTTTTAAAAAATAAAGCAGCTATGTCCAGGTCTATACTCTTGATTTACTTCCTTTTCTCCTATGATAGTTCTCACCTATACCAAATTATATAGAAGTGATGCTACCCTGATTTTCAAACTGTATTAGGATGTTATGTTTTTAATAATACATAATATTAGGACTCTGAGCATGTTTAAGATATTCTGAGCATGTTTAAGAACTGCTTTGAACTTTGCCCAGCAGCAAGCAGAGCATAGCATAGCGCTTCATTTCTTTTCATTAAAGCAGTCTGATTTTTTTCCCTGGCTTCTGATTAATCAGGTTTAGTTCTTTGATTTTTCCTCAACAATACTTTATTGCATACCTTCCCTAATTAAAAGAAGAACTTTGAACTGAGTACAGTACAAGTGTGATTATCTGATTATCACTCCTCAGCAATTTCATAGAAACAATTTCATGGAATACATGGCTTATGCTGGAATGGAATAAATGTAAGTGTGAGCTAAATGGAATATATATATTCTCACAGACGAAGACAATACAGAAGCCTGATGATGGCAGATGAGATTCTGCTGAAACGTTGCTACAACTTTAAAAGCACAACTATAATGACTATAATGACTATAATAATATAATAATACTATAATAATACTAATACTAATAATACTAATGAATATAATGACTATAATAACTATAAAAAGCACAACTATAATGAAAACACCCGAACAAAGCTGAATAATACACACACACACACATATATATATATATTTGTTTTCTTAGGCTTTCGCGGGTACTTACATGTGTGCTGTTTAGCTTCCTTCGGGTATTATCCCACGTCATTGTAGTTCTGTTAAAATTGTAGCAACGTTTCAGCAGAATCTCATCAGATTCACACACACACACACACACACACACACACACACACACACACACACACACACACACATATATATATATATATATATATATATATATATATATATATATATATAT
>BLBF01000018.1:53252898-53274912 GCA_015471245.1 Laticauda colubrina | reverse complement strand
TTATTTCCCTTATTCGAATGCCCTTCCATTATTATTTCTGCAATCACATCTTCAGTGATTTTGAAAAATGGAATCACTGTTTCATTTATCCTTTTTTAATTCTCCAACTTAATTAACTAAAAGCATGTTTATGTCTCCTTCAGAAAGCCAAGTAATCCTATGAAATTTCATTATCTGAGGATTAATTTGACAGTAGCTTTTCCTAAATTTGGAAAAAAATGCGCAAAAGATTGAGCTAAAATTTGCTGTTTACTTCCAGTGGAATCATTGATAGAATAAAAGAAAGAAAGACTTAGAATTTCTTGGTTAGAAATGGAAAAGAGGGAGGCTCCACATGAAGAGATACATTTGTAGTAAAATATATATATAATATTTGAGGAATTGGGACTAAGAATTAGAATAAGAAGATATAATTTAAATGTAATAAATATGAAAATAAGAACTTATAATAGTTTAATCAAGTAAGATAGATAAATGTTTATGTAAGATATAAGTGTTTAATAGTTAAGATATGAAATGTTATGTGGAGCCTGACAGAGAATAGATAGGATAATATAGTAGGATAATATTTTAATGAATTATATACTCTGTTATTCATATATATAAGGTAACGAGGTTATAGTAGCAAAAGCACTTAGACTTGTATACTGCCTTATAGTGCTTTACAGCCCTCTCTAAGTGGTTTACAGAATCAGCATATTGCCCCCAACAATATGGGTCATCATTTTACCCACCTCAGAATGATATATACCGCCTTATAGTGCTTTACAGCCCTCTCTAAGCGGTTTACAGAATCAGCATATTGCCCCCAACAATATGGGTCGTCATTTGACCCACCTCAGAACGATGGAAGGCTGAATCAACCTTGAGCCTGGTGGGATATGACCTGCCAAATTATAGGCAGCTGGCTGAAGAAGTAGCTTGCAGTACTGCATTCTAACCACTGCGCCACGGAGGCTGCATGTTACAAGTCTGATATTATTGGCTAAAAGAAAATATACATGTATACAAATGAGATGTTAGAGGGAAGGGAATATATAGAAAATAAAATATATGCAACAGTGGCAAACATAATATAAGGGGACATAATAGCAGATAATAAAGATTAAGATGGAATTTTGAATGCTTAATGAATGGTATGAAATTGTCAACATGGTGAACACAAGAATACATGATTAAGGAAATTAGAGATTGATTAGTATATTTTTAATGAATTAAATATTTTGTTATCCACTTGCATAGAGTAATGAGATAATATTGCTATAAGTTTAGATAATACTGGCTAAAAGAAATGTATTTGTGTAAAAATGAGAAGTTATAGGGGAGGAAACACACAGAAAATATAATATATGTAATAAAGGCAAATGTAATAATGGAAAGGGGATTTATTAAGGGATAACTATAAATTAAGATGAAACTTTGAATAATTAATGAAATGATATAAATGATTAAACTGTAAGCATATTGAATATATAATTAAAGAAGATAGAGAATAAGTTGTTTGTGATTATGGTTATGACTGATTTAAAATGTAAACACCTGGAACCACACTGTTCTCGCAAAGATGTATTTAAATAATTTTTTTAAAAAAATCTTTTTTTTTAAAGAAAAGAAAAGTTAATGATGAAAGTATGGTTGAAGAAAACATCTCGTTATTAAATTAATTTAGGTTTTCTGATTTTACAATGAAAAATACAGGATATAGTTTGTTGATTGCCAAACACAAAAATCTGTGTTGAACATATGATGGAACATATGTCCATGTTCTCATTGAAAATGCCAATTTGGTATTAACGTAATCCAATTTTATAATTTCTACTGAAATACATCTTGAAAAAATATATAATAAAGACTGAAATATGACATAATTTCTAGAAAAATAAGAGTGGAGAAAGGATATATCCCTTCCTCCACTGCACTATTTTCCACTGCACTCTATAAAATCTTTCTAAAATTATATAGCTAGTAAGTAGACTACACTGAAACAATAAAATCTTTATATCACAAAAATGTTATAAAATAATAATACAAATTGATAAAAATATGATAGAACCATAAAGCTACACACTCTTTTGGACACTACTTAACATTGTGTGAAGTTGAAGAATCATGAACATTTATTTATGTACTCATAAACATTTATGTATTCAAACTGACCAATCATCAAGTAAACAATACCCCTATCAAGGAACTGCCAAACAAACCAACAGCAAACAGCCCAACTAAAGAACCTCTAAGATCACCACAACAACACTGACTGGGCAAGACATTAGAATATAAACTGAGAGAAAAGCCCAGTCCTTACAAACACTGATGATAGTTTAGGTAATGAAACATCTGCAAGAAAACAATCAAGTTCAGAGAGCAACAAGGACCACTGACTTATAACATTTTTCAAAGGGATCAATTTTGAGAAAACCCAAATCATGCTAAAAAGCTTGTTTGCCTTTCAGGAAATGGAAAGGCACCCCAGTCCTTAAACGGTTCATATGATTCAGGTACCTTTGCTTTTGTCTCTCCAGTGATATGAATTAGTTTATGAAACATCTGTAATTGCTATTTTGATTTTGCAGTATCTTGTTTCTATTCAGGCTATTTCAGAGATGATTTCAGCAGGTTCTGACCAGTTCTGGAGAACCGGTTGTGGACATTTTGAGTAGTTTGGAGAACCGGTGTTAACCTTCCCACAGGAGTGGGGAGAGAATGGAGATTTTACAGTATCCTTCCCCTGGAATGGGGTGAGAATGGAGATTTTGCAGTATCCTGCCATGCCCACCAAGCCATGCCCACCAAGCCACACCACGTCCACCAAGCTACACCTACAGAACCAGTAGTAAAAAAATTTAAATCCCACCACTGGGCTATTTCATTCTTCAAATTTTGGACATGATATGCTCATTTGTTATATACTCTCTGAATAACTATTCCCCATGATTTTCATTCACATATACTACCTTTAATAGCTTGCTAGCATCCATCTTGCAGAGATTTTTTAAATAGATCATTCCATAAATTTATTATCAATCAAATGAATGGCTAGAGGGCTTTAATATAATGAATCCAGACTTCTTATAGTTTACAAATGCTTCAAATTATAGACTATGTTATTCTTGGTCTACATTTATTTCATTTTTATTTTATTCGACATCATTGGAGGGATTATGATCATTTAATTTCATTTTTTTCTTCCATTCAATTGTTTGCGATTCTCAGATACTGCAATCCTTGCAGTTTTCTTGAAAAGTTTTCCCCTGGGTTTTAGCTTCCTGCCTTAACCACTACACCAAACTGATTCTCTTAATTTCATTATTATCTTAATTTCTTAGTAATTATAATAAAAGACTTACTCTACATACAAATCTGCCACTTCAGAGATTTATAGTTATTCTGAGAGGATAGGGTAAATATGTGATCCTTTGTGCTTTTATGATGCATTTCTGATGCAACTTGAAGATACTTCTTGTGGATTATTAAGGTTCTTCAACTCTGACACTGCATGTTTATCTGTTGCCTTAGCAGCAGTCCCATAGCAAAGCAACAGAGGAGTATAAAATGGATTGTGAGGGTTTTCAACAATTCAGGCACCATTATATATCAAAGAAGATAAGAGAGTACGATTTTAGATTCATCTTTGTTTAGCTACGATCTTATTTTGCAAATTTCATATGCAATTCACACTTTTTCCTAACTCAGCCATTATTTATGAAGTAGTTAATTTAGCAGCTTCTTTCCCTATATTCATCTATTTCAGGGTAAAATCTGAGCAAATCCTTTCAAAAACATTGAAGTAATTTGGTTACCAGGTAAAATAAATATTAATATGAATGGTTCTTTGTCCAGAACCTTCTATCTACAAAACCAAAAGTAATAACTAGATATGCAAATCACTATATTTACTAAATATAATTGAAGAATAGCTCTGAAAATACATGTTTAAAAATACCAGGTTTTTTTTTTGAGCAGGTCTTCAAGTCCATGTTGCATTTATATCATTTATGTGGTGGCAGTATGCATAAGAAAGAATAACTGGGATTTATACTTTCCTTATCCTCTCCTGAAAAATATTCTCACTGCTTGTTTTAATAATTACTCTAGTTCTCAGAAATCTTGGGAGACAGTGACAGAGAAGGGGGGGGGGGGGGGGAGACAGACATGCAGCTTGTTGTTGAGACTTTTCCAAATCACTCTTTCTCCAGAATATTCTCCTATTTAACCTCTCTTGAAGTTTATTTTGGAAAAAAGATATTTAGGAAGTATATTTAATGAGATAACATTTAGTTCTACCCTAAGAAAGTTGCTGAGCTCTACATTAAATTCACAACACTTTGCTATCCACCATTTTCTTCTGGTGATGGAAGCATCCACTGATTTTTTAGCATATTTATGGACAAAATTTTTACATAACTGTTTTCCAGTTAAATCACAAAGCACACAAACCCTCGAGAATAGAACAGAACAGAATAGAATTCTTTATTGGCCAAGTGTATTGGACACACAAGGAATTTGTCTTAGTGCATATGCTCTTAGTGTACATAAAAAGAAAAGATACATTAGTCAAGAGTCAAAAATCATAAGATACAACACTTAATAATAGTCATAGGGTACAATAATCAAATCATACTAGGAAACGCTCTACATCAGGGGTGTCAAACTTGCATCTTAGAGATCTGTAATCATTGTTCTATTTCTGCAATGATGATTTGTCAAAGAGCATAATATTGAGATGGAATATATCTATGACCAAGTAATCATCTTCAGCTCATATATTAAAACTCACTAGTATTAAGAGCTTGGAACCTTTATGAAAAATTCAGATCTTTGCATAATATTCACTAGTAGTATGGCTCTGCAGTGTTTTAGAACTGAAAGCAATATTGTCTCTTGCAGTATGAAATGAAATGAAAATATATACCTATCTGCAACTCCTTAAAAATGAAAGATACATAATGGTTCTTTGAATTATGTTTTATGTTATGATTATGTGCTAAGTTATGATTTCACTGAGAGGATATGTTGCTTTCAAAACCAGCTCGAATTGCAAATCTATGTCACAGTTACACAGCAATATTAACTGATTGCTAAATGATTCAAGAACTTTCAGTATAATTAAAACACATCTTAATTAGAAAAGAGAGTGCAAGCTCATACATTGCTTATTTGCATTGCAGAAGAGGATTACCAGCAGCTCATGCTTGCCAAGAGCACTCATACTGTAAAGATCTTTCATTAAAAAGTGAGTTATTTATATCAAAAACACTGGTTTCTATACAAGAAAAATTGATTAGAATTGCAGAGCCCTGCTGAACCAGTTTCTAGAGCTATTTCATCACTCAAAACAATTATTAAATCACTGATACACCATTAATGCTTAGTAAACCATGCCAAACCTATTTCTTAAACTAGGTTGCACCTGCATCCATCATTACTTTCTGTTTTTGTTAAGAGGTGTATTATTATTTTTTTCATCAAGAAAGAACAATGGAAACATTGAAATATTACATACAAGATGTTTACAAAGAATATTTGATGGAAGCAGTGTATATGTGTTTTTGTACTTTTGGGAAAGGTCATCCAATAGGAAATTATTCATACCTGCTAGAAGATTATTTTTCTTCCCAGAATAAAAGCCTATGGTTTATATATCTGTGGGTGGAAGTATCTTCTTATATTCTCTAATATGAAGAAACTGTTGAAAATATAAGGAATTATCTTGAGATGGGCAAAAAAAAAAATGGTACTCTCTGCAAATGAGCCTGAAGATTAGGTTGGAACATGGGGATGTTTGCCTGGCAAATGAAATTCTTTTTTTTTTTTTTGGCAAGGCTCTTCTCTCTTTATCCATCCTTGTCCAATAGTTTTTTTCTCATTTCCTTAGCTCGAAACAGCTTTTCTTCTCCTCTCTCACTCCCCTTCCCTGTATGGCTACCACTTCTCTATTTCCTTACTTTCATTTTCTTGTGGGGAAAGGGAAAAATCTCAGGATTGTTTTGAACTGGAATTGACTTCCCTAGTTTGGGAGGAAGGCCAAGCTGGGCATTACATTGGATTTTTGGTTGCTGATTCTTCTCTCTGCTCTTCCTTTTATGGGGCACCATTGGTGATGGTTCTTTCAGATAAATATGGTAAGTCAGACAGACAGTTGGTTCATGAAGTTCAGCACTGAGTCACCCTTGGAAGCCATTTTTTTTCCTTGGAAGCTTCCAAGGAAGCTTGGAGGCTGCCACATTCACTGCCTGGGAATTTGGGGGGGGGGGATTTCATAGTAGAAGATTAGATGCAACATTCTTTCTCAGAGAGTCAAGAACATGCTGCCCTGCACCTGGAGGGGAGTGATTAGGAGGATGTCTCCAGTTGGGATGAAGATTTGATTGGATCATGTGATGTACTGATGGGTGCAGGGGATGGATCTTTGATTTATCTTTTGGGAAGAGAAAACCCAGAACTCTCAGGTTCGGGTTTTCCCAGATGTGCCAATATGACTTCTCTAATAAATACTTACTTGGGTAGACTTTGTTTCTGAGTGCTGAATTGAGATGGAGAGTTTGGTTGGAATACTGACAATTAAACAACAGTCTTCCAAGAAATATTTATCAGTCCTGGTTACAGATGCAGTGATGGAACCTGGGACATTTTTTATGTACAAGATGTGAACTGCTAGTGAACTAGAAGTTCTTTCCTTGAAAGGAGCAGTGTGACTACTGTCCTGATCCAAAATAAGTGAGCTATTCCAAAGTAGCAGAAAGATTGCTACCTTTTGTAATACATTGCCCAAATGTTTTGGCATGTCTTTCTAAGTTAGTATGTCAAGCTCATATTGACTTACTGAAACTGAGAGGTTAAGTGATTAAGCTCAAAAGTACCAGAATACCAGCATTTTGTAAATCAGAAAGAAAAATGACTAAGCATTCTCTTATAGTGCAGGCTGTATGTTATAATAATGGATTACAGAAACATCCTATTCTCTAAAACTGAACAAAATCTTAGTTTGCATGCCAAGTTTATTTTGGGAGCATATGTTTCCAGCTAAGCAAGCTGCAATATGTTTTGCATCATGGGTAAATTTCACCTCCCTCAAATGTATTTTTAATTTTTCTTTACTTGTTGAGACTTTTCCAAATACACATCAGCCACTTCTGTTTTACCTAGAGGGGCTAGTTTAACTTCCAACAGCAATAGCAGTACCAGTGGTAATGGCTTTCAGTAATTTCAAAGAATCCTATTCTTTTCATTAACAAAAACAATGAAATTAATCATTCAAAAATATACAAATTATTATAATTTGAGTAAAATATAAAGTAACACATCTCTAAATGCATTATATTGCCATATTCGGATGCAGGATTAGGCAAACATATAATTTGCAAAGACTCACAGGATGAGTCATTAGTTTTTAAATAATTTTTCTGTTTCTGGTGATTATGGTTGGTTATTGTCAGCCAGAAGTTCAGATTTATTTTTTTTTATACAACATGCTATTGTGAACAATAGTCCACAAGGCGTGACACTAAGTATCAAGATCATGCATACAATGCTGTGCACTATACATGACAACCTCATGGCCTAATCAAGGGTTCACAGCAGCTTAAGAAAAGAATAATGACAAAAAGAAAAAAGTGGGGCCTAATAAATAATATACTATACAATCTGCAGAAGGTGGTTGTGGACGCGACTCTTGAATGACTGAGACCCTCTTTCACTGATCATGCCTACAATGTCTTCTGGTCATCTGTTCCAGACTCTGACTGCAGTGTGTACAAAACTCCTGCCAGTTGAGTGTGTTCTGGACTTGGCATTTTTATCTATCTATCAAGTCCTTCCCAAGGACTTGCGATAGGAAGATGTTGATGTTTGATGATGTTTAGATGTATTATCACAGGATAAGCTGCCTTTGCAAATGATTGATAGTTAATTTGTCAGTGCTAATGGTGTTCAAGTGATGCTTCAGTTGTTTTGGGATTGCACCCAGTTACTATTGGGACTATCTTTGCTTTCTTTTGCCATAGTCATTCTATTTCTGTTTTCCTTTGTATTTTTTGTATTTTATTCTTTGTTTTCTATTCTGCTGTCTCCAGGTACCGTCACTGTCACATCCATTATCCAGCTTTGTCTTTCTTAGCGACAGTTGCTAAGTTTGGCATGTTATGTGGCAGGTGCCTGTCTGTTCAAATTTTAAATTTTAGCTTCTTCATTTTCGATAACTTTTTCTGTTTTATGATCCCACCACTTCTTGCTTGCAGGCAAATAGTATTTCTTGCAGATCTTCCAATGCACCATTGTTGCCACTTTGTCATGCCATTGTTTGCTCTTATCATCATCATCATCATCATCATCATCATCATCATCATCATCATTATTATTATTATTATTATTACTGCTCAGTGAAACTAAACATGCAGAGGAATTTTTTAAAAACTTGGATATAAAATCTAAGATTTCAGTGCACAGGCCACTACATTCTATATCTACTAACAATTTCAGTCACCATATTAATTCCTGTTTATGTGTGGTATGTTAGCTGAAATTATATTGTATTTTGTTTCTTTGAAGACAAATAGTGCAGTACAACTTTAAGTAACATTTTGCCTGAATAGGATCTTAAGCTAACCTTTCCAAATATAGTGATTTTCAGATGGTTTGAAGCAGCGTTCTCAATCTTAGCAATATTAAGATGTATGGATTTCAACTCTCACAACAGCCAGCAAGCTGGCTGGGGAATTCTGGGAGTTGAAGTCTACACATCTTAAAGTTGCTAAGGTTGGAAAACATTGTCTTGAAGTATAATTTTCAGAATTACCTACCAATACCTACCAAGCTGTCTGGGAATAATGAGAGTTATCATTCTGATACATCTAGAAAGCATTAAGTTAGGGAAATCTATTTAAAGCAAATTTAATTTTAAAATCTGATCGCAAAGGCTTCACCAATGAAATAAGGGAAAATTACAATCTAGAGCTAGGCAATGTTTTAATTCATTAATTTTGTTTCAACATTGATGTCTGTATACATTTTCCCATTTTGTTTTGCCGTGAGGTAAGAATCATCATGTCCTGTGCTAAGCACATTGGGCTACAGGCACATTCCACAGTTCTCGGTCTGCAGTGACAGTTTCTGCATCCTTTCATTTAAGATTGATATTTCCCAGATCTTCCTGAAATGTTCAGTGCCAGGTTTTCTTTCGTCTTCCTCTTTCTCTCTGACCATCTGGTGGTATTTAATTAATTTCAATCTTTGCTGGACGTTGCTCACTCATTCAGATGTGTCCAGTGAAGCGCATTCTTCATTCTGTCACTATCTCAGACAGTCTTCAGGAATTATACTTCTTTGTAGAATTTCCTCATCTATCCTTGACTGTAGCTTCCTCAACTTTTTATTCAACTATCTTAGTGGCATCATGGATGAGGAACAGAAGCAGATGATGTAAGAATAGCCTAATTAAATATTGAAGCTAGGGATTTTAACATTTTTCATACTTCATTTCTATGATGCAGACTTCTGAGATGGTTGTAAAAGCTACAATTAACAAATTACAAAGCACACATTTGAAATGTAATGAATAAATTTCAAGCTCTGGGCAATAATATTTTCACACATCTTTAATACCATTAATATATTTCAAATAATGTTCATTTTGCATTAATGTCAGTACTTCAATTAATTTCATTTTTACATTTTTACAATATTATCATAATGTGATAGGTTTTTTATTTTAAAATAATAATAGCAGTGCAAGCAATAGCAATAGTACTGAGACTTATATACTGCTCCATAGTGCTTTACAGCATTCTCTAAGCATTTTACAGAGTCAGCATATTGCCCCCAACAAACTGGGTCCTCATTGTACTGACTTCGGAAGGATGGAAGACCGAATCAACCTTGAGCCCCGTAAGGATTGAGCCCCAGGTTGCAGGCAGAGTTACCCTGTAATACTGCATTATAAACTGCACCACCAAGCCATCTCATATGGCTTGTTTCAAAGCAAAATCAAACACTGAGAACTTGTAAAAAACTATATGACTCTCTTCAACATGCTGTCTTTCTGGCCTGTTAGAATGCAAATGACATCATGCCAGAACAGTGCTGGCTAGAAATTAAGGGAGTTACAGTTCAACACTTCTAGAAGGTATCATGGTAGAGAAGGTTGATGCATGGATGTCAATTCCCAGAATTCCTCAGCCAACATGCTGGCTGGCAAGTTCTGGAAATTGAAGTTAGAAATTGAAACCTAGAACTATGCTGCCTTCGGTCCAATCTAAGTATGGCATATAAAATCATACATTGCAATGTCCTACCTGTCAATGAATACTTCAGCTTCAACCATAACAATACAAGAGCACACAATAGATACAAACTCAAGGTTAACTGCACCAAACTTGATTGCAGGAAATACGACTTCAGCAACAGAGTGGTCAATGTCTGGAATACTCTACCTGACTCTGTGGTTTCTTCCCCAAACCCCAAACACTTTAACCTTAGACGGTCTACTATTGACCTCACCCCTTTCCTAAGAGGTCTGTAGGAGGCATGCATAAGTGCACCAACGTGCCTACCGTCCCTGTCCTATTGTTTCTTTTATTTTTTTATTTTTCTTATATGTATCCATGTATTCATAACTATATTTTTACTTATATCTATCATCTTGTAAGCAATTGACAAACCAAATAAATAAATAAATCTTAAAAGTGCACAGTCTGAAAAACATTGTTATAAACTTTCCCATTTGGTAATTTTGCTACTTTGATAGCCACAAAAAATAAAGTAGACCCATTGTCTTCTAGCTTTGACAAGAAAGTGAGGGGAAATGATTTCACAACTTTTGTAAGACGGCTGTGGAAGAATTCTTTGTCAGAATATAAAATACAGAAGTGCCATATTAAAATAATTTTCTTTCATTACTAAGGGGAAATGAGAAGTAAAATTTAATTCAGTTTCTAAAAGTCAGGAAGAATCTGAAATTCAGTATCATGGTAATTAGACAAAGCATCTCAGAGCATCAGAACTGGTCTGAGGATTGTTACCATTAATGATGTATCCATAAATGTATATATCAATATTTCATGGCTTTAGTGAGATCTTGTCATATTTTATTTAAGTAAAAAGTAAATTTAAGTAGGGTCTACATGTATTAAAACTTCCTTTAGCTAACTCAGAGATATCTCAACAAAAAGAAGGCAAAATGGTGGACACTACTGTGTATATATGTAAAATTTTGACATATTTAGAAAATGGCAAGGCTTTGAACTATATAGTTGTGCTTGCCATTTTGGTTCATTTGTCCCCAATGTGAACACCTCTGTGATTTGCAGCACTTCTCTGTGATTACTAGTGATATGATTCTACAATATAGCACTATAGTATAGAATATCTTCACAAGTGGGAAATGAAGAGTTCTCACCTCTCTGCCACTTGAGATAGGAAGAACTAAATGAGATTTCTGTCTGGTTTGGAGCTTTGCCTCAACAATGACCTTCTTGGCTTTCAAGTGATCAGCTCTACGACCTGTAGGGCCTCCTCTTTGTTGTTTCCTAATTCACTTCGGATAATTATCTACAGCTCAGTCCTGAGGCACTTCTCTTTGAAAAGTGCTCCCCAAAAGCAAAATTACAAACTGTTATTTCTTACTGTCAGTCCATTTGCTCAATGGCAATGCCCGAAGGAAATGCTTCATGATGCACATGGATAATTTGAGAGACAAGAAATCCTCTTTTCCCATACTCTACAGTGGTTGCTACAGTGCTGCTGGTACACCAGAGAAAGCACGCTGTCAAAATTGTTGCAATTTAATGTGTATGCATATTTAAGATGAATAAAATGCTATATAACTATTCTGTCTTTTCCTCCTTTAGTCTTTTTTTCTGGTAAATAAAAAGAGTGAAGAAGTAGAGAAGAATAGGACAAGACAACAAAAGAAACACACAATTAAGACATACAAAGGAATATCTGCTCCTATCCTAAATTCTACAAGACCACATTAAAGCATCTTTTGAAAGTATGAAGCTAAAAGAAAAAATAAAACTAAAATAAATACAGATTACAGATTAACAGAGTTGGAAGGGACTTTGTAGGTCATCTAGTCCAACCCCCAGCCTAAGCAGGAAACCCTACACAATTTCTGACAAATGGCAGCCCAATATATTCTTGAAAGCCTCCAGTAATTTCCCACAACTTCTGAAGGCAAGCTGTTCAATTGGTTGATTGTTCTCACTGTCAGAAAGTTTCTCCTTATTTCCAGGTTAAATCTCTCCTTGTTCAGTTTCCATCCACTATTCCTTATCTGGCCTTCACGTGCCTTGGAAAATATATTGACCTCTTCTTCTGTGTGGCAGCCCCTGAGATATTGGAACACTGTTATCATGTCTCCCCTGGTCCTTTTCTTCACTAGACCAGCTGTGCCCAGTTTCTGTAACCATTCTTCATATGCTTTAGTCTCCAGTCCCCTAATCATCCAAGTTGCTCTCCTCTGTACTTTTTCTAGGGAGTCTCAACATCTTTGTTTATAGTTTGGTGACCAAAACTGTATGCAGCAGTCTAGGTGTGGTACTAAGGCTTTATAGAGTGGTATTAGTACATCACTTGATCTTGACTGTATCCCTCTGTTAATGCAATTTAAGATTGTATTGCCTTTTCTGGCTGTCGCCCGCACACTGCTGGTTCATATTTAACTGGTTGCCCACTAAGACTCCAAGATTCCTCTCACAGTTACTGCTATTAAGCTAGTTTCACCTGGTTTCAAATAAAAACATAGGATTTATTTGTTAAAACATATTCTCATTTTCTACAACTATGCAATCATTTTCAGAGAGAAGACAAATAATCTGAATTTTAAAACTGGGAACCAATACAATCTGTGAGCTATGCATATATTTAGTTGACCTGGACTTTCAAGATGCAACCAGTCTGAACTACCTTAAAGCAGCAGAGGCTCTAATTTAATCTAGGTCTCATCTCAGAATTCCAAGTCTTGATCCCTTTGCAACACTGCCAACAAATCAGGGTTAAACAAAACAGCTGTCAAGTTATAGCAGAAATAATAATACTCTTTCACATGATGCAGCAGTTATATCTCATGCCCCTTGCTCTATGACTGCCATTTAGTCTGTGGGAATTATTCTTGCCCTCTGAAATAACTGCAAACTTAATGCCAACTGAATACTGTATCCTGGAAGCAAAGACAAAGTCAGGTCTTTGAAAACAAAACTAAAACTCTCTCCAAAAACTAAACTTCATCTCATTTTATTTACATTTAATTAAAATTAAATGAACAATTGATGATAATGTTTGAAGATCTCCTTTGGCCCCACCAAAGATTTTTTTTTGGGGGGGGCATAAATAATTCTGGAGCCCTAACTGAGGCACCCCTTCTTTACAAGGATGAAGAATGTCTTTTGCAAGAGAATAAACAAGTTCACGGAAGATGAAAAATATTCCGTGTATGCTCTCACATCAGGGGGCTCTATCTTGAGTTAGAGATTCTTGAACCCCCAGGGAGTTAAGTACTGACAAACATTTTTCTTTTTAGAGAGATGCCAGAAAAAGGGCTTACATATTATTTCAGCTTTGCAATCAATTCTTTCAAAAAAGAAAATATGTTCATAAGTAACAGGCACATCAGTAAGATTACACCTTCATATGATATGTATACACTTATCATGCATTTTCCTTCCAGGGTAAGCAATGATATGCAAACCAATGAAATAAAGTAAAAGTAGCATGCTAAAGAAGTAAGAAGCATAAGATAAGAAAAAGAAATATATTTAGCTAATTCAGAATTACTGTTGTTGTAACTGACCCACAAAACCTTATACATCCTAGCAGATATCAGATACGACCCGATGCCGTTAAGTATTATTGAAACATTATTGATTCTGTTGCATTTATCAGGTGTTTTTTTTCTTATAATTCTGTGCTTTCAGCAGTGGTGGGATTCAATTTTTTTTAACTACCGGTTCTGTGGGCGTGGCAGGGGAAAGATACTGTAAAATCTCCAGTCAGAGGTGGTATTTGCTGGTTCTCTGAACTACTCAAAATTTCCGCAACCGTTTTCCGGTCAGAACCTGCTGAATACCATCTCTGGCTTTCAGATGCAAATAAGCAGCTTTGAATGCCTTTAAGCCTATCACATCTCAGCTGTAAAAATCTGGATAACCATAGCAAAATTTTTTTGCTCCAATACCAAAATGTTTTTTCCCCATAAATAAAGAAATGTAGTAAAATATATTATAGCATTAAGTAGAGAGTTACTCTATAAGCATTTCTTATCCTGCTATTGTAAAAAATATTTCTTTAACTTTTCACGTGTTGTAAAACAATTATAACACATGCCTGCATTCAGTTACATCCCACTTCTATGAAGACACATGATTGTCCCATCTAAATCAATCTGAATCCATCTGTTTTCCTTCAGGCATATGTTTCACCTTAGCATCCCTCGCCCCCAACATACTTCCCTGGGAACTTAACTTCCTACATCTGGAGGAATACACACCTTTTGAAGTATGTTGTTAATAGCCTTTTTAAATGGTCAATTGTGATCAATTAGCAGGACAATAGGAGAAGGGATAATGAAAGATAAACAGTGCCAGAAAGACATTTGTTTTTTGCAGGAAAGATGTAAATCTAAGTTAGAAAGTTTTATAATGCAATTACTCTATTTGTAAGGATTTTTAAAGGTATAAGAAGACTCTACTTGCTTTATATGCTTTGTAACCTTTCTCACATATCTATCTTGTGTGTATGCTTACTGATCAATTAAAGTTAGATTTTGTTCTTTAAAGCCTCTGCTTAAGTTCATTTTTTGTCACATCGTGATCTTAAGTTATAGCCGGACTTTACACTTCAATAATGATTATTCAGATTTTTTTAATCTAGATATGTTAGGCGTAAGTCTAACATAGAAAAAGTGGAGTAATGCTTGAATGGTTCCTCTCATCAACATCCATGATGTTTAGAAATCCAGCATATGATAATTTACTATCTAACACGAAATTAACTGTGAAATCAAACTTCTGTAAGAAGACAGTTCATTAAAAATATAGAATGATAACAATAGCTAGGAAGGATGCTGGACATACAGCAAAGTTTATATATTTTCTGGATGATTCCATTTCACAGAATATTAAGTTTTTACCTTCTGCATATTGTTTTTGAAAACTAATTTCTTCATAAATTAAAAACAAAATTGACAGCTGTCGGTTTAGAGTATGATTTTATTTCTTGACTTCTTCCAGTTTAGTTGCTACCATTTCTCTTGCCACTTTTTCCTTGGCAAAGAACACCACCAACCATTCCCTTATAGCAGGGCTTCCCAAACTTGGAAACTTTAAGACTTGTGGAGCATAGCTGGCTGGAAAATTATGGGAGTTGAAGTCCACAAGTCTTAAAGTTTCCAAGTTTGGAGACCTCTGCCTTATAGGAACTACTATGATAGTTGTTTTCAATGCAAAAAGTTAGATGGGGAAGAACTTCTAAAACACATGTGAACAGTTATAACAACACATCTCTCCACATCTTCAATTTTTTTGATAGCAGTCCATTCAACACCAACCTATGATTCTACAATTTAGACATAAATATTTTTCCTTATCACTTTAGTGGAACAACTGGAAAACTATCCTGGTAAATAATTCTTAATAATTGCAGGCATTGAGCCTGAGATCTCAGCTTCCTTCCTATTCCTCCATATTAAGATACTACTCCAAACTTAAACACAACAGAAAAGGGCGGTAGCATGTTCATAAACACTCTTGTTCACATTCAGACTGCAGGATAAAATCCTAAAATGTTAAAATGAATTGCTCCATTTTAGGCTCCAAGCACAAGAAGAAAGGAATGGAAATAGCATCTTGAAGGAATACAATGAATATTAGCAGTCCAGACTGTAGTTGATGAAAAATATTTTATATTTTATTATGTCAAAAATAAAAGTTAAAACTCCCCACTAATCAAGCAAACACAGATTGAGCTGTTACCTTTCTGCCCAAATCTTCATTTTTTTTTCTTTTTAGATATTTCTTTGAAAAGTAAAAATAAAATTGCAGTGTTATTTTTCTCTGGGTAGCCAGAACAGTCTGATACAACTTAATTTCATGTCCTGCTGCATATTTAGGCCACACTGAGAGCCAAAAGATTTGATTGCAAAAATATTTGTTTGCTATGCAACGTTTCAAAATTTGGCAACCTGTGCTGAATACAAATCTCCTCCAAGCAATCAGGCAGGGAACCTTTAGGAAAAAAACAGTTCCATTTAGACTAGAAATCTGTAACAAAAAAATAAAAATGGGAAGTAACCTGATACCAAATAAACAATTGGGTTATTTATCTTAGCCTTCCTGGTGCCTCAGGAAAAATCTTTCTTACAACTTCTATTTTTAACTGAAAGAGTCAGGGATCAAAATTGGGAGTTCCTGGCTATGTTGTACTACTAAGATATGATTCATTTCTCCAAACTCCTTAACAGATGGGCTGTCTTATCTGAATAATATGGCTAGTTTTTGCAGTTTGACATTCTAATAACATTTCCCAGGTTGGATCTTTTAGGATAAGTTACTAAAGGGATATTATGATTTGCTTTGAGCTCTGTCAAGCAATGTTTCATGTAAACCATTACCAAACTATGTATCATTTGTCAATCATGTGTAAAGAAGAGAACTTAAATGATGGCCATGTGCATGTAAACCAGGAATGTTTTTATGGAAGAACCATTGATGCTTCTGGGAGAAAAGACTATCAAAATTGTGATATTCTGGAGTATACATTTAAAAATGTAGTCATCTAATTTGATTTCTTTCCAGCAAGGAAGCCAACTAAACATAGGGGTTTTATGATATGTTTACATCAATGAACATATAAGTAGCAGTGATATGTCTTAAGAATAAAGGTGCTTTCTTGGGGGTTTAGATGATGTAAATGTGTGTCACAGCAGACACCATCTTGGAAGCGGCATCCTGAGTGAGACAGAAGGAGGAATTCCTCTTCTAAGATGGCCCCTGCCATCCACAGGGAAAGCTGACATAGAAAGTTAAAGGGGAATTTGTTGGAAGAAGTCACATCTACAGGCCTAAGAATTGTGCATGCAAATTACTGACAGGGAGCAACCAAACTGAGCTATTGAATGTTAAGTCTCCTATCTTGCCCTCTCATATCTTCTTCAAGCTGAAGAATACTTGATAATACACAAGGTATATCAAAAGCCAATCCCCATGACTAATTTCAACAGGTTTTATTATTTTTTTCAGAGAAAGTGTGACTATACTTCAGAATGGTTAAAGGTCATGCATCAAATGAGAAAAATGTCCAAACTGGATTGCAGAAAGTATGACTTCAGCAACAGAGTGGTCAATGCCTGGAATGCACTACCTGACTCTCTTGTTACATCCTCAAACCCCCCACTCCTTTACCCTTAAACTATCCACTATTGACCTCACTCCATTCCTAACAGGTCTGTAAGGGGCGTGCATAAGTGCAATATCGTGCCTACCATCCCTGTCCTATTATCCCCATTTATTCATACCTGTTTCCTGTATTCATACTCATGTTTATTTTTATACCTATTGCAAGCGACTGACAAATCAAACAAATAAAATAAAAATAAATAAAAATGTGTCTAGAAGGCAATCAAGTAAAACAATGTAATTTATATAATCGATTGTCCAGAAGGTATGAATTATTTAATGCACTCTGACTTTTGATAGACCCTACATATAGTTTTCGACATTTAGTAACTGATATAATAAATACTTTCATTTGCAATTAATTAGGAAAAGATAAAGCATATTTGTAACATTTAATAAAAATAAAAGCAACAGTTTTTTTTTAATTAGAATACATTTTCCCATTCAGTACAGCCAGTTTTCATGATCATTTAAAAAAAAGAAATACACACCATTTTTAATGATCTTTTGTAATTTTAAACTAACATTTTGTAAGGAACCCTAACAAATTCAGGGCCAAGAAAAAGGCTGCAGGGCCAAGATATTGGCTTTTTAAATAAAAGCTCCAGTAGCCTGTAAAACTACTGTAAAAAATGGGGAATCACTATCCACACAATAATAATTATGCCAGCTGTAGATCTTTGAATATTCACACAAACCCATAGGGAGTGCAAAATGCTTCATTTCAAACCATTCTGGTGTGAAATCTTGTATTACACCTCCATTTTCAAGTGTGAAATGGAGTGTTTCAAGCATATTGGAAATATTTTGAAGTTGGAACAAACCTTTTCCCAGCTCAAAACACTTCTGAAATGTATAAAATAACCTGTTTCACAATCAAGCCAGCAGTTTCACAATAGAAAATGGCTTGCAAAGTTTCTCAAGGCACATGCTGAAAAATTCAAATAGTTTAAAATGAAATATTTTGTTTTTGTGAATGAAGTAAATTTTGTTTTCCTTATTTCCTATTTTGTTTTCCTTATTTATTTCCTTATTTTATTTATTTATTTCACATCAACTTACTTTCCTAAAAAATAGAACAGTATATCAAGATAGTAACAACCAGAAAATAAAGAACAGCTATGCAGAAACTGAACAGGCAGGCAGTTAGCAAAAGGCTTCATTAAGTACCTCATCTGTTATTAATGGAGCAGAGATGAAGTAGCTGACAACAGAAGTTCATAAAAAGTCCTGTTTAATTCAATTTTTGTGATAGCTTGACATGACCCACCAGTATCTGCTTGTTCACATGTACCCTGCAATCACCACTAAATAACAATACTTCTGTTTTGTTATGAAAAAAGTACAACCAGAGCATTTGAGGTAAACTGTGAAAGAAGGGCAGATACAAATTCATAAATGGGGAGTCTAGATTATAAACAGAGCCTGTGTTCTGCAATATGTCAGCCTTTGGCTCCTTCATTTCTCTGGAGTACATGATGAATGGATCATTCAGGTGCTCGTAACTCCAAAGAAAGTTCACACATTTGATTTAATGCAGTTAAGGCTTAAAAGTCAGTTTTGCCTAGCCATATGTCCTGAACAGAAAGATTAGGGGTATATCCAACCATCCCTCATGTATCTAACATACTGCACTTTAAATGGATGTATTTAGATTCATTCTCTCATGTTCTAGAATTGAGGAATGAGGAGAGATACTCCTTTTAAATCAAATGTGGCTTGTTTTTTTATTTCTTCTATGACAATTGCATTTTTATAAGGTCTGTAAATATTCAATTTTTCAGATTTTCTTTAGAGGTCAGCAAGATTTTTGATGCCCTTTTGCTTTTCATGCCATAAGTGAAAAGCAGAAACAAACACTGGTAAAATGTCAAGGGTTAATTAGCTCACATTCTGAAAATCAAAAACCAAGCTTTGAAAATTTTAACACACACAAAAAATGAATAGTTCAATTTATTCATGTAGGGAAACATGAGAATAGAATTCACCCTTACTCCCAATCCTCATTATTTCAGTTATGCATGGGGTAGTATTTTTCCCAGTCTTTATTAATTAACAAGTAATTTTCTTCTGGATTCAGAGGATTATACAAAGTCTGACAGCACATGTAGAAAACAGTCTTTAATCTGTTTAATTAACATAGAATATATGCTCACCTGTTATTTCCACATTCATAGGCAGTAATTAGATTGTCAGCTCCTTATTTATGTAAACATTCATTGACAAAGTAAGAAACACCCACCACTGAATGCTGTTATATATCCCTTCACAATCACATGTCGGTGATATAACTCTCAACAAACTTATCTACATCTGGTTGCTGAAGGTTGTTATGTAGACATAGAAGCAGGGTTATCTACTTATGAAATGTGTAGTCTGTCCTAAAGCAGGAAGCATGAATGGACCCTATTCCCATTCAAAGATAAATAAATTATACCCCACATTTAATGGTTTTTTTAAAAAAATAAGCTTCCTTAATTCTATTTAGCATTCTACTCTTTCAGAAACTCACCCAGAAATGTAAGTGAATGATTCCAGGGCAATTAAGCCAATGCTAGTCACTGGAGACATGTTATCTCTGCAACATTAAGCAAGGTGTCAAAATAATTCAGACATATTGGATTTATATTATCAATTATGGTGAAACACCATGTATGTAAGTTTATTATTTGTGTATATAAAATGGATGGAGACCATAAGTGCCCCCAAAGCTAATTCTCAAAGTTATTATAAAGATGAGAAAAGATAAAACTGATAGCATGCAATAAGGTCTGTGCGATGTGGACTGGATTTGTCTTGATGAAATGTTTCACATCATGGAATGGATGTAATTCACTTCGAGGCAAAGTGATTGATTTGCTTTGAAGAGGTGCTTTGTGTCTCCTTGAAATTTTGCCTTGGCATTTCTGGTAGCCAAAGGAGGCTAGAAGGCTTCAGATAAAACTTTTTATTGTGTTTGCTGAAATATGAATTCCATGTGAACAATAAAAAATAGACATTTTATATAAAAATGAAAGAAACAGAGAAAAAATAGGCCAAACCAATATACAATCACATCCTTGAACATCCAACAGTGATGGATAGTTACAGTAATGAGTTCTTGCTTATCTTCCTTGGCTTTTTTTTTCAAACTTGAAAAGTCCAGTTCAAGCAGGATATCCCTTTGTTTCTATAACTTGTGCTTTGTTAGCTGTTACTATTTCCTGGTTCTCAAGTGCTCATTATTCTTCCTAACACATTCTTGCTAATGGAAATTCAAATGGGAGGGGGAGCAAAGAGCCAACAACTTTCCCTTCTGTAGTCAGAATAACAGTACAGTCTCCTGCTGAGCCATAATATTATCTGTTCCAAATTGATGTTGCTGTATTAGAAAGTTTTATGCAAATTGCAAACAAATCCCAACAAGATCTGAATTGATACTATCTGACTTTCTAATGCTACATATGTCAGTAACTACAGATTCACAGACTGGATGAATCCTACCACCCAGCCCTAATATATATTCACACAAATGGAAAGGAAGCAGGAATTGTTGTACCTAAAGGCACTGCCTCAATTTTTCTGCAACTCTGCTCATCAACTGGCAGACTCTCCCACCAGTCCCTTTCATTCAGATCACGCAGAGATTGGTTGCTGAGTCTGAGCAGTTGCAGATTTTCAGTATGGATATTATGAGATAAAAGAGACTTAGCTGCATCTTTGATGCAAATTGCAAACAAATCCCAACAAGATCTGAATTGATACTATCTGACTACAGATCTATCTATCTTCAGATCTACTATCCACAGATTCTCAGTATGGATATTATGGGATAAAAGAAACTTAGCTGCA
Organism: Laticauda colubrina; assembly: GCA_015471245.1. NCBI lineage: Eukaryota > Metazoa > Chordata > Lepidosauria > Squamata > Elapidae > Laticauda > Laticauda colubrina. The sequence continues at coordinate 53,253,694 of BLBF01000018.1, read as the reverse complement.
TCTTTTTTTAAAAAAGCAATTCTGTTTGACCTGCCTTTGCTCTTTAATTTTAATGTTTTATTTTGCTCAGCATATATTTATGAAGCACTTTACATAGTTAGTCCAAGCGAGGATGGAAAATTAACATCTGGAAAGCAGCTACCAGAAGTGATTATTCTTTGGATATCTCTAGTGTAAGATATATTTGAAACATCTGATATACAACGCATATGTAACACAGGATACAGATGAAAAGCCACAGTCCTAACAGCTTTTGGGAGTTACAAAAGCTTTCACCTCTATTATCACATTTGGACAGAAGATGCTTTCAACGTTGTTATGTTGAAAGAATAAAACAGGAGATACTGATTCACAATAGTATGGGCTTGTGTTCCATTTTTGTTTAATAAGTAATACAAAGTTACAAAGAGCAGTACAGTCTAAAGATGTGAATAGACTTTTGAATTATCTAATAGACTTTGAATTTTCATAATGCCTTTGCCTTTCAAAAGCCAAAGAACTGCTTCTGTTATCAGATTAATATGGCATATAAGTGGAGTGTTATTTTCACTTCACATTTCAAAACAAAACCTCAATCAAGTTTTATATATTTAATATTATATTCAGATTGTAGTTCTGTTAAAGTTGTAGCAACGTTTCAGCAGAATCTCATCTGCCATCCTCAGGCTTCTGTATGGATATGGGTCTTACAGCTCCTGGTTTTAAATTTGAGGCTGGTCCATTCTGATTGGTTGGGAGCCTGGACCTGTGTTCATTGGACTTGGAGTTTGATTGATTGGTGTTCCTGGTTTCTTCT